>JAFFJZ010000067.1:600000-922793 GCA_018340375.1 Gonatopus flavifemur
CGAACCGATGCGAGTGATCTTGGAATTAGCGGGGTACTTCAACAAAGAGACAAAGAAGGATACATGCGAATAATTTCTTCAGCTAGTAGGTGTCTCACCAACACTGAAAAAAATTATACAACCACAGAGAAAGAGTTGCTCGCAATTATATATTCACTTATAAAATTTCGCATGTACCTCATTGGTCAAGAATTTGATATAATAACGGACCATAAAGCGCTAATTTTTCTGAAAACAACTACATACCAAAACCCACGATTAGTACGATGGAGTTTAATTTTGTCAGAATACTCATTTAAGATTAAACACTGTGAGGGTAAAGATAATACGGTCGCAGATTTTTTTAGCCGGAATATAGACGGTAAAAAAAGTAATTACACTACCGGTCAAAAGTATTCGAGCACCTCTCGAGAAAACGCGAAATTTTCAAAGTTTCATATCTCAGCCGGAAATTATCGTACATTCAAAAATAAAAAACCGTTTTGAAGGGTGAAGTGTGCTCTTTCAAGAAATCTTAGTCTGAACTCACCTGACTGGAGTTAGTTATTAACCGCGTTCGGTTGAACTTACAACTTTTTTCGATTTTTTTTTCGACTTTTCAAACCTTTGCATGTTTTTGGGTGATTTTCTCCTGGGAAAATGAGATCATACATTCAATAGAGCATGGATTCAGCTTCAAAATGATCTCTCATTTTCCTCCCTCGGATCATTCCTTTCAGAGTTATGTCCTTTTTTGTGAGAAAAGTGGATTTCCAGACAAAGTGCTGTAACTCTGAAAGTATCGTTCCAGTCGGAAACTGTTAAGGGGAAAAAAGTTTCGTTTCAACGTTCTCCACATGCATGAAAATTTTGGCAATCATTGAGGCACATTTAATTTCCGCCACTTTTCTCATCTTTGGTGGAACACCTTGCAGTCTCGAGATCATCAATCAATTCAAATATTCAACCAAGAATAATCGTCAGATCAGTCTACAGTGGTGAAATTTTTTTTGTCCATGCGAAACGATGCATTCATCGTGAGAAACTATCGATATTCATTTATCGAAACAAACAAATGATAAATTTCATATGCAACTGCTTCATGCAAAACAATGCGTTAATCGTGATAAATACGGGCTAGCCTCCTATAACGCGACTGTTTTATTCAATTATAATTCTACAGGTTATCAGTTATGCCTCAAACCAGCGAAACAAGTCAAGGAACACGTGCTGTGATAGTGGCATCACGTGAAGAGGGATATTCTTTAAGAGAAATTTCGAAGAGAGTCGGTGTAACTAATTCGACCGTATTGTATACCCTGGAGCGATACCAAAGTACAAAATCGAATTCCAATCGGGCTCGATCTGGCAGGTCGCGAGTTACTTCGAAAGGAGAAGATAAGTTTTTGCGTATTCAAAGTAAAAGACTAAGGATGAGAACAGCACCTGACTTACAACAAGAACTGAATGCAACTCGTGATTCCCCTTCGTCTGTCTCAACCGTTCGACGTCGTCTGCGAGATTCTGGCCTCATGGGACGTATTGCTGCGCGAAAACCTTTATTACGTAACCAAAACAAAATTAAACGTCTGAATTGGGCTCGCGCACATTTAAGTTGGGGCATAGAAGAGTGGTCGAGAGTACTATTTACGGACGAATCAAAATTTGAGTTATTTGGAACGAAACGTCGAGTTTACGTCCGTCGAATGGAAGGTGAACGAATGCTTAATCAATGTGTAACACCCACAGTGAAACACGGGGGAGGATCAATCATGATATGGGGGTGTTTTGGAGGACTGAAAGTAGGTGATTTATTCAAAATTGAAGGTATTTTGAAGAAAGAGGGATATCATAGTATCCTCAAAAACCACTTAATATCTTCTGGAAAGAGGTTAATTGGGAACGGGTTCATTCTGCAACGGGATAATGATCCCAAGCATACTTCCAAATTGTGCACGGGATACATACGGAAGAAGGGAGACGCGCATCAGTTGCAGATTATGGACTGGCCTGCTCAATCCCCAGACCTCAATCCCATAGAACTGTTGTGGGATCAACTCGATAGAGATGTGAGGAAAATGAGACCAACGAACAACCAGGAACTATGGCAATATTCGCAAACATGTTGGAGTCAGATATCTCCTATGACATTGGAGAAATTATTATTGAGGATGCCGAGAGTCTGCAAGGCGGTGGTAAAAGCAAGAGGTGGCTATTTCGAAGAATCTGCAATTTGAAATCAGAATTTGAATTGATTTGAATTGATTTTGAATTTGATTGTTGATTGTATACATATGTACATATTTTGATTTAGAAATATAATTTGAATAAGAACAATTTGATTCTCCAATTTTATGATAAGCATGCTCGACTGTTATAATTTATCCTACACGGTTTATTTTGAAATTTCCGGGATTCCATATTCACAATCACTGGCATTCTGACCACAAAATTCACGGCACCATGGAGTTCCCAACAAAACATAATTATAACATGGATGTACAACAAAGAAAAAAAATGTTCACCACTGTAGACTCATCTCACGATTATTCTTTGTTGAATATTTGAATTGATTGATGATCTCGAGACTGCGAGATATTCCACCAAGGATGAGAAAAGTGGCGAAAATTGAATATGCCCCAATAATCCCCAAAATTGTTATGCATATAGAGAACGATGGAACGAAACTTTTTTGCCCTTAACAGTTTTTGACTGGAACGATACTTTCAGAGTTACAGCACTTTGTCTGAAAATCCACTTTTTTCACAAAAAAGGACATAACTCTGGGAGGAATGATCCGAGGGAGAAAAATAAGAGATCATTTTGAAGCTGAATCCATGCTCTATTGAATGTATGATCTCATTTTCCCAGGAAAGAATCACCCAAAAACATGCAAAGGTTTGAAAAGTCGGAAAAAAAATCGAAAAAAGTTGTAGATTCAACCGAACGCGGTTAATAACGAACTTCAGTCAGGTGAGTGAGACTAAGATTTCTTGAAAGAACGCACTTCACCCTTTAAAACGGTTCTTTATTTTTGAATGTATGATAATTTCCGGCTGAGATATGGAACTTTGAAAATTTCGTGTTTTCTCGAGAGGTGCTCGAATACTTTTGACCGGTAGTGTATGAACCTAAAAAAGTGATCATATCTCGGATTCAAAAATATTTGCTATTGAATAAAATAGACAAAATGAATCGATCAAGAGAATTAAATATGATAAACAACCCAGAACTGATCGAGCACTTGGAAGATTTGAGAGTGTTTCAAATGAATGATGAAAAATTGAAGAAAATAGTAGAATTAGGAGAAGATGAGCAAAAAAGATTGAATTATAAGAGGTATGAAGACCTATTATTTCATGAAAAGAATGATGAGGAGCGATATAAAGTAGTTATTCCTCAAGAAATGAGTAACCTACTAGTTCAAACGATCCATGAACAATTAGGACATGTAGGTGTGTTTAAAACTTTCAAATATATTCAAACGTATTTTTATTGGAGAAAAATGCGCGTCCAAACAAAAAAATATGTATTGAATTGTGATATGTGTCAAAGAATTAAACATGTAAATTATAAGATGGAAGGGAGATTCATGAAGGTTAGTGCGCAACGACCAAATGAATTTATAACCATAGATTATTATGGTCCTCTCCCTAGATCAGTCGGTGGAGTTGAATATATTTTAGTTGTGTTACATGTTTTTTCCGAACTTGTAGTGTTATACCCGTTGAAACGCGCAACGACGAGAATTACATGAGATGAAATAATTGACGATTATTTCGTTAAATATGGCAAACCGGAAAAGATATTGTCGAATAACGGGTCTCAATTTTCTTCAGAAAAATGGAGAATTGCACTCCAAAAACAGGATGTACAAGTATGCCATTCGGCTATTAGGCACCCACAGTCTAATCCGACTGGAAGAATCATGCGAGAACTTGGTAAATTCTTTCGAATATATTGTTCGGACAGGCACACCACTTGGTCGAAGTATCTGCCACAAATTCAAAATTTGTTGTACTGTACGACATATCATAGTACAGGATACTCGCCATATGAACTACATTACGGGAAAGTACCATTAGATGTGATCACGAAACTCATGAAATATCCAGGTTTGAATGAAATTCTTCGTAATGTAAAAATAATGAAAGCTGGGAAGAACTTAAAAAAACAGCATGTAAAGAAACTGAAAGGACAAAAAAGTATGTCCCGAGTCCAAATCAAAATGAGTGACTTGGTGCTTCTAAAAGTACCCCATCTATCAAAGGCTATAGATAAAGTCACGCACAAATTCTTCCACGTGTACGAGGGTCCTTATAGAGTAGGAAAATGCTTTAACCCTCAGTCACCTCAACCCCAGAATTTTCCGTCGTTACCACAATGGGTATGTCCTACCCGAGCAATTTTCAATTCGTTGTATCTTGGGACCAATCACATCGATTCCAACATCTTTTCTTTCAATCTGTGAGTTCAGAATCCCAAGAAAACAATAATCACATTTAGAACACCGGAAATGCATGGAATCCGAAGATATTGTGGGAAATACAAAGCAACTTTGTTCAAAAAAGTGTTTTTTTTCAAACTCCTGTATCTTTGCTTTCTAATGAGATAAAACACTTTTATGATATATCAATCGGAAGGTTATGAGTTGTACTTTGAAGTACTGATGATGGTCTCACGATCCCTCCTGAAAAACATATTTTTTCTCATAACAGAATGAAGACATTATTCCACAATTACCAAGTTTCGAGAGAGGATATGGAGAAAGGTATTTTTGAGGATGGCAAAAAATCAGAGGTCCAATAATGAATATCTATATTCAATACAGTTCAAATGAACTTCTCAACTTATTCTGCGCATGTGCAACATATTTTTGCTACATGATTTTGACATATCGGTTTCTCGCAACGCAAACACATGAATCGGGTCTTTTTATCCATTGAGGAAGGACAGAGCTGGCAACGTTCATACTTTTTCATCACATTAGTTCGCAATTCATCTCGAGGATTTTGTTCTTCAGGTTTGTCTTTATATTCTAAGAACTCCTCAATTTTCAATTTCAGAGGCAATTGCGAATTAGGAATCCTTGAGCACCGAAGTAACATTGGTCTTATCAGAGACATACAAAGGTCCAGAATGAATTTGCTTCGAGGCAATAACGTGTTGGCATCAATCAAAGAATACAAGATATGTGCATTGACATTGGGTTGGTCGGCATTCCATAAAAAATACGCTTCTGTTTCTTCTTCGGCTTCTCCACTTGATGAGATATCTTCCCCAGAGTCGCTGCCACTTTGGGAATTATCTGAATCTTCCTCTGAATCGATTTCAGAATCACTCGGACAATCTTCGAAATCGTCCGTGACAGCGTCTGCTCTGGCCAATTCCTCCGCTTGACGAACGCGCGAGCGTGTTTCCATCCTCAAAAATCTGATCTCAAACACCCTTGAGGTGATTATTTAATGAAATCAATGTATTCGAAGCAATATTTACCTCAGTAAGATTTTTTTTCTATGGATTTCTCTCATGTTGTTACCACAACGGGTATGACATGCCCGTGTCGAAACTTCGAATCGTACTTCTTCCGTTGTTCCAAGTCAAATGAAGGGACTCTTGTGGGGAAGTTGTAGTACGGATGCGCAAGTTTTTTCCCCACCACTGGCCCGGACTCCCTCTCCGCGGACGTTCGAGTATTCGCTTGTTGAAAACATCGCTCGGGTATGTCATACCCATTGTGGTAACTGAGGGTTAATGATAATGCGCTCCAACTTTCTTCAGTGGATGATGATAAAATTATAGGTGTATACAATAGACTCAGTTTGAGAAAATATAATGAACCCCATGACAATTCCACTTGACGAAAGCGATAGAATTCGCAATTCTTCACAAAATAGATGGAAGAAATGAATTTAAGTAATTGAATAGTAAGGAATGTACATATATTGTGAATATAATGGAAATGGTAATGACGAGCGAAAACGAAGATGAAGTTAGATAATCTGAGTATAATATAAGAAACGATTGGTATGACACCAGAACGAAATGATAAAATATTAGAGGTAGGGTATACAAAATAGTAACTGAGTAAATAATAGAGAAAACACTGTATAGTTTCCATGATTTTGCTACACGAAAATCATAAAAGAGGGGGGAATTGTAACCACATGTAGGAAGAGAAAGTATAGAGGAGAAGGAAGAGAATGAGAGAGAAAAGAGTAGCAAGGAAGGAAGGGAAGAGGAGTACAAGAAACGAGTGAGGTAATGATAAGGAAGGAGGAGGTAATCAAGGAGGGGAGTAAGAAGCTTCACTTGGTTGCGGAAAGTCAAGGAAGATAGATGTATATACATTGAACTCAACGTCTTTTCCAAAGTACAGACACGTGTCTATCTTCTGATTCATGGACTAAATAAAAAGCCAACACCTTCCTGAGGAAAGCATTGGATGAGGGTCCACGAATTTGAATAATAGTGAAGAAGAAACATCCACTAATGAATTGGGAAAATAATACCAAGGATTCACGAGGAAGTAACTTCCACTCGGAAGGCTCATTATCGTCAACTTGAGGGACTAATTCCAACCAACAAAAGATAAGTAAAATCTCCTCTCCTCCTTTCTTGCCCCACGCTCAAGGAAATAATAGAGACAATTATACTTATATTTCTTTCGAATACTGGACATTGTTAAGTCAATTGAATGATGAATTTGAAAATCTATTACGTAATTCTATATGCGCTTTACGAGACAATTTAAAAGAATTCAAATTATTTTATATGAATAAATATTAGAATAAGTAAGAGTGAATCTTTTCGTATGGATCAACTTGGGATTAATAATCAATATTAATTTGAAATGTTCTGCGGTCGAATGATGAAAATTAAAGACTAAATTGTAAAGTTCAGAGAATGTCTTCTGACCTTGAATGGTCTCTATTATACGAATAATAACAACTTCATACTGAATGTTCGAGAAAACAAGGTTATTGATTATACGGATATGGAGTCGTGTGAATAGTAATATGAGATGATTTTATTTCGCTGTACATATAAACCGTAATTGAACAATATAACGATATTTGATTTTCTGTTAATATCTTTGTGATCTCTGTCTTCTTCCTTTCACATGAGTTTAGATGATTCAATTGAATGTTGAAGAAAAAGTGTAGGTAACAGATGGAAAATCGAGAGAGGAGCTATCAAGATCGTCAACAGACCGTGAAAAGACTTTCGTGAATAATCATACTTCGAAGTCATTTTTTCAATTTGATGATTCATACTAGCGAATAAATCACATTCACGGATCATCACAGAATCTATAAAATGTGAATAACATCCAGTTTTTCCATCACACACGTGCAGGATGATGGAAAATCCAGAGTGAGGCTATGCAGACCGTGAAAAAACCGTGAAAAGACTTTCGCGAATAATCACAATTCAGAGTCATTTTTTCGACTCAATTATCCATATCAGCGGAATGATCACATTCTCGGATGATTATTGAATTCATAAAATGTGAACCACATCCATTTCTTTCATCACACAAGTGCAGAATGATGAAAAAAAGAGGGTGATTCTATAAAGACCGTGAAAAGGCCGGGAAAGACTTCCCACGTGAAAATTTCTTGCTTGCGCCAATACTGACGATAGAAAATAGATCGGCGCAATGCTGACATCCAAGGCTTGGAAATCTATATCGAGCCAACGTTGACTGACAAGTGGCACAATCTTGCACCAATGTTGGGAATCATAATTTCCAATGATCAATCCATCATTGGCTCAAGATTGTGCCATTCATGGTTCATCGTTGTCCCAATATCGTTTGGACAAAAGAAATTAACTTCATACGAACAATTTCATAGCACGGCTGAATATTAATCCAAACGTTGACAACTTTCAGAAGAAATGAGTACCCAATGCAGTGCCAAGCCTGGTCAAAGCTTGGCTCAGGCTAGCCACGATCCTCAATTATACGTCTCCATACAAAAATTCCCGCGTCCAATGTCGAAGCGCCACCCTTCGGTATTGTTTCCAACGCTCGGTTCGTTTCTCGCAAGTGCTCAACGAACTATGCGGTTGATATATAAGCATCATATAACCTTCTGATTTGAAAATTGTTGTCTTCATCATAGGTCCTTCATCGAAGGAGAGATTTCAGCTGTGCAGACCCATGAACTCGTGGACATCAGGATTTGAATTATACTTGATGTAATTGATTTGTAAGGTAACCAGTAATCATTGGGTTATATCAAACTTATAAACACATCTTGTATTGGATTAATCAAATAAGTTTCTTCGTTTCAATGTATACAGAGATTCTCTGGCCTTGGTTGTATGAAATATTTCAGGTTCGGACTGTACTTCTTAACATGTGTGGAGGGGAAGCAATCGATGTCGGAAATATATGACTCTGGATTTTTATCATATTTTTGCAATCGTTCAACCTAGAGTTGAACATCGGTACAACATTGGCTCAACGTTGGCGCGGGATCGTCGCGACGTTGAATCAATTTTGGCTCAGTACTATTATAGTGTTGACTCAAATTTAGCAGTCAACATCATTTATGTGTAATGAATGATGGCACCTCCTTTAAATACATAAAACATCTGACCATTGGCAGACCATAAAAAAATTCGTCTATCAGTCTTGGTTCGTAATGGGTACAAGCATGATCCAATCTTGGATTTAGATCGAACGACAAATGTTTTCATGGGTTGCCAATGATTGCTGATTTGACTGCCATAATCGTACCAATGTTGGTCCGTGACTGGCAGAATACATCAATGGAGCCTGTAACGATGTTATCATTTCAAGCTTGCACCTTGCTAACCGCCAAGGCTCGGCCAATCTTGGTCAGTGTTGCGCCATCCTAGTGCCAATCGTCAATTTTCACCTGGGTTTCAGTAATACTTACACCTCAAAGTCATTCTTTCAACTGAATTGTTCATACCAGCTGAATGTTTACATCCCAATATAGGAACTTCAGGAGAGTGAAAAAAGAACGCCGAATACATGAAAACGCGGTTAATCCTAAAAAAAAATCTAAAAAACATTCGAACGAAAATTCTCCTACAATAAGAATTTCGATAATATACAACAGGATATGCTTCACTTGAAAAAACGAAAAAGGTGTGAAATCAATATGAGCTGTCAAGTACATTCGGTTATTCAAATGGTATGTGAACGATTTCTTGTATATTGTAACTCCAGTTTGGTGAATTGTATTCGAAGTGATTTATGATTGTATTGAATTAAAAATATAAAGTGGAGTGAAACAGAAATTAGGTTCAAGCCTTTGACATACTAGAAACACTCTGACCTATTTGGAACTCAACGCGTTGATCGATTCTAATATGTTTTGAAATTTTCCACATACTAAAACCAGCGCTGAGTTATTCCAAACCAAACGTGTTAGTCGTTTCAAATAGATTCTGAAATCCACGTCAGTGCGGAACACTTGGCGCGGCCGATTACGTGAGTTTTGAGCCTCAAGTACATTCAAACAATTCTGTTGAAAGTATGTGATCAAAAAGTTGCATAATGAAATCTTCATCAGCCGCGCCAAGTGTTCCGCATTGACGTGGATTCCAAAATCTATTCGGAACGACTCACACGTTCGGTTTGGAATAACTCAGCGATGTTTTTAGTATGTGGAAAATTTCAAAACATATTAGAAACGATCAACACGTTGAGTTTCAAATAGGTCAGAGTTGTTTCTAGTATGTCAAATGCTTGAACATAATTTTTGTTTCACTCCACTATATATTTTTAATTCAATACAATCATAAATCACTTTGAATACAATTTACCAAACTGGAGTTACAATATACAAGAAATCGTTCACTCACCATTTGAATAACCGAATGTACTTGGCAGCTCTTATTGATTTCACATCTTTTCTTTCTCCAAGTGAAGCATTTCCTGTTGTATCTTATCGAATCTCTTATTTTAGGGGAGTTTTCGTTTGAATGTTTTTTGGATTTTTTTTAGGATAAACCGCATTGTGTACTTGGCGTTCTTTTTTTACTCTTTCGAAGTCATTTTATTGAGATTTCACTGCTTTTTCTAGGTGTGTCCTTAACTAAACATGAATAAAATTCGAATGCTCATGTCTAATTTAATAGCGAACGTAGCAATGAAGAAAATGTCCTCAGAACATTTGTGATATGAAAAGCTCACTTGGGTTTCCATCAGTCATCTCATCATTGAACAGCAATGGATAATCGACATGAATAATGCAGAACAGAAGGAAAAAAAAGTGGATTCCCATCAATCAATACATATGTGCAGGATTCCGAAAAATAAGTATTAATTAACCGATAAGTTGGCGCTCAAAGCAGCTCACAGTGCTCAAAGCAGCCCACGATTTTGTTTCAAACATGTATTGTACAAAAATTCCCATTGTTTTTAAAATATCATTGTGAGGAAATCGAAACAAAACAGATCTCACAGACGGGGAAAACTTGCATACAATATGTTTGAGGTGTTCTATAAAAATTTCCCGGATGAAACGAGAATTTGTACCATTTGGCATTGAGTTGAAAATAGTTTCCCAGCAAAAATGTTTCAATCACTCTTCAGGATTATTTTGAAAAGTATCTCAAAGAGATGTCAGATATTCATTCATCATGCAACAAAAAGAGATATCTTCAAAATATATGGTTAAGAGCATTTTCCAGTACTGCACAAGAAATTTTTTAGAATTTTGTGAAATATCCATCAAAATCATTCTGAAGAATTCTTCACGAATATTTAGTCGGTTGTGGTATCATAAGCGTATACTATGTTCTCCAAAATCACCTATAGAAGGTCATAGTAATTGAATTGTTATTTGATGAGAAAGTGAAATTATTGCTTTTATAATACTCCAAAATATTTTTTCTCTCAAATACTCGATTTTCAATTAAACATTTTCCATCAGAGATCTGTATTCTCAATCATCTTAATTCTCAGATAACTCTTCCCTACACTTATCACTGTTGATAAATATCTATTGCCACATATTTCCACTCTCACAAATCCTCATCATTAAATATACGGGGTGTGTTCAAAAAATAAGGTGACTTTTCAAATTTCGCGGGCAACGTACTTTCGATTATCGATTTTTTTGTTTTGTTATGTTGGCACACTCTTCCCGAACATCTGTACCAAGTTTCAAGTGTATAGCATTTTTTGTTTGGTTGTGAGAGGCGTAAAGGTTATGAGTGTTTTGCGTGCTCGGCGGTTTCTTGCTATCGAAGAATATGGATCAAAGGATTTGCATCAAATTTTGTGTGAAAAATAAAATCAAGTGCTCCGAAACACTTGAAATGTTGACAGTAGCATACGGTGAAACTGTTCTGAGTAAAAAAAATGTTTACAAGTGGTACAAACTCTTCCAAGATGGCCGGGAAGATGCCAAAGACGAGCCTCGCTCTGGACGCCCAAGCACGTCAACAACTGATGAAAACGTTCAAGCAGTGAAGAAAATTGTTTTGGAAAATCGTCGAATCACTATCAGAGAAGTTACTGAGGATGTTGGTTTATGGCTTGGCTCGTGCCATGAAATTTTTCCTAACGTTTCGTGCATGAGACGTGTGTCAGCGGAGTTTGTTCCGAAATTGCTAAATTTTGACCAAAAGAAACGTCGCATGAGCATCGCTCAAGAACTGTTGAATGACGTCAACGACGACCCAGATTTACTCAAAAGGGTCATAACTGGTGACGAATCATGGGTATATGGTTATGATGTCGAAACCAAAGTCCAATCGTCCCAATGGAAGACCCCAGATGAGCCAAGACCGAAAAAAGCACGCCAAGTTCGATCAAATGTCAAAGTTTTGCTCACTGTTTTCTTCGATTACCATGACGTGGTGCATCAGGAGTTCTTACCATATGGTCGTACGGTCAATAAACAGTATTATCTGGAAGTTATGCGCCGTTTGCGAGAAGCAATACGAAGGAAACGTCCAGAATTGTGGAAAAATAATTCATGGCTTTTGCATCACGATAATGCCCCTGCTCACTCATCTTTGCTTGTGAGAGATTTTTTGGCCAAAAACAACACCACAATCATGCCTCAGCCACCATATTCACCGGATTTGGCCCCATGTGACTTTTTCTTGTTCCCAAAACTAAAGAGACCTATGAAAGGACGGAGATTTGCAACGATTGAAGAGATAAAGACTGCATCGCTGGAAGAGCTCAAGGCTATACCGAAAAGTGCTTATGAGAAGTGCTTTGAGGATTGGAAAAACCGTTGGCATAAGTGTATTGTATCTGAGGGGGATTACTTTGAAGGGGACAACATAAATATTGATAAGTAAATGAATATTTTTTCTTAAAAATACAAAGTCACCTTACTTTTTGAACACACCTCGTATGTTCGAATGAGGAGAAAAATGGGCGGTCGGATAAGATTATTTTCATTTTTGACACATATCTAGGAATAATGATCTGTGAATATCAAAATATATGAAAATAAAGGTATTTAATACTCGTCATATTCGAGAATTGAATCATTTAAAAACGAAGGTAATGGAAGATAAAAATAAAAGTTTGTGAGAATAGAAATGTAATCCAGCTTGAATGGAACATCTGGAGAAATAGAACTTTGGAAGAAAATATTAGAATGTCAGGTTGACCTGTAGTTATTTTACAACAATTTCAGAATGCTCAGAATATTTTCAGAGATTTTCAGAATTATTCTGAATTTTGTAGAGACTTGCACAGATTTGTAGGAAATGTCCAAATTTTGAGAGTTTTTCAGAGATTCTCAGGAATTCTCAGAGAAATATTTCCACCAGGGAGATGTATAGTGACATCTGCGTCCTTCTTGCTTCTTCTTCATCTACCAGTGATTCTATTGAAAGGATCTGATAGTAGTATACTTGACGCAAGGAACTGTTGTATATCCTCTGCGCTCCTGCCTTTTCTTCGTTTCCCTTCTACGCTACTGATGATATTGATCCTGCTGGTACATGATATACAGATGTATGATGTATCTGCATCTTGCCTGTTTTTACTGCATCCACCTGTAATTCTACTCGAAGAATTTAGGGATTCATTATCAATTGAATCCACTTTGTAATCTGTGATGCAAATTGATAGTGGTGATAGCAAACTCACAGATCTATGGTATATTCGCTTCATTTTGTTCCTTTCTTATCCCCCTGAAACACTACGCAAAGAACCTGATACCAGCATTGGATAGATCTGTGATATATCCACTGCACTTTTGCCTTTCCTTTGTTCGACTGTGAGGCCACCGGATGAGATTGATAGTGACGATAGCTCGCACACAAATTTGTGATACGTCTGCTCCATTTCTGCTTCGTCTCCAGCCACCTATGATTCTACTCCGAAGGACTGATGAGCTCAGCATGTTGTAAGAATCTGTGACATATCTACTGTGTTTTCGCCTTTGGAAAAATCGTTTGAAAAAATCGTAACTGGAGACCAACTTCAACTTCTACCATTAGTCAAACTATTTACATCTCTTTGAGGTTTTGTTACGAACTTCACTTTCTAAAAACTTTTTATATTGCATTGAGGTTTTGTGATGAACTTTTCTTTCTGATTATGAGTGATGATTCAGTTGTTGATTCATTACAAAATCATCCATTTCATACCATTCATTATCAATAGAATCCACTTTGTAATCTGTAATTCATCCATTCAATACAAAATTTCCACAAGACCGACTATATGGAATTGATAGTGGTGGTAGACGACGTACAGGTCTATGGTATATTTGCTTCTTTTCCGTGCTTTCTTATACACCTGTGATACTACTCAAGCAATCCGATAACAACTCTTGGTGAAGAGGGTATCAGGCCAATGAGAAAAGACAAAAACGAAGCAAATATACCATGCGATCTGTACGTCGTCCACCACCACTATCCATTTCATTTAGGTAATTCCATAGGCAATTTTATATTGAATGGATGAACTACAGATTATTAAGTGGATTCAATTGATAATGAATGGCATCAAATGGATGATCAAAGATTATGTAATGAATCCACTGGATCATCGCTTGGAATCAGAAAGTGGAATCCATCAAATATCAAATATAATCATCAGTCACATCAGTCAAGTTGACCTGTAGTCGTTCTGAGACAATTTCTATAATCAAAATATTGTATCTGCTCAATTTTCGTCGAGTTGATCCTAAGCAGTTTCTCTAATCATCCGTCAATTGGTCAGTGGAGTGCACCCGATGTAAAGATTTGTGGTATATCTATTGTGCTCCTATTTTTTCTGCATTTTCCCTCAACGCTACGTAATGATCATGGTAGGATTCAACGTACAGATGTATGGTACATCTACATCCTTCTTGCTTTTTCTTCATCCACCTATGATTCTGTTGGAAGAATCTGATAGTGGTATTATTAACGCAAAGACTTGTATATCCACTGCACTTCTGCCTTTCCTTCATTTTCCTATGACGCTACCTAGTGACATTCATCATGGCGGTACATAACATAAAGATGTATGATACATATGTATCCTTCTTGCTTTTTCTCCATCTATCTGTGATTCTATTGGAAGAATCTGATAGTAGTGTACCTAACGCAAGGACCTGCGTTATATCCACTGCACTCCTGCCTTTCCTTCATTTTCTTCCTACGCTACCTGATAATATCGATTGTAGTGGTACGTAACATACAGATGTATAGTATACCTGCATCCTTTCTACTTTTCTTGATTCACCTGTAACTTTGCTCAAAGAATCCAAGGAAATCATTTCGTACATATTCATAATTTTGATTCAGAATGTCATATTTTTTTAGTATACCCGAAGTGCTTGGTGCGACTCACCTTATTTTCGGATGTTTTTCACACATGCTATAATTCATCGATGTTCTTTCGTAGACTCCAATTTCTAATCACAAGCCATTATTCAATGATTGAATTCACATCCATCTTAGGATAACCTTTCATAACCCATAATTCATCCATCTCGTATTGTCATAAATACCCTGTAATTCATCCATCTCGTATTGTCATGAATACCCTGTAATTCATCCATCTCGTATTGTCATAAATACCCTGTAATTCATCCATCTCGTATTGTCATATTATTTTTTCAAGGATTGTGATTCTATTGTGACGTTCAAAGCTATTCAATGAAAAAAATCGTATTGTTCAAATTTTTAGAATATTCCATTACATCAATTTGTTACGGCGAGAGCGAGATTCGATTTTTGAGTCAAGCTCGCCGCAACTTTGCGTGTTTCTCCCAAATTTTTGGGACAGCTGAATGGATGTCGTGGAAGGGGGGGGGGGTGAGCACAGCCGAGCGGTAGATATGCTCGTTATTCCCTTGAGTTCACCAACCTTGGGTTTTTCTTTATGAAATAGAGGTGATGTGGGGATAAAATCGATGGAACACAATTCCGAGTCTTGAAATATAGATGATATTTTAAACGTCATCAGAGTGACATAAAATCAACAATATGATTGTGGTTGTACTATATCGTACTACTATTGTAATTAGGAACGCTAGACGTATAAATATTCATATGGACGATGCGACGGTGAGAGGAGAAGGAAAACAAAATTTCGAAGGAAAGAGAGAGAACATAGCGAAAGTTATGTCAAAGGAAAATTCGACCTCCAGTCTGACAAGATGAAATGAGGGAATTTGCCACGAACAGGTGGTATCCAAAGAGATGTGGCTTGGCAAGTCACCTTTCCTGAGACACTAACTCAAGAGGAAAAACTGGTACCAGTTTGGAGCTTTGGCAACAACAACAGAAATTGCTTCACACACTGTAACTAAGTAGGAGGAAAAGAGAAAAGGGCGAATAAAACTTTCATTTACTTCACCCGCGCTCACGAATGACTCTCTCCAACTCTTCAAGAGAAAACCCAGAAGCTCCGAGGGCCCCGACACGCCAAAAAAAGAATCTCGAGGTTCATATCCATCTCTCGGGCGGGAAAGCCTGGAATCCTTCTAGGATAAAGATTCATCTCTCCAGAGCCCGGGAGATGGATATGAGAGACAAATTTCTTTCTTATTTAGACAGGGGGAAATGCAACCCTGTCGGAATCTTCCTGGCGGCCGCGGCTCACGGGCCACCGGGGCTTCACGAGGAGAGCAGGAGAGGCAGAGAAAAACGCGGAACTTACTTTTCGACACGGCGAGTTTTACGGTCGAACTGGAACTGACTTACTGGCGTTGCCAAGCGGTGATCTTGAGCCCGGAGGGATGATGGAAATTTAGTGGGGCTAGAAAGAAGACGAAAGTGGGAGGTCAATTGTTCCAAGCATAATCAGCACTTCAACACAACATCGAAATTCGAAGAAAATCCGGTGTCGGGTTTCGGCGTCGAAGAGCCCCGTACGTGACTTATCGCTGTTGAGGCCCGAAGTCTTGATGACTTCAACAACAGTAAGACGCGCACACGGTTGACCGAGAACAATGAAATGTATTCAAGAATTGAATGAATTGGAAATTGTAAAATTTGGATGAAAGGAGCTAAGGAAATACCGGGAAAATAAACAGGCCCTTGCCCGAGATCGTCACTCATCAACCCCATTGTGAAAGAGGGAGAGAAGAAAACACCCGTTATACGCGCGGCACAGAGTTGCACGCATACACAGATATATGTATGCGTGAAACCCCAAGCAACAACGTGTAAGAGCGCGAGGGTAAGAATTAAAGAGAGGGAGAGGATCTCTACGTCGTACGAGTGTTCGCTACGCACGAGACAGAGGAGGAGAAAATGCACGGAAAGCATGAGAAAGATAGGAGAATAGAGAAGAAAGGAAGACTTCTCTACCTTGCACGTGCATACGCAGCACGAGCAGTGCAGGGAAGGAAAGAATGCGGAGAAAGAAGATATAGGGGGAGAAAGAGACAAGGTAAAGAGAAATATTGCGAGACTCTCGCTTCCGGTTGTTTCGGTAAAGTTTCGCAATCTCCCCCCGATATGATGTTGAACATTATGAGGGGGTGTGGAACGTGACAAATTATATTGAATCCCAACCCCTTTATTTTCAAAATAATAAGCAATGATGAAAAATTTGAAATTTCAATTCAACTTGCCCATAAAAAAAGATGATGCAGAAAACCCCCTTGGGTTAACTGCGTTATCTACATGATTCACACGAGAGGTTTATTAATCATGTGGTTTATATAAGATTTGTAGTGATCACATTTCAATCATCATTGAAAAGTAAGTACCACCTTTGTGGTATTGAAAGAATATTGAATTTGTTCTTTTTTGTTCATAGACTGTGATGCATGGAAATGATGACTATATACCTTGACGAGTAGTTTTATCCAACACACTTTTACATGCCTATAGACTGAAAAGTCTTATTGAAAGCATTGTTTTTGAAATGGTTCTGATTGTGTTGCATAACCCTAAGCTGTTGACAATATTAGGAGGAAGGAGAGGAAAGATGCTATTAACTCATTTTCTTATCCTTTTACCCAAGTAGCACAAGAATTTTTGAAACATTCTGCGCTAATGCTGTGATTATGCTCAGAATGTGCAGGTAAGACTGTTTTGGATGAATTCGAAAAAGATATTCTGAGAATGTGCATAGAATATACTTATTCAAAACAGTCCCATACGAAAATTCTGAAGATACTCATAGTGAAGGTTCAGAATTTCTGAGAACCTTCTCAGCATTTGTGGCTTGCTATGCTGCCTCAGTAATGGCGTCACCCACGACAATTGATAGCACGAGTCTCCGGCCTAAGACATCTTTGAGAATACTATATGATATCTTTCAAAATGCTTATTCGCAAGATATCTTTTTGTTTTTGTGCTACGTATGCAGTTTTTAGAAGTATCCCAATTTTCGGGATTTTTAGTTCAGAAAATGTTCACCCTTCCTACCGTTGTTTCCTTCTGTCACTCCTTGCGTCTGAAGAAGTGAGACATTCCGAATTTGTCCACACAATGTTTAAATACACGAGTTGTTCATCGAGATATAACCCATACAGCATACCAGTTTGAAAAGAGTTCTCGAATATTTCCCTTGGGACTCCAAGAATTCATTATGGATCTTCGGCAATTCTTTTTGAACTTTTGTGCTGTGTGGGTAAGCAATTAGTGATCATTTGAAAATGGGTATTCATGAATCCATTGGAAAGATGATTACTTTATATGATTTTGCATTTCGGAAAGAATGTACATGACCCAAAACGGCATTTTTCCTGTCCTTTGGATTGGTACGGAACCTAAGCAATTTGGCAGGTTTTGTTCTGCAAGGGATTGAATATTGAAATATTCTCATGACATTATTGAAACGTTGACATGAAATATTCAAATATTTAGATAAGAACTTATGAATCATTACTTGGAATCCCGCAAGCGTGGGCGTCAATCTCTTCATTTATTACTGCTGGAGTTACTTCAGAATCTGAATAATCAGAATCTTCCGATGAAGCCGAGTAATTAATATTTGCAGAATCAATATGACTATTTCCCTTCTGAAGCTGAAGGCCTTGATCTGGATCGATCAAATCCAATTTATACATTGTATACGCAGCGTGACAAACAATTCTCGAGGATGTTGAAAGTGAGATTTGACTCTCCAGCCAGCCAGAAGTAAGGTTGTCGGAATTTCGAATGGAATTTTCACTCTTCGAGAATAATAGTCTGAGGTTTGAGGCGAGAAACTCGCAGCGACTCCAATTTTACGATGAATTTTTCACTTAAAGAGAGTGAGAGTTCACTCGGAACGAGTGAAAATACCACTCGAATTGGACTGGCTCACTTCTGCGACATGGTAGAGTGGAACGCGCAATTTTTTACTCTTCCATATTCAGAGAGTATATGGTAAGGGGGCTGTGCGGTTGATCGTTTGATCGATTAAAACGATGAATCGTCAACGATAAACCGATTAATCAGGAGATTCTGGTTCAATCGCTTCTGGGATGAATCGATTAACGGATTATTCGGAGGATTCTAGTTAATCGTGTTTTCGTTTAATCGATCACTCGATAAACCAATCAATCAGTAGATTCCGGTTAATCGTTTTTTTCCATTAATCGGTTAATCCATTGATTGGAGGATTCCGATTAATCGTTTTGCCGATTGATCGGTTGATCGAATAATGAGTGGGTTCTGGGTTAACATGTTTACGATTCATCGGTCAACATTTGTCGATTAATCAATCGATCAATCGACAAAACAATTGAACGGAATCCACTGATTAATTGAAAAAACGATTAACCAGAATCTACCGATTAATCGGGTGATCGATTAGTCGAAGAAACGATTAGCCGGAATCTCTCGATTAATCGATTAATCGCACTATTCAAAAAAACTGGATTCACGGACTAGAAAATTTCTGTTGTACCAGAATTTTTCCGTACTGTACATGGAATTTCATTTTTCTCACCTCAATTCTCCAGTATGAATACAAGAATTTTCCGATACGTGTACTGGAATTTTCATGATTTGAACGTAATTTTCCAGCACAAATGTACAGGTTAATTGCTTCCATCACGGTACTGGAAGGTTTCCGGAGATTTTTTTTACAGTGCATTGTCATTTAACCGTTTCAATCGATTGAGCAATTGACCGCATAGGTATTTTTTTAATCGAATTTGTAGATTTGATTTCCAAATACAATGAGTTAACTGAAAAAAAGGAGTGTTTGCTGATTGCCTTTATTGGGTGTTGTATCAAATATGTTCTGTGGTGATGATTTGATTTATTCGCAAAAAACTCATTCAAGAAACACTGAAACGATTAGCACTCGATTCATTGCAACGGTCGTTGCTATAAAAGAATAAGCCAAACAGGAACAATTTCCATGAAACCGGTTTTCACTGAGGATTTTCGTCTTTTCTCTGTAGAATTAGTGAGCATGTGTTCCATTCACCTAGATGATACTTTCATATCAAATCAAAAATTGATTTATGAATATGTTAACCAAGAACCGTAATGTTACTGGTTTCGTTACTCATTTATATATAAGATATATAAAATAAGATATATATATATATATATATATATATATACTCCAAATTATATATCCATTATACGTATTTTATATACAGGGTGTCCGATTTTAATCTTTAAATGCAAATATCTCAAAAACATGCATCTTAAACCAAAAGTACTTCATACCAAAGTTGTTATACAAAGAAGGGGCCACAAAACTACGATATCAGTTTCATCACAGATGGCGTTATGATCGATTAAAATGGGGTCAACATCATTTTTTTAAACGGGAACTTCTTCTGAATATATATATATTTATTCATTTATTTATACATTAATCCAACACTATTGACTATGTTTGTATGCTTGACAATCATTTTCTGACACTGAATAATGAAATATAAACTTTTTCGAGAAAATATATTGCATTCACCAAAAATTGTAAAAACTGAAAAACTTCAAGCTCGATGCGCGAGGGTCAAATGTTGCCCGATTTGAATGATCTTTTTTTCATTCGATTTGGGTTCCTCCAGACCGTCTTTTCCACACTATTACGTTCCGGATTTCGAAAATTTTGGTTTTTCGGTCCACCCTACTGTCCATGGAGTGATAAATAACTCATTGGAAATGTGTTTAGTCTTCTCATTTTTTTTTATTTCTCTCGACAGGATTGGTTCAACGGGGGAAATTATAGGGACATAAAATGTGTATTTTTCAAAGATCTAAAACTTTCATCTCAAAAGTTTTCCTACAAAATCAATAACTGTTGAGAAAATCGAGGAAAACTGTGTTTCACACAGTTATTCTTTGAGTGGGAAGTAAAAAAATAGGATCTTAGCCCGATTCGAAATTTTGCCCCTGCTTTGTCTATCCAATCAGTAAAATTGCCCCTATTTTCATGCTATAGAAACTACTTGGTCCTACTCCTCCGCTTCGAATATTACTGATTCTATTTTTCTACTCCACAATCTACTGCTCCTACATAGAACCTAATACTCCTACATGTTGGATTTTTCGAATAATAATAATATCACATGAAGCGCATTTTCTCAATTAAATCAAAATTATATCCATCAAACAAATAGATTCTTATTCACATACGAATCTCATAATTATTACTTGATTCAAATTAAACATTCATTTCATTAAAATAAATATTTATTTCATAGAATCAAAAAAAATTTTGTGTTTTAGAATCAAATCAAATTTGTCTTTACCCAAATGGATATCCATCAGATTTGTTTTCAACTGAATGTTTTATGTAGGTGTATAAAGAATAGAATACCCGACTTGAATTATACCCAAGTAGAAATTACGCCTAGTCAATGGCTAGTGCCTCGTGAGTTTTTCTATACTCCTGACGAGGGCCTTTTGAGGAAAACTCACCAGGTACTTATTCGTAATGTAACGCTGTGTGTTATGAGGCACTTGCTAGTGGAATTCACAAGATACTGGTCAGTTACTATTTAGTTACTCTCTAAATACTAGCAATTACCAACAAGTTTTTGACAGCAATTATATGCCAAAAAAATTGTGGAGTTATAATGATACATCAACAATGATTATCCAGTAAAATATGCATGCTTTGGCCCAGAATGTTTTTGAAAATAAAAAATTGAATTCTGAGCAAAAATCATGTTTCAGAGGAGACACTTGCAGATTACCACCAACGTTCACTTCGTGCTCAATGCGATGGAGAGAATATTGGAAACCTCGAAGAGAATCGAACCTACCTAAACCAATTCCTACCTAATGTTGCGCGATCTACTATCCTAGCGCCCTAACGACCTAAGCTAAACCGGTACCTACGCGATGCAATAGAAAAGATCAATTAAAGTGACGTGTTTATCCGATTCAATCATCCGTCGGTTGAATATGATAATCTATGAGCCTGTGTGAAAATTGCAGTTTGGTTGACAGATGTGAGGTTAAATTTATGTGATCAAAAAATGGATGAATTATTTTTGTGAAATGTGTGGTGGTTATTTCTTGAATAATGTGTATCAAAAAATCTGTTAGTAAGTGCAAAATGAATTAGTAAATCAGTCATAGCTGTTGTACATGTCAAAAAATCGTAATTTGTTGATGCAGTGAAAATGAATTTTCTTCAAATACTTACATCACTACTTCTAGGCAAAAACTCAGAGATCATATTAATTTTGTAATGAATATGAGTCATGAAGAACTCATTCGATCAAAAATATGTCAAAAGAATGTTCAAAATGAATTGCAAAAAACTTGGATTATTCACTTGCAGCTCGACGGATGGTTTTACTTTTCAAATTGAAGAGTACTCTTCATGTTGAAATTTTCAAATTTGAGGAAAAAGCCTCATTTTCTGAGTTGAATTCGTTGTTAGGGTGATGATAAACTTGTGGGAAGAGTTTGAAAGTCAGGTGGAATCTATATTGATCAGGAAAGTCCAAATCGTGTGGCAAAAGTTAGAAAATCTTTCAACTTAGCTTACGGCACGTGGGTATTCTATCAGCTTTTCTCCACTAAACGAAATCTAGGCAGGAGAAATGTATCAAAATTTAGTAAAATCAAGTTGGTACAGAGTAAGAGAGGACAGATATATTCATTGAATTTTATTGGTTATTATAAGAATGTTGATGAATAAGTAATAATATCCATGTGCCGTGAGCTAATTTGACAGATTTTCTAACTTTTGCCACACGATTTGGACTTTCCTGATCAATATAGATCCCACCCAACTTTCGAACTCTTCCTACAAGTTTATCATCACCCTAACAACAAATTCAACTCAGAACATAAGGCTTTTTCCTCAAATTTGAGAATTTCAACTTCAAGAATACTCTTCAATTTGAAGAGTGAAATCATCCAACGCGCTTCAAGTAAATAATTCAAGCTTTTTGAAATTCATTCTAAACATTCGCTTGAAATATTTTTGATCAAATGAGTTCTTCGTGACTCATATTATTACAAAATTAATGTGAGTTTCTTGAGGAATGTGAGTTTTGAGAAATTGATTGTGAGTTGTTTTTTTCCGAGGAATATTGATGTAAATCAATATTGATATTGATTGATATTGATATTGTTGTTGTTGATATTGTCGTGTATTTGAATAGAATTCATTTTCACCACATCAGCAAATTACGATTTTTTGACATGTTACAACAGCTATGACTGATTTACTAATTCATTTTGCACTTACTAATAGATTTTTTGATACACACTATTCAAGAAATAACCACCACACATTTCACAAAAATAATTCATCCATTTTTTGATCACATAAATTTAACCTCATATCTGTCAACCGAAATGCAATTTTCACACAGGCTCATAGATTACACTGCCATCTTCTGGCAAATGAATCTTGAAAGGGCCTCAATGATTTCTGACGAGGCTTACAAGTGTAGTAACAGTCTAGATATACTTATAGAAAATCCTCCATAGTTTTTTGAGAGTTTCACTTGTCTAATATACAGGGTGATTCAAAATTCGCGCACTCTTTTTTGGGAGTAGATTCCTGATGAAATTCTAAAACGATTTGTCCTTTTGCACAATGCTCTCCGACGCATAATTTCCAAGATATAATTAATTAAAGTTGACTAATTATGAGGTGGATCCATCGGTCATTCAGGAGCGTCATAACAGAACAAGAGAGGAAGGTGCTTGCAGAGGGCGCTCATACGACCAGCTGATCGGTATAATCGATACGATTTACCAACATACAAATTGGTAAATTTTCTATGTAGAACGATTGAATTCGTCGACACTGCGGAAAAATTGATTATTGTCATTAATTCTTATCACGATATGCTGTAGGTGAAAGTTGTAATTTCAGTAATGATTTTTATCACGCAGACAAATGTAAAATAGTGTTATTTCGTAGGGATAGGGATTCAAGTGGGAGAAAAAAGTATAACTACTCGTTTTCAATCAGAATTTTCATGTAAAAAAGAAAACATGAGAATTTTCATTCATCCGATACCCAATTTGAACGGTTTGATTAGTAAGTTTAACACGAGAGATTGGATTCCGAATCCTGTATTCTGATTGGTTGAGAATCAATGTATATTAGATCAATCCTCGGCCGTTTTAAATGATTCTTCTGAAGAATGTGTTTTCGACTTATCCCAACCACAACATTGAACAATGATGAATTTATTCGAATTCACCCTTTTTACATCATTCGATGATTATAAAGGGTTTATCGAACGTTAATAACTTACTTCAACTTGTACGTAATTAACGTTCGATAAACCCTTTATAATCATCGAATGATGTAAAAAGGGTGAATTCGAATAAATTCATCATTGTTCAATGTTGTGGTTGGGATAAGTCGAAAACACATTCTTCAGAAGAATCATTCAAAACGGCCGAGGATTGATCTAATATACATTGATTCTCAACCAATCAGAATACAGGATTCGGAATCCAATCTCTCGTGTTAAACTTACTAATCAAACCGTTCAAATTGGGTATCGGATGAATGAAAATTCTCATGTTTTCTTTTTTACATGAAAATTCTGATTGAAAACGAGTAGTTACACTTTTTTCTCCCACTTGAATCCCTATCCCTACGAAATAACACTATTTTACATTTGTCTGCGTGATAAAAATCATTACTAAAATTACAACTTTCACCTACAGCATATCGAGATAAGAATTAATGACAATAATCAATTTTTCCGCAGTGTCGACGAATTCAATCGTTCTACATAGAAAATTTACCAATTTGTATGTTGGTAAATCGTATCGATTATACCGATCAGCTGATCGTATGAGCGCCCTCTGCAAGCACCTTCCTCTCTTGTTCTGTTATGACGCTCCTGAATGACCGATGGATCCACCCCATAATTAGTAAACTTTAATTAATTATATCTCGGAAATTATGCGTCGAAGAGCATTGTGCAAAAGGACAAATCGTTTCAGAATTTCATCAGGAATCTACTCCCAAAAAAGAGTGCGCGAATTTTGAATCACCCTGTATATTGTAAGTAACCGGTGAGTAACTTGCTAGTTTATCTCAATTAGAAACTCCCTATGAAATCCCTACAGGGGCCTCATATTGACTAGACAATGCCTTGTCAGATTTCTACTTGGGTAAGAGGAAATTAAAAACAAACTTATCAAATTACTCAAGTTCTTTTTTATTGACTGGCACTGTCACGTAAGCTTGATCATCAAAATGCATATAAATACAAGTGGTAAGAAAACTTTTTCATATTGATTATGAAATAAATTCATGGTGTAGATGTACATATTTGAATATGACGGAGAAAATGATTATCAATATATTATCATTGAATTGATTTGAATAAGCCTTCTCTCATATACAAAAATATCTATTTCGACTATGAACTAATCGTTTCTTCAGAGATTGCAATCGACTGAATACACGGGAACAATGCCGCTGGAAAATATGACTTTTTGAAAATTTTTTCAGTAAACCAGAAACAGAGGTTTGTAAAATGGATTTTTATATGAAAATACGGAAGCTTACGAATACTGTAGAAAAATTACGGGTTCAAAATCTGAATCCTAACCATTACGTTTTCTACAGCACCCGTGATCTTTTGTATTCTCATGGGAAGAATGCATTTTATAAATCTTGCTGTTACTGGTTCGCTGAAAAAATGAAAAAAAGTAATTTTTTCGGGCGGCAGTATTCTCCGTGTAGGAGTGGTAGGGTCAAAGTAGAGGATAAGTCTTGCACCTACTTTGCTCCTACAAGTGGCGAAATAGGAAATATCTACCACTAGTAGGGGCAAAGTAGGAGGAAATATCTCATTGAGATTGCTCCTACTTTACTATCTGATCCCCCTACTGAAAACAGCATTATTAGCAGCAAAGTAGGGGCAAAATTTCGACTCGGGAGGGCTTTTCATTTTCTGAAATTTTTTTAATACGCTACACCCTATTCTTTAGTCTGACTCGTCATCGCGTCTGCATGGCGAGTCTGTGACCCGTTCAAAGGTTTCCTAGTATTTCTATCGGAACTAGTGCTTTCTTTTGAATTTCTAACGAAATTTGGATACCTGGTCGAGTTTCTTTCGATGTTCGAGTCGTCTCTAACTTCAGTGGTCGTAACTGATTTATCTGGATAATTTGACGAAGAAACTCTGCTAGGAGAATTTTCACCACTGGATTCTCTGGAAGAGAGTTGAGGATTCGGAGAATACGAATTCCGGTTTGAGAATCTATAATAAGACATGAAGGTAAGTAGGTAAACAAAATTTCCCTCACATTATTCCATAATATTTTTCTCAAAATTTTTAACGTCCATTATATTTATTCTACTCAATTTTATAATCATCAACACTTTCGAACTTACGAGGATATCAAAGTTACCATCAGACCAAGTTCTTTGTTGCAATTAACCTTCCTCCGATGGCAACTCTGGTATCCATGTTTTTCCATGTGTGGCTTTCCATGTTTTGGAGGAAAAGTGGGGGAATGAATGAGGAAATCCCGCATGGATGGGGGGAACTTTCCTAAGGGTACAAGCAGATGAACACAAATGTATGCGTATACGCATATTTATTACATTAAGAAATTCACATGCACTTGAGATTATGATTTTCCACCTAATTTTTTATGAAAAATCATGTTTCCTGTTTCTATAGAAATAATTATTTAGTCGAATATTTGATATCAATTCATATAACCGGGAATTAAGTGGTGCGTATGTGTGAAATAAATGATGAGATGATCAGCGAAAATCATGGTGAGAGTATGCGTGTTTATCAAATAATGCTTGGAAAGTCTATGTGTTGAAGACACTGTGATGAAATCCAATGTTATTTCGACTGCAAGAAGCCGATATTCCACATGCACGGATCAATGTTAAGCTATAGCGCAGAGGTTTGACATACATTTTGTTTTCATCGATTGGAATCAAAGAAAGAAGCGTTTGTCAACGCATACAAATATTGAAGCATCACACTGAGAAAAATGCAGAGTGAAATTCACTATTGCACTTTGTAACCAAGTTTGTTATAACTAGACTGCGGAAATATATGCAAAAACATATATTTGATTATTTAGAATATTTTGCATATTACATAAATTTGATTTATGCTGCATAAATTCACTTATGTTGCATAATTTTCATTTATGTCGCATAATTTTCATTCATGTTGCATAAATTTAACAGATGTAACGCGCTACTATAACTCACTCACAAGAGCGTACATTCAAAACATTCTTCCCCATATCCATATGTATATGTATACGTATGTGTGTTATCATGTATTAAGCTTACAAATTCAGAATATAATATTTACGCTTCAGTTAGCTCTGAATTGGTGTCACGATCGCAAGTAAATGTACTTACGTTGTGATTATAACAATCTTGTGGTCAGGCTGTAATTAATTAGGATATATTGAATCGAGATTTAATTGTACATTAGAAAAATTTATTCAGTTGAAATGCCAAAAGTAAAACAAAGTAAATCGTTGAAAATAAATGGTTGGTTAGAAGAAGTTAATGATGAATATTTGAGTTTTGATGGACAAAACGTTTACTGCAGCGTGTGCTGTGATAAACAGGTATGTTTTAACAGAACACTCGACTCATTATCATTTGCAAATGGATCAAATAATATTTTGATAAATAACTGAACGGAATAATTTATATTTTAGATTACTTGTGACAGAAAATCACAGCTAACTCAACACGTGCTTACGATTCGGCATAAAGCAAGGGCGAAGTCGGCAGAAACAATATTCTTAGGTGAATCTTCAAATGAAAATATTGATAACAGTTTTGACGAGTCAGTATCATCGCGAACAACAATTAACAAACCCAACCAATTCTTTTTCGATATGTGTCAAGCCATGATAGCCATTGAAATGAGTTGGCGATGTCTAGATAATGATGTTTGGAGAAATTTTTGAGAAAAATATACCCATAAAAATATTCCTCATGAGTCCACACTGAGAAAATATTATTTAGACAAGTGCTATCACTCGGCTATGAACAGTATCAAAGAAGAAATAGGAGATAATTACGTTTGGATATCTGTGGATGAGACCACTGATCCTTTGGGGAGACAAATAGCCAATTTAATTGTAGGCAAACTAAGTGAAAATGAACCAACGGAGCCTTATTTAGTAGCATGTAAACCACTAGAAAAAACGAATAATGAAACAATCGCCCGATTCGTCAATTCATCTTTGAAATCTTTGTGGCCAGATAAGAATTTCGAAGATCAAGTTTTATTGCTCCTATCTGATGCAGCAGCTTATATGTTGAAGGCTGGAAAAAATTTGAAAGTTTTTTATCCAAATATGATCCATGTAACATGCTTGATTCACGGTCTCAACAGAGTTGCTGAAGAAATACGACCGTCGTTTCCATTTGTCAACACGTTAATTTCAAGCGTAAAAAAGATTTTTTTGAAAGCTCCTCCTCGTATTGAAGTTTATCGTTTTTGCTTAAAAAATGTTCCACTACCACCTGAACCCATTTTGACAAGATGGGGAACATGGATAGAAGCAGCTCTGTTTTACGCAGAAAACTTAGATGGCATAAAAAACGTAAGAAATTGTGAGATATTCCATTCAAGACCTAAAAAAACTACCTCAATGTTCTCTATAGTTATTATATTACTAATACTTGATATATTCTCTAAATTAACAGGTTGTTAATCTTTTTGATTCGAATGATTCACTAAGTATAAAAAAAGCCAAAGATGTTCTAAATGAGTCAAAACTTGTGTTACATCAAAGCTCATTTTTCGAACCTTTCAAAGGTTATGAAAAAATTGGAGACCCGGAATTTGCCACTAGCAGAATCAATGAAGGAAGTATCCAGTATCCTCAGCGAAATGAGAGCCATCCCGGGAGCTTGTGGAGAAAATTTGTCAGTGAAAATTGATAAAGTACTGGAAAGAAATCCGGATTTCAATGAACTCTTTGAGATAAATGAAGTATCAAAACACCATACAATTTCAAGTTGCTCGGTACCATCTGCTTTATGGTCTAAATATAAATTTGCACCAGTAACATCTTGTGATGTTGAAAGATCTTTTTCTGCGTACAAATCAATTTTAACGAATAAACGCTATCAATTTGAAATATGTAATTTGGAAAAAACCATTGCTACATACTGTTACACTAATTACGAGTGAGTTCATCGTTTCTTAATATTATCTATTATTGTTTGTTTTCGAGTGTTATTTATTATTATTTGTTCTTCTCACCGATACTCATTGACTTATCTATAATTATGCTACCGATTTTGTGTCAGATTTTGTTCATTTACGTCTATTTTCGTATAAAAAAACCAATTAATTATATTTTTGTCATCTTGCATATGCAAAATTTATGCAACATGTTGCATATGCATGTTGCATATTTTTCGCATATTTCGATATGCATTTAAGAAATAAGGTAGAGGAGTCCGATAAGTGAATTAATTTATTTATAATTTGATTTTTTCAAATAAATCGTTTTTGCATAAATTTCCGCAATCTAGTTATGACCCTCAATTTGGCTCTGATGTTTTCTTATTCCTATTATCGTTCACGTAACAAAACAGCTCTCGAAACGCATTTTGGTGAAGCATCTGAAACGTATTTCCAATGCATTAAAGTGATTCTTACAAGGAAGGTTAGGTTGGTGTCAGAGCCGGTTTGTTTGAAATTTTGCAGACAAGTAGGAGGTGTCGAGTTACTAATTGTGATGTATGGAATTTTTGCAGGAATTCATATTCAGGGGTAAACATCCCCCTCCGATGTATACCGGGGGACACAAGGTATGCTTGCAGCTTTTGATCGTTCCAAAAAATTCTCCGTTTCTGTATTCACGTGAAATTAGAAAAAATGATTGTCATCCACCATCAGTTGAACGTGAATCACTTCAAAGAACCCTCAAAACTCGTGAGAAAAACCACCTTCTTCCCGTCACACTACAAGTATAATGGGTCCTTTGGATTTCAACGAGTCTTTGTACAGTTCACTGAAGGTGGATGGAATTATACATTATCCTAGTGAAATTAGGAGTCAGTTATAGGATGAAATAATTCATTCGCTTTATATTACCTAGGATGAAGAACGGTCGAGCAGGTGTAGGAATTGTGAAGCATAAGAGATGGGGAATAGAATAGAAAATTATTTGCAACATAATTAATGTGTGATAATGGTTAGAATCAGAACAAAACCGGTAGACACAGTCATAGTCCGAGTATACATGCCCACATCTGCATATTCGGAGGGAAATATTGAGAAAACGTTCGAAGAAATAGAAGAAGTGATAGAATATGTGAAGGGAGAAGAGAATTTGATAGTTATGGGGAGGACAACGTGAAGGGGGAAGAGGACAACGTAATAGGAAATTTTGCGTTAGAGAGGAGGAACGATAGAGGACAACGTTTAGTCGAATTTTGTGAAAATCATAAGATGGTCATCACAAACACTTTATTCGAAAATCACCCAAGAAGAATCTACACTTGGAAAATGCCAGGCGATAAAGCAAGATACCAAATTGATTACATATGATTGGAACAAAGATTTAGAAACCAAGTGAAAAACTGTAAAACTTATCCCAGTGCAGATATAGATAGTGATCATAATATGTTGATGATGAAATGTTCTCTGAAATTCAAATCTCTGAAGAAGAAAAGGAAAATGCAGGGGAGATGGAATTTGAAGAACCTCAAGCAAAAACAAACACATGAGGCATTCGAGAAAATGTTGGATGAAAAATTGGGAGATCAAAAAGAGAAAGACTTGGGAATAGAGAGGAGATGGACGAAGATGGAGAGAAATATAAGAGAATGTGCGGATAAGATTTTGAAGAATAATGGAGTAGAACCTAAAAACCCATGGATAACGCGAGGAATTTTAGAATTGATGAATGAAAGGAGAAAATACAAGAATGATGATAGCCAAGAAGGCCAGCAACGATACAAATCATTGAGGAATAAAATAATAAGAGAATCAAGGAAAGCAAAAGAACAGTGGTTATAAGAGAAATGTCAGGGAATAGAAATAAGATTGCATTTAGGAAAAATAGATGAAGCATATAGGATTATTAAAAGATTTTTCGGACAAATGAAATCTAGAAGCAATAAGATTAGAAACTCTCTAGGACGACAATTGATAAAAACGGAAGAGAAAATAGAACAGTGGATCAATCATTTGGAAGACTTGTATAGAGGAAACGATGATATAGCACTATTAGAGAAGGAGGAGGATGTAGATGAGGAAGAATTGGGAGATTCGATATTGAGATCAGAATTCGACAAGGCTTTGAAAGAATTGAAAAATAATAAAGCGCCAGGCATAGATGGCATAAGTGCGGACCTTATAAAAGCCTCCAGTGAAGGAACTCGCGACGCACTGTTTGAATTGATTAGAGATATGTACGAAAAAGGAGAAGTACCGGAAGATTTCCAAAAGAATAAAATTGTCGCCATCCCGAAAAAACAAGGGGCAGACAAATGCGAGAACTACAGAACGATCAGTTTAACTTCACATGCTTCGAAAATACTGACCGAAATTATATACAGGAGGATGGAAAATAAAATAGAGAGTAGATTGGCAGAAGATCAGTTTGGTTTTAGAAAAAATAGGGGAACGCGAGAAGCAATTTTAGCACTTAGGGCAGTAATAGAGAAAAGGATAGCGCTGAAGAAATCTGTGTACATGGGTTTTGTAGATATAGAGAAGGCTTCCGATAATGTAGACTGGGAGAAGATGTTTGCGATCCTGAAGAAGGTGGGGATAAATTATAAAGATAGAAGAATGATATACGCATTATATAAGAATCAAAGTGCAATAATAGACATAGAGGGTCAGGAAGGGGGAGCACAAATAAGAAGAGGGGTGAGACAAGGATGCTCATTATCGCCACTGATTTTCAATTTATATATAGAAGAAGCAATGAACGAAGTGAAGGAGGAAATTCAATCGAAATTACAGATTCAGGGAGAAAATATGAGTATGTTGAGATTCGCGGATGACATAGCTATACTTGCCACGAGTAGTACTCAGTTAGGAAATATTCTCAACACTATGAGAGCAATATTATTGGAAAACTGCTGTATGAATATAAATAAAGACAAAACAAAATTCATGATGTGTACAGCAGCGAAAACAGCTAGAAGAACGAGAATCAAAATAGATACCGAGACAATTGAACAGGTGAAAGAATTCAAATATCTAGGAACCATAATTACAGACAACGGCAGAAGCGAAAGAGATATAAGAGCAAGAATAGCACAAGGGAAACAGGCTCTTCACCAAAAGAAACAGTTATTATGCTCGAAAAATATAAGCTTGGAAGTAAGGAAGAAATTCTTGAAAAGTTATGTTTGGAGCACAGCATTATATGGTTGCGAAACTTGGACAATGGGGAAAACTGATCAACGAAGACTTGAAGCTTTTGAAATGTGATGTTATAGGAGGATGCTCAGAATAAAATGGACAGACGAAGTCAAAAATGAAAAAGTACTCGAGCAGATAAATGAAGAAAGAAATCTTTCGAAACACATCGTGAAGAGGAGAAGCAATCTTATAGGACACACATTACGGCATGAGAGTTTATTGAAAACAATATTGGAAGGGAAAATGAATGATAAAACTGGTAAAGGTAGACCTAGAGCAAGTTATATGAAGCAAATCGTACAAGACAAGGGATGTAGTAGATATGTAGAAATCAAACGTTCGGCGGATAATAGACAGGGGTGGAGGGTTTCATCAAACCAGTCGTAAGACTGATTACTCCATGATGATGAGGATAAAGAACATGCAATCGCATCAATACATAAGAGTTCTTTGATTACACTCTTGTTTGCACATCAATATATTGTAAGACAACGTGCATGTATATGGAAAATAATCCACAATAAGCATGTGGAAATAGCCGAAGTTGACAAATGCCGCGGTACTGGCCAAGTTGCACTTGCCAGACTTTGGCAGAAATAACTGTGCCCGTTCAGAATCATCACCGTTTTTCAACTGGCGCCGAATGTTGGCCGGATTCCCAAGTACATTCGAATACATCAACATACCTAGGTGATGATAACTGGTTATGTGTTGACGATTGAAGTTTCATGATATTATTTCTGGCATGCAAATTGATTTCGTAACCCAAAAGCATAATTATATCAGAAAACTTCCTCATAACACATGGGCTGAAAAGTCCCGGGCCTGACACATAGATGGCGCGAAGTTTACTCCATTCACCTGTTTCTCAGTTGATACTGACCTTCAAAAGACAGCTGTCAACATTTCATGATATTCTATCCATTAGTTTGTGAGTCATTGTACTGGGAGTAACGCTACTTTTGTTATTTTTGAAACAGTGGATCAAACACAATTTCGTGTTATAATTTCACACTGCTTCTTGATGGGAAAGAATACCGTTTAAGCAAAGCAATGGCTCGAAAATGTTATGAGGACTCCGCTCCATCAGAAACCACAATGAAACGTTGCTTTGCTCACTTCAAACGTGGTCGTAGAGACACCGATGATGCAGAACGCAGTGGACGTCCAAATGAGACAGTAACACCAGAGAACACCAAGAGAATCCACAAAATCGTTTTGAATGATCGAAAAGTGGAGTTGCGTGAGTGAGCTGACATCGTAAAAATATCAAAAGAACGTGTTGGCTTCATTAGGAGTATAATCATAACACAACCTCAAAAAAATTCTGTGAAAATTGAATTGAAAATTTTTTTCACCCATATCCCTTATCCAACTTCTTTCTACTTTCCTCTTCTGAGTGGTCTCATAGGAAACCATGACATACAATTTTTTACCACAATCGCATCGACCGTTTTTAGGAGAATTAGTTCTTGTGTTCAACTTTCCTCCTCTATAATACCTTCGCGACGTGAATTTCGAAGTTATTCTTTGGGATAATTGTGCGTTGTACTCATAGTTGTCTGTGTCGTGAATTTGAAGTCGATACATGCCCTGGTTATAAAATCCTATGGGACCCGATAGAAACCGATTCAAAATTCATCCAAGAGAAATAGGATCAATCGGAAGGCCTCGAGTATCGTTTCAAAATGAATAGAACTCAATTGGAACTTGTCATTCATAGAATTGGATCGAGGATGTACCCATTGAAGGAACTGTGTTCTATTGGAATTAATAGGACTCAACGCAATCTAACGGTTTTGATAAGAAATATCTGATTGGATCTTTGAAATTTTTTTCATCTTATCAGGCAAATGGTTTCCATCGGAAGTTTCTTTAACCCCGATCGATTGGAAGTGGAGGAGAAATTTTCGAAATTCAATTCTTGAATGTATGGATTTTGTTCATTGATGGATTTCAGTTGCATCATTTAAACATTTGAATTTATTCGGAATGATAGAAATGTTTACATATCTGAATATTTGAAAAGTTCGTATGATGAATATCCAGTTTAGGTTTGAAATGTCTTCTATGTCATCAGAAAAATTGGTTTTTATCGGAATTTGTGGTAACCTCAATCTATCGGAATTCATGAGAAAATTGATGGAATTTGAGATTTTGTGGGTTCCCATAAGGAATATCCGATTCACTTCCTGAATGTATGGATGTTATAGATCGATTGGTTGGATATACCCCAATCTATCGGGAATAATAGAAAAGTTCCCAGATCCTGATATTCTATGAGTTTCTATGGGAAATATCCAATTCAATGCTGGGATTGTTTCATTCCATTGGACCATCAGTTTTCATCGGAATTTCCTATAATCTCGATGCATTGGAGCTGATGTGGAAGTTGATAAAATTGAGGATTCATTAGGTTTCTATGGGGAATATCCAATTCGAATTCTGAATGTGCAGATTTTGTGGCTCATTTGATAGAATCCAGTCGAGAGGAATAGAAGTCGATTTAAATTCAATTGGATTGGATGACGGTAATTGGTATGCCTGAACTGTCCATTGAAGATAATTGAGAATGAATCAGAATCAATCATCCGTGGAGTTGTATCCTGAATTCGCACGTATATAAATATGTATCAAGTTGATGGAAAGTGATAGCATGTGCTATATTTTATCAGTTTTTATGAGGAATATATGATCTCATTGGAGGAGGTTCTGTATTTTATTGACCAATTTCAGTGGTACAGTTCGTCATCATCATCATGAAGTAATCAGTCTTATGACTGGTCTGATGAAATCCTCCAACCCTGCCTATTATCCGCTGAACGCTTAATTTCTACATATCTACGACGACCCTTATTCTGTGTAATTTGCTTCATAGAACTTAATCTAGGTCTACCTTTGCGAGTTTCACCATTCATTTTCCCTCACGATATTGTGTTCAAAAAACTATCATGCCTTAAGGGGATACGAGCGACTGGGCTTTTCAGAATTTTTTCGAGACAAAGTACGTAAAAATGCGTGCATCGATTCGGAATATCTCTTTGTACAGCATTTCTTGAGATGATAAAGAAACGCTGTACAGAGAGATATTTTGAATCGATGCACGCATTTTCACGTACTTTGTCTCGAAAGATTCGGACCGCTCATATCCCCTTAATGTGCGTCCTGTCAGATTACTCCTTCTATCCACGACTTGTTTCAAAAGACTTCTCTTTTCATTTACTTTCTCAAGTACTTCTTCAATTTGTACTTCCTCTATCCACTTCATCCTGAGCTTCCTTCTATGACACCACATTTCAAAAGCTCCAAGTCTACGTTGGTCTGTTTTTCCAATTGTCCAAGTTTGGTAACCATATAATGCTGTGCTACAAACGTAATTCTCCAAGAATTTTTTCCTCACTGCTAGGTTAATATTCTTTCAGCACAGTAACTGTTTCTTTTGGTGGAAAGCCTGTTTTCCTTGTGCTATTTCCACTCTTATATTCCTTTCGCTCCTACCGTTTTCTGTGATTATGCTTCCTAGATATTTGAATTCTTTCGTTTGCTGAATTGTCTCCGCATCTGTTTCGACTCTTGTTCTCCCTGATGATTGTGCTGTTGTACAAATCCTGAATTTTGTTTTGTCTTTATTCATATTCATACAGTACTTTTCTGGTAATATGGTTCTCTCATAGTGTTGAAAATATTCTCTAACTCAGCACCACTCGTACCTGATATAGCTATATCATCCGCAAATCTCAACATGCTTATATTTTCTCCCTGAATCTGTAATTTCAATTGCACTTGCTCCTTCACTTCGTTCATCGCTTTTTCTATATACAAATTGGAAATCAATGGTGATAGTGAGCATCCTTGTCTCACCCCTCTTTTGATTTGTGCTTCTTCTTTTTGACCGTCTATTTCTATTATTGCGGTTTGATTCTTATGTAATTCATATATGTATTATTCTCCTATCCTTGAAATTGATCCTTACCTTTCTCAAAACCGCGAACATTTTCTCCCATACAACATTATCGAATGCTTTTTGTGTATCTACAAAACCTATATACACAGACTCTTTTAACTCTACTCTATTCTCTACTACTGTTCTGGGTGCTGAAATTGTTTCTCGCGTTCCCCTATTTTCCCTCAAACCGAACTGATCTTCCGCTAATCTACTTCCCATTTTATTTCTTATCCTCCTGTATATGATTTTTGTCAGTATTTTTGAGGCATGTGAAGTTAAACTAATCGCTCCGCAGTTCTCACATTTGTCTGCTCCTTGTTTTTTCGGAATGGCGACAATTTTATTCTTTTGGAAATCTCTCGGTACTCATCCATTTTCGTACATATCTCTGACTAATTCAAACAGTGCGCCACGAGTTTTTTGACTGGAGCTTTCGATAAGGTCTGCACTTATGCCATCTGTTACTAGCACTTTATTATTTTTCAATTCTTTAAGAGCCCTGTCGAATCTCCCAATTCTTGTTCATGGACATCTTTCTCTCTCTCTCTCTCTCTAGAAATCCAATATTATTGCTTCCTATATACAGATCTTCTGAATGATTATTCCAATGTTCTATTCCTTCCTCCGTTCTTGACGATTGTCTCCCTAGAGAGTTATCAATCTTACTGCTTCTAGATTCCATTTGTCCGAAAAATCTTTTAATAATCCTATATACCTCATCTGTTTCCCCTAAATATAATCTTACTTCTATATTCTGACATTTTCCTTCTAACCATTGCGCTTTTGTTCTCCTTGATTGTCTGATTATTTCATCCCTCAGTGACTTGTATGTCTGCTGGTCTTGTTCACAACTCTTATTCTGGTATTTCCTCCTTTCATCAATCGAATCGAGAATTTCCCCCGTCATCCATAGTTTCTTAGGTTCTACTCCATCGTGCCTCGAAATTCAATTCGCACATCGCTTATGTCCGCCTTTATATTTATCCATCTACTCTCTATTCCCAAGTCTTCCTCTTGTTGATCCTCCAATTTTCCATCCAACATCACTTTGAATGCCTCCTGTGTTTCTTTTCGTTCAAGATTCTTCAAATTCCATCTTTTTTGCATTCTCCTTGTCTTCTTCAGAGCTTTGAATTCCAGAGAACATTCCATCAGCAACATGTTTTGATCACTATCTATATCTGCGCCTGGATAAGTTTTATAGCTTGTCACTTGATTTCTGAATATTTGTTTCGCTACACTGTTGAAAATTTCTGCATTAATTTCAATGTTTTTACTGGAAGTTTTTTTCAAGTACGTACATTAATTCAGTTTCATGCACATTCCACATGAAATTTAATGTACACTATAGCATAATCTATAGTCTTTTCATGTTTTCGTACATTAAATTTAATGCAGAATGTATATGAACCTGATTTCATGTACGTAATTGAAAAAAACTTCCAGATATTTCTGACAGTGTGATATGTGATCAATTTGGTATCTTGCTGCATCTCCTGGCATTTCTCGAGTATAGATTCTGCTTGGATGATTTTTGAATAATGTGTTGGTAATAACCATTCTATGACTTTCACAGAATTCGATGCAACGTTGTCCGCTCTCATTGCTTTCCGCTAACGCAAAATCTCCCATTATGTTGTCCTCTTCTCCTTGCTCTACTACCGCATTCCGGTCACCTGTGATCATCAACTTCTCTTCTTCCTTCACATATTCTATCACTTCTTCTATTCCATTTCGCGTTTTTTGATATCTTCCTCTATGTACGCAGATGTGGACATGTATACTCGAACTATAACAGTGTCTACCGGTCTTGTCCTAACTCTGAACATCATTACGCGTTCGCTATGTTGCAAATAATGTTCTATCCTATCTCCTACCCTACTATGGATCATAATTCTCACACCCGCTTGACCATTCTTTGATCCTGTATGAATCATTCTATAATCCCCACTTCAGGAATCACCTTCTTGCGGCCATCTCATTTCGCTCATCCCCGTTACATTGATACTCAATCCATTCATTTCTAGTTCAAAATTTCCTAGTCCCCCTGTTTGTCTCAGTGATATAACATTCCACACTCCGATCCGAAGAATGTCCTCTTTCTTCCCTATCTTCTTTGGTTTTCTATGTTGTTTGATGAAGCTCTCTCGAGCAGCCTCCACCCGGGGATCTGAACGGGAGGTCAGTTTACCTCCGGAATATTTTACTCAAGGGAACGCCATCATGTTGTTGTTTTTCCCTTTCAATGAATTATAATCTAGAAATTCTAGGTTTGGAAGGAAAGAAAATTTTGTTTCCTCGGGAATATCAGAAGATGTCGAGGAAGATAGTTTCCCCTCACTTCCCCTCCGTTCCCACCGATGTTACTGGCGTCGAAATGATAGAGTTCCTCTCAGTTCGTATTCTCCCTCTCAAGTTGTCTATTCCGCCCGAGAAAGAGACCCAAATCTGAGATACTTATCCTCCCCACCACGTGGAGGAAGCAGATACTACCAAGGATGAATGAAAAGGATATCAAGGTCGGGTATCAAGAATATCCCCCCGGAAGACCCGCAATCATCCCACGGGCAGTGATGCCAGCATTTGGTCGACCGAGTCGATTTACCCTCTCCATCTAACCATTTTTCGTCCCCACCATTCCAGCCGGGTGTACGCACACATTGAAACTCGTATTCATGTGATTCGGAACCGGTCGGTTCACTTCGAGTCAGCTCGGACAATCGAGAGAGAACCAACTATCCGTCGGTCTTTGTCTTCTCAATATGTTTTACGATCGGCTAACTCCGTGCAAAATCGGAAAAAGTTTCAAGTCCACGCGGTCGACTTACCGAAAAGTTTCACCGCTTTTTCTTTTCCAAGCGCCAATTTTATTGTAATCAGTATCGAACTGACTTACCCGGCACCCCGGGCAATTCTCGGCCGGGGCTCTTCGATATTTTTTTCGTTTTTTTTTCAATTAAAGAGACAGTTCAATACTGTTTATCCAATTATCACGATGAAATATAGATTTGATGCATAGCATCATTTAATTGAATCAGAATCGAATATAAGTAAATAATTTTTCAATTATGACTTATTTTTCATAAATTTTATAAGATTATTGGTTATTCTTATGAATGATTATGGCTTTCAAGAACTCCTATATGTATTGTATAGGAATTTTCTAATAGTTACGCATTTCTAATCATTATTTCGAATCTTGATGATTTTTCAATGAATTCCATTAGAATTGTCGATCAATCGATGGTTGAAAAATTCTAAGATAGTTTGGGGATCTATGATGAATGTCCTGCGGTGAATTCCATAATTTTCCCTGATAAATTAATTTTCAGAGATCACTATGATATTCCAGTAATGAGGATAATCAAATCAACATCGATTATCAGATGTTGATCAACATAAAAATAATAAGACTGAATATTCAATTGATTGAGTGCAAATTATTTTCAATGGACTGAATAATTAGATTTGAGCATTCAAATAGATATTCCATCATTTCACGCACTATCAGTCTCTTTCCTTCGCTGCATTACTTCATAGACGTAATATGTGGATCGAAATATTACAAGACCTCATAGCCTAGCGGCAAAAGACATGGTTCTTGCGAAAGAACGGTCGGGTTCGATTCTGTGTGAAGACATTCTATTTTTTATGTCATCTCTCTGGTGAATAATTGAATTTCACATTGGATTATCATTTTTTATATCATTACATCGTCATGTTATCAATAATCCTGATCTTCCAGAATGCACTTGCGGATTCGACCAAGTAAAGGTTCGAGTCGATTGGAAATTTCCCAAATATTCGTGTCCATGAGATATACACAGTAGAAAATTTGATTGTATGTTATTTGAGTTCAAATTAACACTTTGTGAGTGCCACTCTAGAACCAACACACCTTGAGTGTGAAGAAGAATGGTTGACATTCGCTTGTGTGTTGAATTTGACGAAAAATTTGTTACTGTGTATATCTCATGGACACGAATATTTGGAAAATTTCCAATCGACTCGAACCTTTACTTGGTCGAATCCGCAAGTGCATTCTGAAAGATCAGGATTATTGATAGCATTACGATGTAATGACATAAAAAATAATAATCGGGTGTGGAATTTAATTATTCACCAGAGAGATGACAAAAAAAATGGAATGTCTTCACACAGAATCGAACCCGACCGTTCTTTCGCAAGAACCATGTCTTTTGCCGCTAGGCTATGGGGTCTCGTAATATTTCGATCCACATATTACGTCTATGAAGTAATACAGCGGAGGAAAGAGACTAATAGTGCGAAATGATGAAATATCAATTTGAATGCTCAAATCTAATTATTCAGTCCATTGAAAATAATTTGCACTCAATCAATTGAATATTCAGTCTCATTATTTTTATGTTGATCAACATCTGATAATCGATGTTGATTTGATTATCCTCATTGGAATATCATAGTGATTTCAGTGATACAGTGGATCTCATACTTGCCGTTTATTGGAATTCAAAAATTTTTGTATTATCATATGAATCATATAAACTTCAGAATGCCTAAAAAAGTGTGCGAAGTATGTTCCAGAGTTGTGGATAAACCGGTATCTTGTGCTTCATACAGTGTTATATCTCATCCTGGTTCGTCGTGTTCAGCGAGAAGTCACCATCCATGGCATAATGGAGTACTGATTGACTGCAAGGGGCCTTTTCCGTCTCCTGATACTTCTGTTGATATTGCGGAAGAATTTGATGGCGTGTTGGATCAGTCAGCTTTTTCATCGGGAATTCAGAGCATCGTTGATTCTGCTTGTTCGAAACTCAGCAACCAGCTCAACGCGTTTGGGATCAAATCAAATTCTTTATCCAACACTATGGCGGAATTACCCACGAGATTATCCACCTTGGAATCGTCTGCCCCTTCTTCACAAGGTTTCTACAATGAGGAAGATTTGATGGATGAGCTGAATAAACGACATCCAAGAGCATGTCACATTCTACTCTCCAACGTTGAAGAATCTTCGAGGGATGGGTCTCCTGATCATATTATAGTTACTGATCTTCTTAAAAAAATCAGACCTGATACTTACGACAATGTGCAGATTCGTCGTATCGGTAAAAAGAAGGATGCTTCTAAAACTCGTCCGATCTGTGTCACATTTGCATCACGGAACATACCCATTGAGATTCTTCGTAACAAATCGTTGTACAATGGTTCAATTAGAATATTGCAAGATCGTACCTTGAAGCAACGGAATCATCTGTCGAACTTACGTGAAGGGTTGAAAAATCTAAATGACCCTCCGAGGACTATTCGCTATTCCAATGGGATACCTAGGATAGTTCCTGCTCACCAGAGAAAAAACGCTTAATCGACCCTTTGGTGTATTATCAGAATGTTCGTGGCTTGAGAACTAAACTTGATCAACTTCATTGCTCTGTTGCTATATCAGATCCATGTTATGATATTATCATCTTATCTGAAACCTGGCTGCGCGAGGATATTCTATCTTCTGAAATTGGTTCACATGGCTATGCAGCTCATCGTATGGATAGAAACGGACTCACCAGTCAATTTTCACGGGGAGGTGGTTTCTTAATTCCCGTTCATGATACCCATCGGAGCTGTGTCGTCTCATCTCCCTATTCCAAAGTTGAACATCTTTACGTCAAAGTTCATTTTGGTTCTTTGTCGTTGTTGTTTGGGGCTGTCTACATTCAAACTTCTTCGGATTCTTCAATATACTTGGACCATTGTAAAAGCGTTGGCGAAATCCTCCTCAAGGAGAACTTTGACTCCTTATACTTATACGGGGATTACAATTTACCTCATATTTCCTGGAGCAATATTGATTCCAAATTATCTTTCTCGGTGTTACTTGGTTCGACTCTCAATGAAATGACTTCTGCGCAATATGTTCTCGAATATTTCAATGAATTGAATTTGTTTCAACTTAATACTTTCAGAAATTCTCATGGTAACATACTTGATCTTATTTTTTCTGATAACGATCGTATTGATGTCAATATTGCTCTGGATCCTTTTCTCGCGTGTGACAACTTTCATCCTTCTCTTGTGTCTAAGCTCAACCTACGTGAAAGTGTTTTCGTCCCCAATAAAATCATCAAATATAATTTTGATAAGCTGAATTACAGTGCAATTCGTGAATATTTAGGTTCTATCAACTGGGACGATGAATTGCGTAATCCTAATGTTATTGAAGCTGTTGATTCTTTGTATCTTCATTTATATGATGCAGTTGATTCATTCGTACCCAAGTATGTATTAAGGAATAGTTCTTATCCAAAATGGTTTTCTTCGGAATTAATTAAACTTATTCGTCAAAAGAAAATTGCTCACAATAGGGACAAAGAGTCAAATTGCTTTGAAGATTACCTAATCTCCAGTCACTTTCGAGCTCAATGTAAAGTTTCGACTCGCCAATGTTACTTGTCTCATCTTCATCACGTTCAAGGGTCCATTCCTACAAATGTCAAAAGCTTTTGGAACTTCGTTGATAGTGAGCGGAATCAGAACGGTATACCCCTGGCGATGCATTCAGACGGTACTATTGGCAATACTGGTATTGCTATTTCGAACTTATTTGCATCTTATTTCAGATCAGTTTATCAAAATTATCCCGTTGTTCTTTGTAATTTACCAGAATCTACTCTCAATGTCAATCTTTCCGATTTATCCATCAATATCGGTGAAGTGTTCAATAAAATCTCATCCTTGAAAACTTCTTCCGGTCCTGGTGATGATGGTATTCCTCCTAAGTTTCTAAAATCTTGCAAGTTCGTCATTTCTCGGCCTTTGTGGTTGATCTTCAACAGCTCTTTATCCTCTGGAATATTTCCTTCTCAATGGGAATCCAGCTCAATTACTCCTATCTTCAAATCTGGGGACCGTTCTGACGTGAGAAACTATAGACCAATTAGTATCATGAATGTTATGCCGAAAATTTTTGAAGATATAGTTACTGATAAAATAACATCACTGTTTTCTGATATAATTTCTGATTTCCAGCATGGCTTCACTCCTGGGAAATCTACCGTAACTAACTTGTCTATTTTTTCTCATGTCGTGTCCTCTGCGCTTGATCAAAATGCCCAAGTGGGTACTATATATACAGACTTCTCAAAGGCTTTTGACAGAGTTGATCATAATATATTGTTAAATAAATTAAGTAATTTAGGTATTCGAAGCAATTTTTTGTCGTGGTCACAGAGTTATATTCTGAATCGTACGCAATCAGTTCGTGTCTCTCAATATTTTTCTGATTCATTTTTTGTATCCTCAGGTGTACCGCAAGGCTCACATCTAGGTCCTTTATTATTTATTATTCTCATTAATGATATCTCCACAATTTTCAAGTACTGCACACATCTTCTTTTTGCTGATAACCTGAAACTGTTTATGATTATAAGAAATTACAGAGATGCTCAAAATCTGCAATCTGATTTGGATCGGTTACAATCTTGGTGTGTGCTATCTAATATGTGATTAAATCTCACTAAATGCTATGTGATGAGATTTCATAGAGGTGAAAATGCTATTTATTTTCCTTATAACTTGTCTCATCCTCCGTTATCACCTATAAATACTGTTCGTGATCTTGGAGTTTCATTTGACTCTCGTTTTAACTTCTCAGATCATTACAATTACATAGTTGGTACTTCCATGAAATCTCTCGGATTCATCAAGCGCGTTTGTAAAGATTTTCGTGATCCTGTTGCACTTCGAACACTGTATTGTACTTTAGTTAGACCTCATCTTGAGTATGCGTCTCAAATTTGGAGTCCTCATTTAATTCGGGATTGTACAGACTTGGAAAGAGTTCAGCATGAGTTTCTGCGTTTTGCTGCCTATCAGATAGGCCGTCCGTTGAGCGTCACTCGTCATGATTACTCATTGATCATGGCTCTACTTAACTTGCCTTCCTTGGAATCATGTCGTTTGTTCAATGATTCTTCATTTTTGTATAAAATTGTCAATGGGGAAATTCGCTGCCCTCAACTGCTTGGACTTGTACGTTTTAATGTCCCTTCTCGTTTATTAAGACACCCTGAATTGTTCAATCCAATTTCTCATAAATCGAGATACGATTATTCTGATACGGTAAATCGGATATCTATCCTAGCTAATTCTTACAGTGATGTGCTTGAATTATTTTCATCTCATTCTGATCTCAGAAATTCTCTTTCTCTTATTCGTCAAATTCAATATCTAATTGTCCTTCTCACCTATAATTAAACACGTTAACTGTTGTTGTAATATAAGATGCATGCAGTCGAGCTTAACATGATGCTTAATGCTTTGATGCATGATATACAGGGTGGGGCATTTAAAGTGTCGCGGGCCTTTTTTCCAAAAATAAAGTGAGATACGAGAAAATTTTTCGGACAAAAGTTGTAGGGTACCGAGGGGGGCATCCGATGGTGGCCTTGGCTTTGACCTCAAATCTCATCTTCAAGGGCATTCTGAGATCAACTCTTGTTTTTTAAATAGCATCTCATATTTTTTACTGCAGATTTGGATTCTAGGTCAAAAACCAAGAAACTTTTGTCTGAACCATTTTCCTGAAATCCGCAAAAATGGCGCTCTAATCGATATTGTTCCATTTTGAATCTGACATTCGAATAACTCGAAAACGAAGGGTCTTGCAAAAGAATGTTTCGTACAAAAGTTGTCAATACACAACACATTTCAATCGTCTACATTACCACCATTCAGAGCTCACGCGATGTAAACAAACGACGGGGTTTAGTGAAAATTCACGATTTTGAAAGTCAGTTTGTCAGTTACATTCGATTATTACTTGGTTTATGACAAATTGGAAATCATGGATATCCGATACACGGTTTCTGAAAAGATCGATATGATCTACATTCACGGTGAAGTGCATAAGAACCCCAGACAAGCATATGGCTTGTATGCAGAACAATTTCCTGAAAGAACAACGCCATCCATTAGGTATTTTCAACGCATCACAAAATTATTCTCAGAAACGGGAAGTGTTACAAGGGAAGAACGACATCGAATGGGAACTGTTGGCGGAGAAAATGCGGAAGTTGATGTACTAGCTGCAGTAGCCAATAATCCACACGTGAGCTCTCGTGAAATTGAACTCCATTCGGGAATTTCTCGAAGAAGTGTTCTTCGAATACTGAAACGTCACAAATTCCATCCGTATCACATTTGTTTGCATCAAGACCTTCACGGTGATGATTTCGAAAATCGTGTACAGTTTTGTCGATGGGGTCTAGCGCAAATGCACAATAACAACTTCATCAACATATTATTTCCTGATGAGTCGACGTTCACCAATCATGGTCAAGTGAATCGACATAATATGCATTACTGGGCGCCAGAAAATCCAAGATGGTTACGTCAAGTAGAGCATCAGAGACAATGGGCTGTGAATGTTTGGTGTGATATTTTTCGATCTCGAGCAATTGGACCGTACTTCATTGCAGATACGCTAAATGGGGAGAAGTACAGACATTTCTTAGATCAAGTACTTCCAACATTACTTGAAGACATACCTATTCAGGAACGATTGAATATGTGGTATCAACACGATGGTTGTCCATCCCATTATGCAGTCACAGCTCGAGAAATATTTGACAGAGATTATCCTGGACAATGGATAGGACGTCGTGGACCAGTTCATTGGCCTGCCCGTTCTCCGGATCTTACTTCTCCAGATTTTTTTTTATGGGGATACATAAAAGATACAGTTTAACAACAAGCACCGACTACACCTGAGAATATGCGTCAACGAATCATCAATGCATGCGCGAGCATCAATCAAGATATTTTAGCACGAGTTCAGCAATCTTTTGTAAAACGTTTCGAAATGGGTATTGAGGTCGAAGGCCATCATTTTGAGCATCTACTGCATTAAAATTATCCAAGTGATGTAGACAATTGAAATATGTTGTGTTTTGTCTGTTATACCCCATCACCTCCGTTTCAGTTCAAGGGGTCCCCCTTGGAATCAGACAACTTTTGTCCGAAACATTCTCCTCCAAGACCCTTCGTTTTCGAGTTATTCTAATGTCAGATTCAGTATGGAACAATATCGATTAGAGCGCCATCTTTGCGGATTTCAGGGAAATGGTTCAGACAAAAGTTTCTTGGTCTTTGACCTAGAATCCAAATCTGCAGTGAAAAATATGAGATGCTATTTAAAAAACAAGAGTTGACCTCAGAATGCCCTTGAAGATGAGATTTGAGGTCAAAGCCAAGGCCACCAACGGATGTCCCCCTCGATACCCTACAATTTTTGTCCGAAAAATTTTTTCGTATCTCATTTTATTTTTGGAAAAAACGCCCGCGACACTTTGAATGCCCCACCCTGTATATAATGTGGTTCAAATAATGTATATTCCATGTCACAAAGGGTCTTCCATACCCGTATAAACAAAATCAATGAATAAATAAATAAATCTCTGGAAATTAATTCATCAGGGAAAATTATGGAATTCACCGCAGGACATTTATCATAGATCCCCAAACTATCTTAGAATTTTTCAACCATCGATTGATTGACAATTCTAATGAAATCCATTGATAAATCATCAAGATTCAAAATAATGATTAGAAATGCGTAACTATTAGAAAACTCTTATACAATACATATAGGAGTTCTTGAAAGCTCCATAATCATTCATAAGAATGACCAATAATCTTATAAAATTTATGAAAAATAAATAATAATTGAAAAATTATTCACTTATATTCGATTTTGATTCAATTAAATGATGCTATGCATCAAATCTATATTTCATCGTGATAATTTAATAATCAGTATTGAACTGGCTCTTCAGTTGAAAAAAAACGAAAAAAATATCGAAGGGCCCCGGCCGAGAATTGCCCGGGGTGCCGGGTAAGTCAGTTCGATACTGATTACAATAAAATTGTCGCTTGGAAAAGAAAAAGCGGTGAAACTTTTCGGTAAGTCGACCGCGTGGACTTTAAACTTTTTCCGATCTTGCACGGAGTTAGCCGATCATAAAACATATTGAGAAGACAAAGACCGACGGATAGTTGCTTCTCTCTCGATTGTCCGAGCTGACTCGAAGTGAACCTACCGGTTCCGAATCACATGAACACGGGTTTCAATGTGTGCGTACACCCGGCTGGAATGGTGGGGACGAGAAATGGTCGGATGGAGAGGGTAAACCGACTCGGTCGACCAAATGCTGGCATCACTGCCCACGGGGTACAGTTTGTAGATTTGAATATTGAACGGATGTGTATGTCAAATAAGCAATTAGTTTCAACATCATCGTTACAAAAGAACGAGAGGGGTCAGGAGAAATTTTTCGAAGAATCGTGATTCTGCGAACGCGTATATCTCCGCTTCCTATCATCCGATTGCAATGAAGCTTATACCACGTTCTAATGATGATCCGATAGTGGCCCCATATGAGTTTCATTCTAATCGATTGAAAACTGTGGGAAATTTTCGTTTCACGATTCACATTATTTGACAATATTTAGAAAGCATGCCTTCCCCGTGTCGGTATCATCCAAATGCCATGAAACTTGTAGTATAATCAGTTTACGGGGGGTTAGTTCTATGGTGTGAATTTCAAACAAATCGGAATTGAAGGAAGAAAGTGGTAAGCACTGAGCTTCGAAACAAAATTTGGAAATTTCGTGAACATCGTTAACATGCGGATAACTTCCGTTTCTATCATCCAATTGTCATGGAATTTCTACCACAGCTTCATGCAGTATTGATCGCAGTCCTATATCAATTTCAACCTGATTCTCTAAGAAAAACGGGAGAGAGAAAGGAAACATGTATTTTTTTTCAACACAAACGAGGAAGCCATGTGCCAATTGGCAGAGTTTTTTTCATGATGTCCATTTACAGAAACAAATGGAAATAAAGTCTGCAGATTCAAAATTTGATGGTTTATATAGGAAATACCTGATGCACCTTCAGCATTTTTCCATTTCAATGGTTTTAATTGGAATTTGCCATAATGTTAATCTCAAAATGCGCATGCTCGATGAAACCTGAAGTTCCTCTCATGAGTCACAGAATGGCCTTCTTGTACGGTTGAAACATAAAGATGGAAACAATTGATCGATGAATTATAAATGGCTCCAGATCAAAGTTTGATCGAATTCACAGAGAAATTCCTACCGTGATAGCATTCAACGGAAGTTGAACTATCTCAACTTTTGTTACGGGGTACGTGATTATTGTGTTACCTTGCACGAGATCCTTCTGCTCAGGATTCCCCTGATCCGATAGACACACCTATCGAATCCTATTACCGGAAAAAATTCATCGGAAGAGAACAATTATTGCTCTTGCCACATCACCAATGATATGCAATACTTACCTCGTGAAAATGAATCCTATATAAATCATATATTGCTCATATATAAAAGTGATGCGATCATATATGATTCCCATGTAATCATATATGTCTCGTATTTAATCCATATATGAGCTTGTATCGAAACTATTCCATATATGGAGAAAGTTTTTCATATATGAACCATATATGAACACTGTAAAAAAAATTTGTTGAATTCCAAACAAAAATGCTTGGAAATTTACAAACTTGGTTTGGAAATATAATTCCCGAACCTTTTTTGTAAATTGCCGAACAAAAGTTTGTGAATTCTAAAAAATCTTCGTGAAATCACAAAATTTTTTGAATGTTTATAAATTTTTGTTTGGTAATTTACAAAAAAAGTTTGTGTAAAAAACTGCCAAACTTCTTTGGCAGTTTAGGAAGTATATTTTTCCAGTGAATTATATAGGGGACATATATAGAATGTATATGTTTTATCCAATTCATATATGAGCCATATATGATATATAGAGGTCCATATATGACTCATTTTCACTAGGGTTGTTTTTGAGAAACAAGATTTCATAGGTATTGGTTTTCAACGTGATTGTAAGAATATACCAGAGCCGATCAAAAGGATTCTGATCGGAAACAATGGGACGTTACCGATACAGAAACTGAATTCATTTCGATAGGATATTTTTCATCAGATTCAATGAGAATGATAATTGCTATTGAAAGAAAACCGATTCGATCCAGTTGGAAGAAATTTTATTGGTACAAATCGGAAATTCCCGATGCAAAAACTCAATTCATTCCGATAATACAGGTAATTTTCTCATGCCTAACTCCCTTTACCCTTTCTCGAGATTATTTTTCATGAGCGGTACTTGTGATTTGCTTGAAAATTCAAATTGCTGTAGAAGTATCCTCCAATGTCATAGCAAGAATATCCATCGGACCTTCGATCCATTTTTGATCATGGCGAGAAGGCACGAATAACATAGGTAACTACGAGAGAATCTAGATTTTGTCATTTTTGCTCATGAATAATTTCACAAATTCCCACAAATTATATTATCAAACTGGTCTATGATAATTTCTCTGTCTCCCTGCAAGGATATTTGATGGATACTTGATCGATTTTCGATGTCGGTGGAAGGGTATGAACAATTAACTGTATGAAGGACCTTATTTTTGCAAGTTTGTTTAAACAAGTCCTTTTTCCAATTCGTAAAAACGATCCAACCGATCCAGAGTCATTTTTTCATGTTCACGCAAAAATATTCGATGGATTTAGGGTAGGGTGGGGCGGAAAATGTAATTCTCCGAGCATCGAATTTTAACAGGGCAGAAAAGTTGCGCGTTACTAGAATTCGATACTTGGGAAATTACTTTTTTCGACCCACCTCAATGTAGAGTAGACTGGGTACGGTTGTGACATGACGAACTTGTGTGTCAATTGTTTATGCCTTATCACATATGCTCTGAACTACAGGAGACCTTCTGAGATTTTACGTCTGAAAGTAAGTACTTAATGCTGAACTATATCTCATTTCTTTCTATCAGTGTGCATGCTATGCATATTTGTGGTACTTTTCAACAACAACTGGACATCAGAGAATGAATGAATGATGGTTTCATTTCAGGAATCTTGTCCATTGTTGTGAAAAATGAAATAACTTCGAAAAACATTAACTGGGGTCGATTCTAACAATGTTCATGAAGTTTGAATCGTTTCTTGAAACGAATTCGCAATGGAAAAACTCATGGGAGAAGTGGTATCCCCTCCCTTCTATTGAAAGGCGTGGACATATCTCTACTCCTCAATAACAAGTGCACCCTACCCTAACAGCAACAGGCTGAGCAAATATGCAGCAAATCGTTGCAAACGTACAACAACAGTTTGAAGCAATTTGCAGGGACGTTGCGTCGCCAAATGCGCAACAATATGCTGTAAATCTAGGATTTCAGCTTGAGTTGTTATCGTATTGCTGGGAAGTTGCTTGGTTTCATAAAACTCTCAATCACATGCGTAGCAAATTCCCAGCAACTTTACGAAAACTTGATGAACAACGTAAGAGCAGCAACTTTCGTTGTATGGGTAACGACCAACATCAATCGTGGAACAAGAGGTCTCATTTCATCCATTGTGCAGAGAGAGTTAGAAACATATGCTTGAAATATATTGTGGCGACATACAAGATACAGTGGCAGAATCTGTCACTTCGTATTCGAGTGAACAAGGAGAAGCATTGAAGATCGCTATATCATCGCATACAGGTTATATTTACGATGTTTAATATGTTAGGAATCGTTCAATACGTTTTTCTAGATATGAACCATTAACATGATGATTCCACTTATGTAGTGAGAAAATTATATTTTGCACTCCGGTGGTTTTTCTTCTTTTTCGTTTAAAATATCATTATGTTCCGATCGAAACGGCAACTCCCTTCCAAGTTGTGAAAAAATCTGACTTCTCTTATTTTATGCACCTATGACTGTTTTTGGCTTTCCTCTGACGAGCAACTTAGAATCTCAGATGACATATTGAAGCTCCGCCCTAGGTTTGCGTGCAGAAGTTTATCCGCATGTGTCTCTTTGTGAGCGGACAAGCATATTGCGCGCAAATCCTTGCTCATGTGTGTCGCTTCGTGAGGGCATCTTATCTGGGATGCGGTTCTACCAAAAAATCACCAGAAGGTTGATTGCGATTGGAAACAAAAGATCAATATCCAACTTGAATATTTACAAGACAATTTTTCAATCAGCACCTGATGAAATAGTTATTTGCATTGGAAATCGCGTTTCTTAAAATGACATTCAAACAGCCTGACAACCGAGATGGTGGACGGTGCCTCACCGTCAGGGCTCCAAAAATATCCAGAACTGATTGATACAAAATTTTCCGAAATTGTTGAGAATACCTGATTTCGACCCTTGTAACGGGAATCGAACCCGTTCATTTTACGACGTATTTACGCTTCAGTCACCTGAGCTATACGTACAATATGATAGAGACGCCCATAATTGTCAATATGACATAATGAAATATGTTAGCGGTGTAGAGTTTCGAAGTAAGAATGATCTTTCACAGAAACTGTTATTACATGGGTCAATTTAAAATTGAGTGCAGATGAATTTTTCTCTGTTTTCGAATGTTCAATTGCAGCGACTAGTACTTAAATAAGTTTGAGGCAAGTAATGAAGAACAATTCAATTCTTCAATAAATCACAGAACAGTGTCAATAGTGTAATCTAGTGTTGATTTATCACCATATTTTTGGGATGACAGGGTTGTCCCTCTTAGTAACAGAGTGGTTTTTCATGTAAGTTTAACATATCCCACGTATCTAGATGAATTTGGAATTGGGTGCAGAACACTATTATCATAAATTTCAATCATCACCAAATAACATTTCATCCTAATATAATTATGTATATCCTCATGCAATATTTGGAACATGATTAACTCACATTAGAAACCACTCTCTTACCAAGAATGATTACTCTGCTATTGAAAAAAAATGGTGATAAATCAACACTATTTCGAGGTTTGTGGTAGCGTTGATTATAATCCTCAGTCTTTGTCTCAAATTTGGGACTTTAGTATCAATAATGGCATACTAGTCGCTTCAATAAAATATCTCAACACAGGGACAAATTTATCTGCGCTGAATTTTAAATTGGCCCACATGAATGAATATCAAAAGAGTTTAATGTACTCACAAACAGGAAAAATGGATAAATTTAGTGGAACATATTTAGAAATGAATTCTGTGTTCTAGTGGTCGTTGATATTTCGTGGATACCACAGATTCTTTCTAAAGTACTTTTGAAAAATTATTGTGGAGTGGATATTCGGTGGTTTTAATGTACACATCATAAGGCAGGGGGTGCAACTCGATAAAAACTATACGTAACGTTTTGTCACCATTCGATATTTCCCAAACTGGCCGCAAGAGACGCTGATTGTACTATCAGAAAAAGTCACGTGATACGATAATTTTTCGGCGCCTAATTTTGTATTTGAAATCGCTTGACAAATCATATCAATAATGGTGTTGATATATACATACAATTCTTGAATATGTCACATAACCAAATATGATAATGACAATACTGACACTCGTATCACGTACGTAGTGTACAAAAAAAACATCACGTGATTTTGACTTAGCTACAGACAGCGCCGTTCACGGACTTCAAGTGAAGTTTACTGTGGTGACAAAATGTTTCGCGAAACATTTGAAGGTGATTAGGTGAGTTGCACCCCGCTGTCATGAGGTGACAACCGGTCGCGCGCTCGAAAAGACGTAAAAGTATTGTCCAAGCTGTAACATTCAACGTCAAAATAAAACATCCGAATTTCGGAAAACAAAAAATACCAGACGATAGGTCTTGAAAAATCAACCCTAGTCTCCGTTGAAGATTTTTTTCTGTGACCAATAATTCCTTAGTAGAAAAATTGAAACTGCAAATATTTTTGGTCTGAGAATCGATGTGTTTCAATGTTAAACTTGCTCTAACTTTTGTATTTTTCAACATTTTGGAACGAATCTTATCAATTCTTGTCCATGAGACTTGGCGAAAGACGATGATGTTGAAAAACTTTGTGAAAAATTATTGTAAATTATTGATTTTTTAATCCAAAGTGAAAATCATGTTTTCCAAGCTTCTTATTAAAAAAGTGATGAACGAAGTTCAAGCAGGAGAAAACTTCCAGCAACAAAATTGTTCACTAGTGTATGGACTAACTTTCTGGGGAATTTCAGATCGATTAAGTTATTGATTTGGAAAATACAGCTATTTATTTATAAGCGCGCAACTCATATTCTTCGTTATTTCTACATAGTTCTTGGGTTAAACGTACGAGGCTGTGTGAAACATAAGTCCACTCAATTTCCCAACGTAGTTTCATGTTTTTTGTGTCAGAGAATCCAAATATCGAACTATTTTTGCAAGATTCATGATAGATTCTTTATTATAAACCAATTGTTTGAAACTATATTATGAAGAAGCGTTTGGTATTTGAGAAAAATTGCATGGACAAACAAGTTTCCCTGCTTCACTTGAGGAATAAATTATGTATCAAGCATGTTTACAGTACTGAGATTATTTATTTACGTAATCAATCAAAATTATATCCAGAAGATGGAATTCGTTTTTTTTCCCAATATAATGGTTTATGTCGGTGTCGAATATTTCAATTTCCTCATGAGGGAACATTGAGTGAAACATGTTTCATACAAGTTCTATTCCTTATTTTTCTAATGTATCATCAAGGATAACAAGTCCCATCAATGGACAACGGTAAACATTTTTGAAAAAGTCATATTCTTATTCACAGGATTCAATGAATATTAGGTATTCAAATTTTTTTCAACCTTTTTATTTCAAGGTATAAATCATAAACTTTCTGAACAAAATATGTAACTTCATATAGCTTTCTATACCTTCCGAATGAAACAATACATCACAGTAGAAGAATTGCAATTTCCTTCTCGAATATTTGGAACTCATTTTTACTCCGTTCATCACTTTTCTGGAACATTTTCTTTCGACTTTTGGATTATGCCAGTTTTGTTTATAGTTTCTATCGATGATTTGTTGAATAAAGCATTAAAAAATTTTTGCTCATTCACGCTCAAATGCTTTGTCAACGACTGGACATCGTTCAATTCTTGTCGACTTATTCCGACCGAATCAGCTAATGGTCTATTCAACAAATCATCGGAAACCATACCTGATTTTACAATATAACTTTTCGGTTTTACATTATAGTCATAAAACAACTCAATTCGTTTATTTGGGAAATATATCATTTTTACCGCATCTCTGATGTGCAAATCTGTCGGTTTCTTAATTCCGTCTAACACAGTTTCAAAATCTTTAACCGTACACGTAGAATCTTTTATTATTTTGAATGGGGGGTTTCTCGCATTTTGAATTATTTCATAATATTCTTCGTCGGTTTCTATTGTCTCTTTTTTTCTTTTTTTGTCCATACATTCCAAAATAATTTTCTTTTTCCTTCTTTTTTTATCCATACATTCCGAAATTATTTTGGAATGTATGGGAAAAAAAGGAAGAAAAGAGACGATAGGAACCGACGAAGAATATTATGAAATAATTCGAAACGCGAGAAATTATTTTGGAATGTATGGACAAAAAGGGAAAAAAAGATACGATAGAAACCGACGAAGAATATGATGAAATAATTCGAAATGCGAGGAACCTCCCGTTCAAAATAATAAAAGATTCTACGTGTAAGGTTAAAGATTTTGAAACTGTGTTAGACGGAAATGAGAAACCGACAGATTCGCACATCAGAGATGCGGTAAGAATGATATATTTCCCAAGTAAACGAATTGAGTTGTTTTATAACTATAATGGAAAACCGAAAAGTCATATTGTAAAATCAGATATTGTTTTCGATGATTTGTTGAATAGACCATTAGTTGATTCGGCCGGAACAAGTCGACAAAAATTGAACGATGTCCAGTCGTTGACAAAGTATTTGAGCGTGAATGGGCAAAAGTTTTTTAATGCTTCATTCAACAAATCATCGATAGAAACTATAAACAAAACTGGCATAATCAAAACGTCGAAAGAAAATGTTCCAGGAAAGTGATGAAGGAAGTGAAAATAAGTTCCAAATATTCGAGAAGGAAATTGCAATTCTTCTACTGTGATATATTGTTTTATTCGAAAGGTATAGGAAGCTATATGAAGTTACATATTTTGTTCAAAAAGTTTATGATTTATACCTTGAAATAAAAAGGTTGAAAAAAATTTGAATACCTAATATTCATTGAATCCTGTGAATAAGAATATGACTTTTTCAAAAATGTTTACCGTTGTCCATTGATGGGACTTGTTATCCTTGATGATACATTAGAAAAATAAGGAATAGATCTTGTATGAAACATGTTTCACTCAATGTTTCCTCATGAGGAAATTGAAATATTCGACACCGACATAAACCATTATATTGGGAAAAAAAACGAATTCCATCTTCTGGATATAATTTTGATTGATTACGTAAATAAATAATCTCAGTACTGTAAACATGCTTGATACATAATTTATTCCTCAAGTGAAGCAGGGAAACTTGTTTGTCCATGCAATTTTTCTCAAATACCAAACGCTTCTTCATAATATAGTTTCAAACAATCGGTTTATAATGAAGAATCTATCATGAATCTTGCAAAAATAGTTCGATATTTGGATTCTCTGACACAAAAAACATAAAACTACGTTGGGAAATTGAGTGGACTCATATTTCACACAGCCTCGTACGTTTAACCCGAGAACTATGTAGAAATAACGAAGAATATGAGTTGCGCGCTTATAAATAAATAGCTGTATTTTCCAAATCAATAGCTTAATCGATCTGAAATTCCCCAGAAAGTTAGTCCATACACTAGTGAACAATTTTGTTGCTGGAAGTTTTCTCCTGCTTGACCTTCGTTCATCACTTTTTTAATAAGAAGCTTGAAAAACATGATTTTCACTATGGATTAGAAATTGATAATTTACGATAATTTTCCACAAAGTTCTTCAACATCATCGTCTTTTGCCAAGTCTTACGGACAAGAATTGATAAAATTCGTTCCAAAATGTTGAAAAATACAAAAGTTGGAGCAAGTTCAACATTGAAAAACATCGATTCTCAGACCAAAAATATTTGCAGTTTCAATTTTTTTCCTAAGGAATTATTGGTCACAGAAAAAAATCTTTAACGGAGACTAGGGTTGATTTTTCAAGACCTATCGTCTGGTATTTTTTGTTCTTCAAAACTAGGATTTTTTATTTTGACATTGAATGTTACAGCTTGGACAATACTTTTACGTCTTTTCGAGCACGCGACCGGTTGTTGCATCCGGATGCTCAATTCATAGATGAATTTACCTAATTCGTAATACGACTGTCATAACAGGTCCATTCAAAGGTCGATTCGGTGTTATTCATGATCATGTGCTCATATAACCCCAAATCTGCTGGAAAATTCATCTTCTCAAACGTATCTTAATCAAGACATCATTCAGAGATGTTTCCAAGACGTGTGAAAGATATCTTCAGGAACTCTTCGATCACGTTCTTGAAGATCTCTGAATTGAGTCTTCTCTTACAAATGTTCATCAAGTTGTGTTTTCAACACTTCTAAGTGATATCTTCAAGAACCCTTCAAGAACGTTCTTGAGGATCTCTCAATTGAGTATCGAGAACTGAAATGTTGGGAAGTCATAAATTTCATGGCAAATGAATAACAGGAAGCGGAAACATGCCCTCGTCCCAAAATCACAACCCAAGTAATACAAGAAGTCCTGAGAATGTGCTCGAACATTCTAAGAATGGTCCAGCACCTTCTTAGACTGTTCGAGCACATTCTTAGAACTTCTTGTGTTACTAGGGAATTTTCAATAACACGTTTCCTTCCTGTCTCCCACTTTCTTGGAAAGATCAGGTTGAAACTCATGTGGGACAACCATCGGCACTGCATGAAAATGTGATAAAAATTTTATAACGATCGGACGATTGGGACGGAAGATATCCGCATGATAGCGGCATTCATGAGATTTTCAAATCTTTTGTTGAAACTTGGTGCTTACCATTTCCTTCCCTCGCTTCCAATTTGGTTGAAAGTTATATCGTACAACTAACACCTCACGAATTGAATGTGCACGAAGTTCCATGGCATTTCGTCATAATCGTTGCACCCAGAGCCAGCCGATATGAAATTATTGCGAAACAAGAGACGATTATATATAATCATCCAAGATGGTGGATACATCCTTGTGTTTAAATTTATGGGGCATTCTTTGTCAGATCAGCCACCCCCTGCGCATTTCAATTTTTGAGATGAAAAATGTTTGATCGGATGGAAATTTTCGTTGAAGTGTCTACTTTTCAATGCCATATGGTACTGTTCGAACATGGCGACTACTTAACCAATATGGTGGCGGAAACGAAGAGGGGACGTGATGATGATGATCGAAACCGGTCATAAAACTATGATACACGGGGGTTAGATAATTCTGCGGATTGGAACATGCAATTCGAGCATCTCGGATTAATTGCATCCAGTTTGAATATTGAAATTGCGAATGGTGGATCCAATATGGCGGCCGGAATTTCAGAACCACTCCGAATTTTATGAAACGTGAGGGAAGGGGGTTTTTGGGGTCGCTGATGACGAATCCGAACTCAGATTTCCGGAATTACAAATGGCGAATCCAATATGGCGGTCAGGGAATTCCTAATTCACTTTAATTTGTGGAAACATTACCATCCTGAGGGTTTTTTGGTCGCTGATCACGAATCCGAACTCAGATTTCCGGAATTGCGAATGTCGAATCCAATATGGCGGCCGGAATTTCAGAATGACTCCGAATTCCCTGAAACATGGAGGAAAGGAGTTTTTTTGGGTCGCTTATGATGAATCTGAACTCAGATTTCCGGAATTACGAATGGAGAATCCAATATGAAGGTCGGGAAAAATCTAGTTCGCTTGAATTCATGGAAACATCAACATTGTGAGGGTTTTGTGGTCGCTGATCACGAATCCGGACTCGAATTCCCGGAATTGCAAATGGCCAATCTAATATGGCGGTCGGGAAAATTCTCAATCTCTTGAATTTTTGAAAACATTGTCATACTGGGGTATTTGAGTTCGCTGATCACGAATCCGGACTTGAATTTCCGGAATTGCGAATGACGAATCCAATATGGCGATCGGAAAAATTCAAAGTCTCTCAAATTTGTGAAAGCATTGTCATACTGAGGTTTTTGAAGTCGCTGATCAAGAATCCGGACTCAGATTTCTGAAATTACGGATGGTGAATTGAATATGGCGTTAGGAGGAATTGAAAATAAGGGAAATTGGAGAGAGGATTGTCGTGCGGGAGTTTGAGGGATCGTCGATACATATTCGGACCCAGATCCCCGGAATTATGAATGGAAGATTCAATGTGGAAATCCATGACGGTCTGGATATGAGGAATCATCCGCCCTCCAAAGTAAACCTTTGTTCAGAAGAACTTCTGGTCGTCGATTACGAAATTGAGGTCACATTTCCAAAATCGGAATGGACGCATCACGTACCATTGTCGATGAAGACATTCAATATGATGGGAACAAATATCATACTCATTTCAGGAATTATTTGGGGACTGGTCACACAAATCCGCGAACTTCCAATGGACTCCATTCCAATAAAACTCCTTGCAAATCTTCTCTGGCCCTAACCATGATTACTGCTGGTTTTCCGCTCGTGGATTTGTGTATCCAGGTTCCAAGCTGTCGGCATTAGCATAACCCAATGTGCACCACGAGGAGGTTGCGCGATCAGACTTTGCAAATTGGATGGCCCTGAAAAGGGCCGATTGTCCCTTGAGGGTTGTCCATTTGGCCGCCACACTCTGTTCCTATCATCATTCGAGTACCTCTTGATGAGCACTTTATTGGATCCTATCACAAAACCGTGGTTCTTGCGAATCTCAGGTACAGGTTGGGCATTCTCGAATCGTTTGTTGAGTTTCCGTCTCATCTTCTCGTGATATGTTTCATCATAGTACATAATGCCTATGGTTTCAAAATTACTCTTTGCCCAACTGTAGAGTTTTTTGGGCGTCAATATGGCATTTTGAGGTTTGGCAATCAGACTCGCTCTATATGTTTCTCTCTTGAGTGTAGCACCAATCCCGTCACGAGCACCTTCACCGTGAACAGTTGCGCTGTGATGCCATTTAGCGTCAATACTGGAATCTTCTTTGTGCTGAATCAAGTTCGCGATTTGGAATTTATTTTTGAAATGCTGCTTCGCTCCGTCACTGGTATAAATGATCTTATTGACTTCTTTCACATTTCGTTGGATTTGAGGAATTAACAAAGTCTGAAGAGCATGAACAGCGGAGGTGTCATGTTTTCAACTTCCAGATGAGAAAATGAAACTCTTGTGCTTAACAACAGGTCCTTCCTTATGATAATAAATGGCAGGAAATACGGTGCATTGATCGTTGTTGAAATGGAATGCTTGTGAAGCATCCTGGCAAACATACGCGTAGTTTTCAGAAAAATCAAACGTCACCAGTACTTCGCCATCGCGGGGTTATGTTTTCTTTCTTGGATGGAAAGATTTTGTTGCTTTGAGATGAATGAATGGGGTTTCAGAATTGTCAGTCTATTGCACAATTCGAGTATAAAATCATCAATTTCCATGATTTCTGTTCGTAGAGTTGAACGATCCGTTGCCGTCCAAACTGAACATTGAATGTCTGTGATGAATGAATTCTCTAGTAGATCATTCGATTGCTGCAAAAACTGCGAAACTCCTAGACAATCATCACATGCATCAAGATAGCAATCAACCCCAGGTCTATCACCAGCAATTTCAATGAGGCAGTCTTTGTAGTTCGTTAGTGGCTTTTCTGTATTCAAGGTCAGCTTTTGAATATCAATTGCATCCAACATCATTCGATGAGCATGGACTCTCACTTGGAGAACGAGACACTCGGAGATGTCAATGAGACGCGCTTGAACAGGGAAATTGAACTAGAAGGAATGCTAGATTAACCCGAAGAGAAAGTTTCAATCTTGGAACCCAACGATCCATTGAGATGACAGATTTCAGCTATCGTCCTGTCATCTTCAGGTGGGGGAAGAATCGTCCAAGGATTCGGTGCAACGCAATATTCAGCCAACAAATCGAAGGAACTAGAGTTCAAAGCCGACATTTCACCTGCTAGCACAGGGTGTCTACTAGGGTGGGCCGAAAAATCAAAATTCTTGAAATCCGGATCGTAATAGTGCGGAAAAGACGGTCTGGAGGAACACAAATCGAATGAAAAAAAGATCATCCGAATCGGTCAACATTTAACCCTCGCGCATCGAGCTTGAAGTTTCTCAGTTTTTACAATATTTAGCGAATGCAATATATTCAGTCGGAAAAATTTATATTTCACCATTCAGTATGAGGGAATGATTGTTGAGTATATAAAAGAGTTCGCAATCCCTCATAATTCCGCAGGGAAGCTTCAGATCAAAAAATGCCGAAGGAAGAATCGAATGAATTTTCGTGAGGATTGGGCTCCTGAAAAAATTTTATTCATTTCAAAATGATCTTGTATACAATATAAAAGTTCTTGCTCGTGCAGCTCTTGGCTCGACTTGAATATCTTAAGCGACTCAGAACTCACCACGGGAAGGTAGCTACACTTCGAGTTCCGCCCACACCCTTCCTAACCAACCATCCAAAGAGGGCGTACATGTTTTTTTTTATTTTTATGTTTTTGATTTTTTCATAAGGGCATACATAACATACATATTATTGAATATGTGATGGTTTATTGTCAATTGAAAGTGAACTCCCACTCCTAAACAGGGAATTGTGCCTTGTTCGAGAACGAAGGCATGCTTTCTCTGGACATCTGAATGGTTCGGATAAAACCATCCCTATTCTTATACCCAACAACTTTTCCTGCTGCCTCTGTCACCAACTCAGCACAGCGCTCAACTGACTGAGTATGGCAAGGAAATACTTTAACACCCCAATCTGGGATGGATGTAGATCCTATCTGCGAGGTTATGTATTCAGTTGAGACAAAGCGTAAAAGGGGTGGCGAAGCCGGTTTAGTGGAGTTCCAGTCGATACATTGTGAATAGTCTGTCGCAGCAAAGTTAATTTTTGGGATCAAAAAATCACGAACTGGCTTCTTTTGCTTTGGATTTGCTGTTCTTGCCTCAATTATCTTTTTCAGGCCAAGTTCTCTTATATCTGTCCTGTCATCCATTGCCATTGATCCGAGTAAGTTCTCTGGATGAGCGAAGTACGCGTTGCGTTGGATAACAGGATCTATAATTTGGAGGAGATTTTCAGGTGAGTACCTTGGGGTTTCGATAACCTTGAACACATGTTAAGGCCCGTCTAGGATAGAACTATTCTTCTTGATGGCGAACCATGCAGGCATATAACAAGTAGATATAAACCTCACTATCTGTATCAGTTCATTGGATGGATTGATTGTTGATATGTATAACCTAAGAGTTCGATTTGCAGCTGTGAGCCACCGAGCATGACACAGCGGGCCAGGATCTGGAACAGCTGAATCTGCAGGACAGTATCCTGATTTGACAGCTGGAACGATATTCAACAGATACTTCTGATCCTTGCTAAGTTGTTTGAAAATTTCCTCATCAAGAGATGGGATGTCACAATCAATGCTATCGAACTCAACGACAGGTAAACTCTCGCAACTTACAAGACATTCACCAAATGGACCAGAAAACGATTCTGGACCTGTAGTTTGGCCGTCCAAATCCTCGAATAAATGTCCTAATGGAAGCTCATTAAAATGTAACAAGCAAATGATCCATTGGAGTGGTCTTCTGAGAATCATTTCTATATTGTGAATCACACCATTCCTCCATCCACTATTAATTGCTGTTCCATCACAACCAATTACATCTAAGTCCGCGAGAGAAATGTTACATTCATTCAGATGTGACATAATGCTATCGGTAATATTTCTCCCAGAGCCTGACATTGGAGACACATGACTGATGTAATTAGACCCTGGCTCTTGAATCGATGAAATGTGTTCCTCTTCCACCAGCCTGCGAAAGTTCTTGGCATGCATTGTTTCAACAACCAGAGTATCATCTTCCCTGCCATCAGAGTATAACCCTCGAACGATAATATCAATACTATTCTGTAAGTTGGATCTTACACGTGTCTTTTCTCTCCTTAATTTATTCTTTTCAATAACGAGTGATTTGTCAGATTCATTTGTAATCCCTATATCCTCAAGAACACTGGAGGCGATTGCTGCTGTTGCCCTGTCAGAAATTCCGTACCTATCGCTCACTAACGCAGTCGATTTGAGTGGAATCCTCATCTGTGTGCTTGTTGATGGCTGATATTTTTTTGCAGGGACAAAAGTTTCATCTCCATGATTCTCTTCAGATTCAGGCTCTTGGTGTTCGACTTTTGCTGAAGTCGGTTTAAGATAACTATCGTGCAAGTCTATTCCATCTGAGTTCATGGCATGAAATTGGCACGAAGATTCTGCCCTTTTCCTATCGAAGTGAGTGAGTTCTCGCTCTCGCCTCCGAAGTCTTTTGGTGAGTCTCGTAGATTCTGTTTCGTCAACTTGTCCTATTTTTCCAAATCTCCCATTCCTTTGTCCGTACATAAATCTCAATTCAAGAAATGGGATTTTCGTTGATTTCTCACAATCACAATTAATGGAAATTGGACATGTCCAACTTTGAATGCTTTTCTTACAGATGCATTTCCAAGTCATCGGACATTTACAGTGTGCTACATCGAAAAGTTGTACGGCTTCCTTCTTGAACTTCCCCAGCTCAACTTTATAACTCTCTTTTTCTCCGTCCCTGGTGTAAGATTTCCGTATTCTGTAATATGAATCGTGGTATGATTTTATCATTTGTATGATCCTTGTTCCTGTAACTGTAGGGACAGTTACTAAATCGTACTGAGCCATAATTTTTCGTGCAACTGCTCCAGCTGCAGTGAAACAACTAACAGTTTCGTAATTGACTTCTGAAGCCAGCCTGAATCGTTTTCCAAAACAACATCTCGAGACTTCCTCGTACGTAGGAAGTTGGGGAGTTGGTAGGTCCTTCGGGCTCCCGAAAACTGGACAAGAAAATACTTTCCGACCCATGTGTTTCCTTGGCGCTTCCATCTGTCAATGATGGGAAAGCCTTGGAACTACGAAATGTACCCAATATAATCAGATGGAATGAAGGCCTACCACGCTCTGAATACCGTGAATATCAGTGGAAAAATAACAGAGTTGTTGAGGTAGTAATTTCTGGATCTCTACGAAGGAAAATCAGGAACCGCCAGTACAGGTTGGTTGAAAAGTTTCTGCGCTCGAAATGAAAGGATACTGTTTGTGTTACGAAATATATTTTTTCATTCAATATAATCTCCTAGAAGCTCAATACACTTGTTCCAATGATCTTCCAATAATTTTATTCCATCCTTATAATGGTTTTCCGGAAGCTCTGCAAAATAACCGTCTACGGCTGCTATGGCCTCTCCATTCGACAAAAAATGCTTTCCACGAAGGAATTGTTTGAGATTTCTGGAGAGATAGTAGTCGCTAGGAGCCAAATCTGGCGAATACGGTGGATGTTCAAGCAATTCGTACTCGAATTCTTTGAATTCAGCCATCGTCAGAACACTTTTGTGAGCAGGTGCATTATCTTGATGGGAAATGATTTTTTTCTTTTTGAAACCAGGTCTTTTCTCACGAATTTTCTCATCCAGCTGATCCAAAAGGCTGCAGTGATATTCGGAGTTGATTGTTTCACCTTTCTGAAGATAATCAATGAACAAAATTCCTTTCGCATCCCAAAAAACTGATGCCATAACCTTCTTTGCTGATCGTTGTGACTTCACTTGCTTTGGAGCTGAACAACCAGCTTCAGTCCACTGTAAACGTTCTTGTTTCAATCCAGGATCATGGTGATAGATCCAAGTCTCATCCATAGTTATAAAACGACGCGAGAAGTCGGTTTCATTCTGCTTAAAACGCTCCAGATTACGCTGAGAAATTTGTTGTCGATCCAGTTTTTGTTGAATTGTTAACGTGTGCGGCACTAACTTTCCAAACAGTTTTTTCATACGTAATTCTTGATGTAAAATATGGAGTACTCGTTCGTCTGAGATGCCTATGGCATTGGCAATTCCACGCTTAGTCAAACTTGGATCTTCACTAACCATATTATGTACATGCTCGATGATTTCTGCTGTGGTTGCAGTTTTTGGACGTCCTTCGCGTGGATCGTCTTCAAGGCTAGTACGACCACGTTTAAATCCACCAGCCCAAAATTCAACGGTGCGTTTTGAAGGTGAGGACTCCTTATACACTTCTAACAATTGTTCATAAATTTCCTTTGCTTCTAAACCCTTCAAAACAAAGAATCTAATGACTGCACGATATTCAATTCTTTCCATATTGAGAAAAATGTATGACACGCAACGTCAAATGGCTTGTAAACAAAGAATGAATTGACAGAATGACTTGTAACTTCGCATGTGTTCTCAGGACAGATACAGGGTGGGGCATTTGAAGTGTCGCGGGCGTTCTTTCCAAAAATAAAGTGAGATACGAGAAAATTTTTCGGACAAAAGTTGTAGGGTACCGAAGGTCTCATCCGATGGTGGCCTCGGCTTTGACCTAAAATCTCATCTTCAAGGGCATTCTGAGATCAACTCTTGTTTTTGAAATAGCATCTCATATTTTTTACTGCAGATCTGGATTCTAGGTCAAAAACCAAGAAACTTTTGTCTGAACCATTTTCCTGAAATCCGCAAAAATGGCGCTCTAATCGATATTGTTCCATTTTGAATCTGACATTCGAATAACTCGAAAACGAAGGGTCTTGCAAAAGAATGTTTCGTACAAAAGTTGTCAATACACAACACATTTCAATCGTCTACATTACCACCATTCAGAGCTCACGCGATGTAAACAAACGACGGGGTTCAGTGAAAATTCACGATTTTGAAAGTCAGTTTGTCAGTTACATTTGATTATTACTTGGTTTATGACAAATTGGAAATCATGGATATCCGATACACGGTTTCTGAAAAGATCGATATGATCTACATTTACGGTGAAGTGCATAAGAACCCCAGACAAGCATATGACTTGTATGCAGAACGATTTCCTGAGAGAACAACGCCATCCATTAGGTATTTTCAACGCATTACAAAATTATTCTCAGAAACGGGAAGTGTTACAAGGGAAAAACGACATCGAATGAGAACTGTTAGCGGAGAAAATGCGGAAGTACTAGCTGCAGTAGCCAATAATCCACACGTGAGCTCTCGTGAAATTGAACTCCATTCGGGAATTTCTCGAAGAAGTGTTTTTCGAATACTGAAACGTCACAAATTCCATCCGTATCACATTTGTTTGCATCAAGACCTTCACGGTGATGATTTCGAAAATCGTGTGCAGTTCTGTCGATGGGGTCTAGCGCAAATGCACAATAACAACTCCATCAACATATTATTTTCTGATTAGTCGACGTTCACCAATCATGGTCAAGTGAATCGACATGATATGCATTACTGGGCGCCAGAAAATCCAAGATGGTTACGTCAAGTAGAGCATCAAAGACAATGGGCTGTGAATGTTTGGTGTGATATTTTTCGATCTCGAGTAATTGGACCGTACTTCATTGCAGATACGCTAAATGGGGAGAAGTACAGACATTCCTTAGATCAAGTACTTCCAACATTACTTGAAGACATACCTATTCAGGAACGATTGAATATGTGGTATCAACACGATGGTTGTCCATCCCATTATGCAGTCACAGCTCGAGAAATATTTGACAGAGATTATCCTGGACGATGGATAGGACGTCGTGGACCAGTTCATTGGCCTGCCCGTTCTCCGGATCTGACTTCTCCAGATTTTTTTTTATGGGGATACATAGAAGATACAGTTTATCAACAAGCATCGACTACACCTGAGAATATGCGTCAACGAATCATCAACGCATGCGCGAGCATCAATGAAGATATTTTAGCACGAGTTCAGCAATCTTTTGTAAAACGTTTCGAAATGTGTATTGAAGTCGAAGACCATGATTTTGAGCATCTACTGCATTAAAATTATCCAAGTGATGTAGACGATTGAAATGTGTTGTGTTTTTCTGTTATACCCCATCACCTCCGTTTCAGTTCAAGGGGTCCCCCTTGGAATCAGACAACTTCTGCCCGAAACATTCTCCTCCAAGACCCTTCATTTTCGAGTTATTCTAATGTCAGATTCAGTATGGAACAATATCGATTAGAGCGCCATCTTTCCGGATTTCAGGAAAATGGTTCAGACAAAAGTTTCTTGGTTTTTGACCTAGAATCCAAATCTGCAGTGAAGAATATGAGATGCTATTTAGAAAACAAGAGTTGACCTCAGAATGCCCTTGAAGATGAGATTTGAGGTCAAAGCCAAGGCCACCATCGGATGTCCCCCTCGATACCCTACAATTTTTGTCCGAAAAATTTTCTCGTATCTCATTTCATTTTTGGAAAAAACGCCCGCGACACTTTAAATGCCCCACCCTGTATACCAACTTGAGAAGAAAAAAAGTTTTGAGCTAGCAGTGCTATCTCTTGGTGAGCGCAGGAAATTTTCAACCAACCTGTATGACCACTTGCTGAAACGAATGAAGTACTTGCTGGAAAAAATGCAACGCCCCTGCTGTGCTCGTATATTCCTGTGCCGTTCGCGTCACGTGAGTGAGGTAAGCAGTCGATCCGAATATCTAAGCAGTACACTTCTGATCAGCGTGTCCACAACGAACACGAGAACTTACGCATACAGTGCACACGCGAAACTTCCATATTGCGTATATGTATGTATGGATGTATATTATATGTATATTTCCGGGAGCCCGGAGGACCTACCAACTTCCCAACTTCCTGAGTACGAGGAAGTTTTGAGATGTTGTTTTGAAGAAAGATTTAGGCTGGCTTCGTAAGTCAATTACGGAACAGTCAGTTTTCCACCGTAGCTGGAGCAGTTGCACGAAAAATTATGGCTCGGTACTATTTAGTAACTGTCCCTACAGTGACAGGAACAAGAATCATACAGATGATAAAATCATACCACGATTCATATTACAGAATACGGGAATCTTACACCAGGAACAAAGAAAAAAAAAAGTTATAAAGTTAAGCTGGGGAAGTTCGAGGAGGAAGCTGTACAACTTTTCCGATGTTCAAACACTGTAAATGTCCATTGATTCGGAACTGCATCTGTAAAAAAAGCATTCAAAGTTGTACATGTCCAATTTCCATTCATTGTGATTGTGAGAAATCAAAAAAAATTCCATTTCTTGAAATTAGATTTATGTACGGACAAAGGGATGGGAGATTTGGGAAAATAGGACCAGTTGACGGAACAGAATCTACGAGACTTACCGGAAGACTTCTGAGGCAAGAGCGAGAACTCACTCACTTCGATAGAAAAAGGTCAGAATTTTCGTCCCAATTTCATGTCATGAACTCAGATGAAATAGACTTGCACGATAGTTCTCTTGAACCGACTTCAGCGAAACCCGAACACCAAGAGCCTGAATCTGAAGAGAATCATGGAGATGAAACTTTTGTACCTGCCGAGAAATATGAGCCACCATCAAGCACACAGATGAGGATTCCACTCAAATTGACCGCGTTAGAGAGCGATAGGTACGGAATTTCTGACAGGGCAACAGCAGCAATCGCCTCGAGTGTTCTTAAGGATATAGGGATTATAAATGAATCTGACAAATCACTCGTTATTGAAAAGAATGAATTAAGGTGGGAAAAGACAGGTGTAAGATTCAACTTGCAGAATAGTATTGATATTCTCGTTCGAGGGTTATACTTTGATGGCAGGAAAGATGATACTCCGGTTGTTGAAACAATGCACGCCAAGAACTTCCGCAGGCTGGCGAAAGAGGAACACGTTTCATTGATCCAAGAGCCAGGGTCTAATCACATCAGTCATGTGTCTCCAATGTCAGGCTCTGGGAGAAATATTACTGATAGCATTATGTTACATCTAAATGAATGTAACATTTCTCTCGCGGACTTCAATGTAATTGGTTGTGATGGGACAGCAACTAATACTGGATGGAAGAATGGTGTGATTCACACAATCAAGATGATTCTCAGAAGACCACTCCAATGGATCATTTGCTTGTAACATTTCAATGAGCTTCCATGAGGACATTTATTTGAGCATTTAGATGGCCAAACTACAGGTCCAAAATCGGTTTCTGGTCCAATTGGTAAATGTCTCGTGGGTTGCGAAAGTTTACCAGTCGTTGAGTTCGGTAGCATTGATTGTGACATCCCATCTCTTGATGAGGAAATTTTCAAACAACTTAGCAAGGATCATAAGTATCTGTTGAATATCGTTCTAGCTGTTGAATCAGGATACTGTCCTGCAGATTTAGCTGTTTCAGATCCTGGCCCGCTGTGTCATGCTCGGTGGCTTACAGCTGCGAATCGAACTCTTAGGTTATACATATCAACAACCAATCCATCTAATGAGCTGATACAGATAGTGAGGTCCATATTCACTTGTTATATGCCTGCATGGTTCGCCATCAAGAAGAATAGTTCTATCCTAGACGGGCCTTAACATGTGTTCAAGGTTATCGAAACCCCAAGGTACTCACCTGAAAATCTCCTCCAAATTATAGATCCTGTTATCCAACGGAACGCGTACTTCGCTCATCCAGAGAACTTACTCGGATCAATGGCAATGGATGACAGGAGAGATATAAGAGAACTTGGCCTGAAAAAAATAATTGAGGCAAGAACAGCAAATCCAAAGCAAAAGAAGCCAGTTCGTGATTTTTTGATCCCAAAAATTAACTTTGCTGCGACAGACTATTCACAATGTATCGACTGGAACTCCACTAAACCGGCTCCGCCACCCTCTTCACGCTATGTTTCAACTGAATACATAACCTCGCAGATAGAATCCACATCTATCCCAGATTGGGATGTTAAAGGATTTCCTTGCCATACTCAATCAGTTGAGCGCTGTGTTAAGTTGGTGACAGAGGCAGCAGGAAAAGTTGTTGGATATAAGAATAGGGATGGTGTTATCCGAACCACTTAGATGTCCAGAAAAAGCATGCCTTCGTTCTCGAACGAGACACAATTCCCTGTTTAGGAGTGGGCGATCACTTTCAATTGACAATAAACCATTACATATTCAATAATATGTATGTTATGTATGCCCTTATGGAAAAAATAAAAAACATAACAATAAAAAAAAACATGTATGCCCTTTCTGGATGGTTGGTTGGGAAGGGTGTGGGCGGAACTCGAAGTGTAGCCACCTTTCCGTGGTGAGTTCTGAGTCGCTTGAGATATTCAAGTCGAGCCAAGAGCTGCACGAGCAAGAACTTTTATATTGTATACAAGATGATTTTAAAATAAATAAAATTTTTTCAGGAGCCCAATCCTCACGAAAATTCATTCGATTCTTCCTTCGGCATTTTTTGATCTGAAGCTTCCCTGCGGAATTATGAGGGATTGCGAACTCTTTTATATACTCAACAATCATTCCCTCATACTGACTGGTGAAATATAAATTTTTCCGACTGAATATATTGCATTCGCTAAATATTGTAAAAACTGAGAAACTTCAAGGTCGATGCGCGAGGGTCAAATGTTGACCGATTTGAATGATCCTTTTTTCATTCGATTTGTGTTCCTCCAGACCGTCTTTTCCGCACTATTACGTTCCGGATTTCAAGAATTTCGGTTTTTCGGCCCACCCTGTAATGTTTTCTCCTCTTATTTTCGAAACTTTCCTCTTGTGGAAGATACTCGACAATTTGCTATGACATTGTCCCTATGTTGTCACTACAATGAATAACACGAGACGATCCTCTTTGCCCTGATCGAATACTCACCTTCGTCAGCAGATATCCGCTCTCGAAAGTACACCAATTTTTATTAATAATGATACTATAGGCAACGGAAGGTGAGTGGTTGTCGAAATGAGCGCTACAAGATTATGTGAAAGGAGGAAAAGCTTTATCATAATTCCTTGAACAAAATTTGATATAACGGTATCACTTCTTCCTCCACCGGTACTGACTCTGTTTCTATTATCCAGAACAATTTGACAATGCTTACATCACTCTACAATCAATAGTTATTTATATGGTATCTTATGATGATCTGATATGGGAAACTTGACGCAACTCTAACTCCCATACGAGTATCGTGAACTATGTCACTCGCAATAAGTACAGTGTCACCACACACGTATGTGTATCGAGCAAATTCCAGAAATGCGAATGTTCAGTATATCCCACTCGCAATGAGAAGGACTCGTGAACACCCGTAGCTGAAAGAAATAAATAGAATCAATGTGAGGATATGGCTCTTGATTAGTAACTCAGAGTAATCCGATCAAACCTATACATTTCCTTGGGGAATTGGGTGAAAATTTGAATTTCAATAGACGAACTTTAAAACCGTGAGTTCTATGTTTACAGGGTCGGATGAAACAATCGATTCCTATAGACATAATAGATCTGGATATGCAGGAAGGTTCTTTGCCAAAATCATGAACACCCGACGGAATTCATATAGAAGAAGCATTAGTTCCCACGGATAAAGGAGGCGTTTGTTCTGTGCTAGCAATCAACACATTGAATGAAGATATCCAGATCGAAATCCCACCGCAGGGAATCATCATTCTTTTCGAATATCATCATTCACAAGACGAATTGTCAGAATCTGATACCGAAGAAGAAGCGTTAACCATTCAAGATCGAGTAGCGGACCAAATTTGATATCGAATGAATTGAATTCAGATGGTTTAAGCGAGGAAGAAATTAAACACCCAGTGAACATAGTAGAAGAATATCCATTTCACTCCTTCCTACCCGTTGATAAATTAAGTCATATTCCCCATAGTAAACACAGAATCGTCGACGGCAATGAACCAGTGAACACCCGACAATATAGATTCCCTCCAATTCATAAAGAGGAAATAGAACATCAAATTCAAACTAAACTCAAGAACAACAACATAAAACCATCAACCTCTCCATATAATCTTCCGATTTGGATAGTACCCAAATAACCAGACTCCCAAGGTAATCCGCGATGGAGAATGGTCATAAATTTTCGTAGATTAGACGCACAAACCATCGAAGATGCTCATCCGCTCCCTGACATAAATTGAATTCTGAAACAATTAGGTAAAGCGAAATATTCTACGGTTATAGATCTTGCTAGTACTGTTGCCACCTCGGCGCTAGATCCAACGGAATTTTCCAATCATATCTCCTTGTTAGTAAGAATAACCAATGAGAAGAAAGCACAAGGCGCTGAAGTGGCATCAGTGCTTGCTAGTGGTTTACAAAAGATATTGATGAATCCGAAGGACCGACATGGAACAGCTTTCACAACACCTCATAGACATTATGAATTCATTAGAATGCCCGAAGGTTTGAAAAATGCACTCGCTACATTTCGGAGGATGATGGACACAGTTGTAGGGGGACTGCTAGCAATACAGTTGTTTGTTAATCTCGACGACATAGTGATATTCGCAAAATCTTCGGAAGAACACAAACGGAGGATTCATAGATTATTCAAAAGGATAGGAGGAGCTCAAATCACGTTACAACCGGATGAATGCCAATTTTTGAGAAAAGAAGTCGTGTATCTAGGCCATATATTAGGGTGATAGGAAAAAACTTTTTTTTGGAATCCAGTCACGCTCATGGAACCGAATGTTCCTTCCGGTTAAGAATGGACCTCCTATTTTTTTCAGATTTCTAAAACAATATTTAGAGGTCGCCCAAATCCCTTTTATGCCTTGAATGGTGTTTCCATCAGTTTTTGACTCTTCAAACATAGATATTCCAAGGTTATAAAATTTTAATCCACATGGAATTTTTGGCAAATGTACAGGGGAACAAATTCTGTACATTTGAGATGGAGAAAAAGAAATCGGCGCCCCTACTGGTTATAAAAGTGGCAATTCAGCGAGAACGTCAACATATAATTGCACATCCCTTAAAAATTTTTCGTAAGGATCGGAAAAATTCAGAGGTATTCTTTAGGCATCAGGGAAGAATTCTCTGGAGAATATAAGGATGAAACATTGGAAATATAGCGGTGAAGAATCGAAGAATATTGTCGTTCTTCAATTTCTCATTCAATAACCACAAAATTTCCCCTATATCAATAATATCAATATCTATCCCTGGAAAGATGAATGTTTTGTTATTACAGGAAAGTCAGGAACAGTATCTGCTCCAGGGGGTCGAAAAACATCGGAAACAGCATCCTTGTAAGAAATCCAATCTTGTGAATTGAACAGAATAGGTACGCAGATTTGTGAGTGAATAACTGAATAACAAATATTTAATTCTATATTGAAAACAGTAACACCAACAATTTAACAATCAATGCTAAATCAGCAGTTCTTGTTTCTCAATTGTTATTTCTTGCAAAATTATCACTCTTTGAGTGTCATGGGCATTCATCTTTCCAGGGATAGATATTAATATTATTGATATAGGGGAAACTTTGTGGTTATCGAATGAGAAATTAAAAAACGATAATATTCTTCGATTTTTCACAGCTATATTTCCAATGTTTCATACTCCTATTCTTCAGAGAATTCTCCCCTGATGCCTACAGAATACCTCTGAATTTTTCCGATCCTTACGGAAAATTTTTAGGGAAACAAATGTGCAATTATATGTTGACGTTCTCGCTGAATTGCCACTTTTATAACCAGTGGGGGCGCCAATTTTTTTTTCTCTCCATCCCAAATGTACGGAATTTGTTTCCCTGTACATTCGCCAAAAATTTCATGTGGATGAAAATATAACCTTGGAATATCTATGTTTGAACCGTCAAAAACTGATAAAAACACCATTCAAGGCATAAAAGTGATTTGGGCGACCTCTAAATATTGTTTTGAAAATCTGAGAAAAATAGGAGGACCATTTTCAACCGGAAGGAACATTCGGTTCCATGAGCGTGACAGGACTCCAAAAAAAAGTTTTTTCTGAATCACCCTACCATATAATCACTGAAGATGGTGTAAAACCAGATCCGCATAAGATTGATGCTGTCAAAAATTTTCCTCGACTTCAAAATCAAAACAATATCCGTCAGTTCTTAGGGCTAGCAGGTTATTATCGTAGATCCATCGAAAATTCCGTAAGAATAGCAAAACCATTAACAGAATTACTGAAAAAGGATGCTACATTCATCTGGACAGAAGAAGATATCACCAGTTTTGAAGCATTACGTAAAGCATTGTGCAAGAAGCTCATTTTGCAATATCCAAATTTCGATCGGGAATTTGCATCAACGACCGATGCTTCTGTTTTCGCGATAGGTGCTGTACTTGGTCAGAATGGTGATGGTTCCGACCTACCCATTAGCGTGTCCCGGAGGAATTTTTTTCTAGAATTAAACTATACAATAGCGATTAGAAGTTGCTCTTGGATCAGCTGATTGCGAGAAAAATAATTTCAACAATCTTGCAGGGTACTTTCAGACCTCTACTGGCTGTTGAAAATGATCAACATTCGATTACTTTTCCCATAATTCAGTTATTATCATGTAAGTTCATATCGAACAATGAACATCAAATTAGTACATGGAAGGTGTCAAAGGTTGCGTATTAACTAGTAGTTTCGATATATATTCTTAGTTTTTAATCAATCCTCAGACTTCTGGATATTGAGAATTCAGTTTTTATGTACAAAACCAGCGAAATTTTTCATACCAATTTTTTTGACAGTAATTTCACATTTTATTAATATTTCACAATAATTGGAATGAAAATCACTTAGTTCAATGCGATAAAAATTTATTACATAATTGTATATATTTATGACACACACTAATGATTTTGATGGAATAACAATTTTTCAAAACAAAGGAAATCAGTTTTGTTCACGATAAAAATATTTTCTCCAGTATATTCCAATATATTATCTGAAACAATGAACATTACTACACAGGGAATCGACTTTTGTACTCAAATGGAGGGATTTCAGTTCTGGATTGCAATCCGTTTTTTATAAATCCATCTCTAGATTCTCCCCCAATAACACATTGAGAAGCTTCTGTGACAGACTTGACACAACGTTCAACGGCTTGCGTGTGACATGAGAATCAGATAGTAATAGATCCTCATTGTCAACCATTGATCTGAGTTCCGCATTAGGAATATTTCGAAGAATAGGAGGTGGAGTTATCTGACATTCGTTCCATGCAATCATGTTGGAATAATCTTCAGCAGCGGAATTCAGTTTTGGTGGCTGAAATACTCTGATAGGAGTAGATACGTTCTTTTCTCTGGCTTCTAGAATATATTCCAGAAAAATTTCTATAACAATGTTCTTAATCTCCACCTCCTATTCTTCAAAATATTGCTCATGCGGGACTCGGAATAATGTTTAACAATGAGGATCTATTACAATCTGATTTTCCATGTCACACGCAAGCCGTTGAACGTTGTGTCAAGTCTGTCACAGAAGCTTCGCGAAGTGTTATTGGGGGGAAATCTGTAGATGGATTTATGAAAAAAAGATTGCAATCTGGGACTGGAATGCCTCCATTTGAGTACAAAAGTCAATTCCCTGTGTAGTAATGTTCATTGTTCCAGATAATACATTAGAATATGCTGGAGAAAATATTTTTATTGTGAACAAAATTGATTTTCTTTGTTTTGAAAAATTGTTATTTCATTAAAATCATAGTGTATGTGATAAATATATACAATTATGTAATGAATTTTTATAGCACTGAACGAAGTGATTTTTATCTCAATCATTGTAAAATATTAATAAAATGTGAAATTATTGTCAGAAAAATTGGTATGGAAGAACGTTCGCTGGTTTTGTACATAAAAACTGAATTTCCAATCTCCAGAACCCTGAGGATTGATTAAAAACTAAGAATATATATTGAAACTATCAGTTAATACGCAACTTTTGACACCTTCCATGTACTAATTTGATGTTTATCGTTCGATATGAACTCACATGATAATAACTGAATTATGGAAGAAGTAATCAAATGTTGATCATTTTCAACAGCCAGTAGAGGTCTGAAGGTACCCTGCAAGATTTTTGAAATTATTTTTCTCGCAATCAGCTGACCCAAGAGCAACTTTTAATCGTTATTTCATAGTTTAATTCTAAAAAAAAATTTTTTCGGGACACGCTTCTACCCATAGTCTATTTATCTCGGATTTGAATGAAACTCGAACAAAATTATTCAATCACTGAGAAGGAATGTTTGACTGTATTATACGCAGTAGTTCATTTCAGACCATATTTATTCGGACGTAGATTCACTTCATTCAGCGATCACGAATCACTAAAATGGATAGATTCGATCGAAGATCCTGGACGACTCGTTCGTTGGAAACTGAAATCACGCGACTATGATTACAGTACAGTCCAGACGAGACAGATTTGGATTCTACTAACTAGAATAGCTCTCCAATGGGAAGTGATGTAGAAGGTTCGGAAATCGAAGGATCAGGAAAAATTTCGGATGAAATTCTAATGATGGTGAAAGAATTGGGAATATCCTCTGAGACCGATGAAATTGGGAAGTTTGAAGGAGAATCATCTGAAGGTAACTCGGATCCATGAAAACCTAAAGGAAAAGATCAATTAAAAAGAACAGAAACACGCGAGTCAATTCATAGTGCATCTGTTTCTACATTTTTGAGATCAGATCCACCTCGTGAAAAGAAACCCAGATTACCCACTTATTCAATTTCAAGTTCAATAGCTAGTCGAACCCGAGCGAAATTAAAACCACAAGCAGAAGGAACAAAAGTTCAAAAATCAGTCCCATATACTGTTCGGGAAGAACAATCAATCGATTCTTCATCTGAAGATGAATCACATGTAGAGAAAGTTCAACGACCCGTGTATAGAAGACGAAAGAGTGTGTTGTCGAGTCTTGGGCCACCGCAGGCACCTGAGATTCCTAAGGATGGAAAGCACACCGAAGTCGAGAAGGTACAGGTAGAGGAGAATATTCCACTATTTCCACTTGAAACTGAAATAATGATTGAACTGACTGAGAAGGGAGATAGCGATGATGAAGTTTCCACAGACAAGGATGTTGCTAACGTGTTAAAGTTACGCATTGAAGTTCATTCAATAGTTTTGAATGAACTGTATGAGTCCTTTGAAAAATTCAACAAATCTCTGCAGAATAGGAGCCACCTGTTCAAAGAGGAAGAAGAAGAAAACGAACAAGAAATAGAAATCCAAATACCATGTAGTGTTTCTGGAGGTGAATCCTTGGATGATCTGACTGGAGGAATATTATTTGAGGCCGATCCCTATGATCCCGAAATTGACGGTAATTCGAAATGGACAGGAGGATAGGAAGTTTGACGGAGAGGAATAAAAATGTCACGGATAAGATGGAAGCGAAATTCAAGGATGCAATTACTCAACCGAGTACCTTGAAAGAAATTCCAGAAAATAGAGAATTAGAAATCAGCAATATACATAGAAGGTCAGAACATTCAATGATGCATGTACAATCACAGAGCCAGACTATTGATACTCCTTCAATAAACTCAAAGCCAATTTCTCTCTCGAATCTTTTTTCAAATGATCGAGTTGAAAATAAGAAATCGTCAATGGTTCCAAGACGAATAATAAATTCAAAACCAAACACTATTCCAAATTCCATGGGTATTCCTGCTACAGAGTCAGGTCCACCCGATATCGATCCTATAAGTCCATTGAATTTGGGACGAGCTCTACAAAACGTGAAATTTATATAATACTCGAGAGACAATTCAACGTATCAAAAATTGAACTTGGTTCACTTCATCTCTTCAGATTCCGAGTTGATCACTCCCATTGATAAATTACTCTCAGATACTGGAATTTTGGATTCGGAACAAATCAAAGGAATAAAACCGGACTTAGAACAAATTTCAGTAGCTGAAGAGCGGAAATATAGAATTTTCAGTGTAGTTTCGAGTGGAAAATATGTTGATAAAATTCTGGAGGAGAATTCAATATTGAATTCACAAAATTTGAGAGAGTCATTATTAGATTTGAATATTAAACAATTCAGAATTTCAAAAGACAGAGACTTTTTTTAAGTTATCCCTCAGGTTGCATCAATTGCAATATCAATGGAAGTTTTTTAGGGGACTGACATAGGAATAACTATTTGTTATGGTAAAGTCACCATACCCTCTGGAGAACTTCGAAATCCTATTATTTTAGAATATCCTGAAGGTTCAATAGGAGGACATAAGGGGATTAGCGGAACATATCGTAGAATCCGTGGAAAATCCTATTGGCCAGGATTGGGGAATGACATTAAAAATTTCATTCGTAATTGCAATGGTTGTCAGAATCGAAAATTGATGAGAGCGAAAACTAGGGAGCCCATGATTTTAATTGATACTGCCATAGACGCATTTGTAAGAGTTTCATTAGATACAGTAGGTCCATTACCAACTGGTCCTAGTGGAAATAAACATATTCTAACTATGCAAGATGATTCGACAAAATATTGTATAGCTGTTCCTATTCCAAATATCAGAGCAGAAATCGTGGCTCATGCTATGGTGAATCGTTCAATTTTATAGTTTGGAACGAAGTTAGCTATATTAACAGAGCAAGAAACTAGCTTGATTAATAAATTATTTTTGCAAATATCGAAAATCTCAGAGATTAGTCATCCGTCTACTTCTGGTTATAGGCCACAAACGAACGGTAGTTTAGAACGTAGTCACATCGTTTTAACAGAAGATATAAGTCACAATTGAATAGTTTTTATGACTGGGGGCAAAATGTTTCTTTTGCAATGTTCTCATATAATACCTTAGTACACGAAGCTACGAATTTTACACCTTCCGAATTGGTGTATGGAGAACTGGTGAGAACCCCCACTTCCCCCCATCTGAAGAAAAATTAGCTACGTATAATTCATATGTTCATGTTCTAATATCTCGGTTAACTGAGATGAAAACAATTGTGGGAGAACATTTGATAACGGCCAGAGAGGAATCCTAGACTAATTATGAAAGGAAAGCAAAGGCTTTTCAAGGAAAAATAGCAAGACTCCGCAAGAGTTTTAGTAGAAGCCAAAAGAGGAAAATTCGGTCCACGTTATAGAGGTCCTTATAGAATAGTTGGAATTTTTGAAGAGGGACACGTAGTTTTGAAGCATAATAATGGGAAGATTTTCACTGAACATGCAGGCAGACTGGCATTGATCAACAAAGATGAAGCTGATAACAGTTTCTCTTCTTCTCACTGTCTTGACGAAGACGAATTGTGAAGAGAACTATAAAATCGACAAAGTGGAAACCAACACCGGACTATACTTCGAAAAATTATTCAACATCCGTTTAAAACGTGCTGGATGGCAAGTGGCCATAATAATGGACACTGAAAGGTTTCAATTCCAATTTCCGTTTGAACCACAATTGATAAATCAGACCCTTCAACTTTGTTTAAAATATGAATCACGATTCGAGTGCGACACATCTCTAAGGAAGGCATATTTAGGAGAAAAATTGCATCAAGTACAAGAACTTCATAGTGGAATGAACGCTTTATTCAGTGACGTAATAAAACCACCGGGAGATCAAAATTCCCCTGAATTCATAATTGGAAAAATGATACCTTGTGGCTTCGTGGGAACTCTTAGTGAAACTCTTTTTGGAACCCTAAAAAATGATGATGCTGATTACTTCAAAGAAGAGATAGACAAATTCTATCAAGATCAAGGGAAAATGGCACAGATAATTGAAGATCAAACGCGTATTGTAAAACTCATGAGGAAGCAATAAGACTCAATAGCCAAAAACTTGATCAAACATCATGGGAATTGAGAGAATGGATACAATCACAACATTCAGCCGACTCGCAATACATAATGAATCAGTGTGTCAATCGAATAGATCGATTTTTGAATCATTTTCCCACTAACAGAAGAGAATTCATGAGAGCATCGCATATGGCGCAAAACAGAAAAGCTCATTCTTTTCTATTGAATCAATCGAAGTTGGGAATTATCATGGAAGAAATACACGAAATAGCTTCAAATTATGAAATACCTGTGTAAGATACAACATTGAGTATTGAAGAAATTATTGGAATTTCTACAGTTACAACACGTTTGAATGAGAAATTGATTGTTGTCATCCATATCCCATTAGCAGATCGTATTGATTATACAATTAATCAATTGCATTCATGGCCACCATCGCAAAATCCTTCCGAACATATGAACTCTGCATTCATTAAACCTGAAAATACACATCTTGGAATCAGTTACGGAGGGGGTTTATATTCCACAGTCGACGAAACTTTTCTCAATTCGTGTCAACGTCAACAAAGTTGACGTTTTCGTTCACCTGATTTTCCCTTAAGAGACACTGTCAATACTGACTCATGTGAGATCATGTTACTTTCGAATCCATATTCAGATGAGTTACGAAACTGCAACATCAGAGTGAATTTACACCGAGGACCATATTGGAATCAATTACGTCAAACGAGTACCTGGCTATTTTCCTGAACTGAGAAAGGAGTTTTTCAACTAATTTGTCCTGAACATTGTGTTGAAATAATATCAATTCGAAGAACCGGATTGTTGGAATTCAATTCAAATTGTGTTGTGAAAATTCAACAAATGATTTTGGTCAACCTGAAAATGTTGAAAAATTCTGAACAATATGATTATGACCCTTAAATTTTGTCGAATACAGCCTCCATTCTTCCATCCATATCCGACTTCGTGAATTCAGAAGTATTCAGTGGATCAATTATCCGAACCGGACAAGGAAAATTAAAAGGGAGTGATAAATCACTTCACGAACTGGAAAGAGACTCATCTGAAATAGAATCCCATTATCGTGGAGAACAAAGACAATCATTCGTGAATATTGTAGGAACACTGCCACAAATTTTCACGGCGTGCGGTTTATTGGTTTATATTTCCGAAGGCTCGTTACAGGAACCTCTTCGAGCACTGATACCACGATTCCTATGCTGGAGAAAGCTGAGAGAGGAGGGAAATACCACCAGAGAGGAGAAACGGGATTCAGTGGTGAGGGAAGAAGATGCCATTGAATTGGAGTCGGGACAACGGAACAGCATGCCCTGATGAACTGAAATTGGTTACTCAACTCATTTTGAATATTCATAGAGTTCAGCAATGGATATAGTGCCCATGAGGACATTTCGAATCATTCTCATCCATTCAAGTTAGATATAATAAATTGCGATAATAATAACAGTGTCTCATTTCGGAAAAATATTCACTTGTATTCTGATGCCGTCTCCTGACTCGTAGAAACGACAGTCACCATCGAGCCCCATAGAAATCGTGGCGCGACTGTCCAAGCGGGTCGTCAAGGAGGAGCTGATCCGACTCTTTGAACGATTATAGCCTACCCATGCGGTCGTGTTGAGGAGGGGGCCATCTGTGCAAGGGTTTGTAACATTCGAGTCAACGGAGGCCAGGGATGGGGCCTTGCACCGAGCTGAGGCGGAGCGACTGGTGCTGTATGGGAGGAAATTGGCCCTGGAGCTGGCGGATCCCTGGCACGAGCCTGCCAGTGACCCTGAAAGAGAGGAGCGTGGACCTAATCCATTTGAAGGGCACAGGGTTCGATTCCCTGGAATGACGCCCCCATTGCCACCGGAGGTCATTACAATGATTGCGGGAATGCTCCCGTACACGGATAGGGCTTCGATGGAGGGGTTGGACACCGCCTGGGAGGAGGGCAGCCTGGCTTCCCACAGAGAAGTGACAGCGCTGGACTCGACGGATTGGAGATGGGCTGACCGATAGAATGTTATCGGTGACGCGCCAGTGCGATGGGTTACTGTGAGGACTTCAAATTTGGAGAGGGTGATTAACAGCAACGTGGCATAGGCAGCAGCGACTTCTGACGGAAAATTGTTCTTCCTTCTCCGGAATTGATGTCACCGGCACAACCGTCAGGCCGGGATTTTTCGAGGGTCTATGGACCATGCCTCATTCGACAACCTTGAGGCTGGGACATGTCCTGGGTCCCGTGGATCCACACCTGGAGCGTGTCATCGTGGCAAACCCCAACCTGAATGAGCTCTGGGCAGAACGGAACGAGATCAAGGGAAAATGTCTGAAAAGGATGCACCACCCGATGCGAGGGTTGGCATTTGTTGAGTGTCACCATCTGAGAAGCGAGAACCTGACCTCATTGCTGATGCAGACTACGCGTCTGGAAGGGTTGGAGATCGCATCCTGCGACAAACTAACGGGAGTCATTCCATATCAATTCAGGCAGGTCGATCACCCACCATCTTGGATTTCGATGAAATTCAGTGAATTCGTTACTATTACCGAGTTAACAACTCGTGTTCAATTTGAGCTCTCCAGGAGTTATAGTTCCTGAAATATCGAACTCTGAAATTTCGAAAAACTGCCTCAATCGAAATTCCAAGAATTAGTTCTGAGAAAAGTACTCATATTTTGGGTTCTAATTGAGATATCTCTATGAAATTCTTACCACATATCAAGGAGAGTAAATAGATATGAGGAAAAAATATCACATCAACCTTGAGTATGATTGGAGGGCATATTTCTCTTTTTGTTCTCGGATTGATAAGTTTTTTGAGTACAAAAATTCAACTTTCAAATTCGATTATCAGTGAGAGGCAGTGCAGTTTGCCACTTAATTTTTCTTCTGAATTGAAGTTCGAACTTCGCTCTACAAGATTGTGGAAGAAAATTAGTGACTTCCTGATGATTGAGGCAAAAATTTATTGTTCTAAGTTGATTTCGACTTTGGATGAAAATTCAAACGAAGGAACAGTAGCAGATAACGTCAAACACATATGATCTTATATGATGTGAACGTGAAATCAGCACATCATGGTTTTTGTGATGCAGTGTGTCACACAAGTGAGTCAATAAGGATGATGGGAGGGTGCTTCCACCCCCTTGTCCAAAATCTATAGAAATGAAGAGAAAACGACAGGAAAAATCGTGAAACAAAGATGGTCTTTGAACATGTCGGATATTATCCAGCTCCCCCATCCTCCCCTCCCCACCGGAAGTGTAAAGATTGATGTCGAATCTACTTGAATAAGAAAATATTGTACTCCTGAAAAGCAATTTTTTCTATACAAATAACCTCATAATCGTCATATTTTCACAGGATTCAGGAATAATGACACTCACGATTTAACACATGGTTGATTTTGAGATAGGAACAACGATATTGGCAGTATAAAAAAACTTTACGGGCAAAAAAATTTTCTGAGCCAGGAAATCAAAAATTCGTGCCCACAGTTAACTGAATTGTCGAGAGACCAACATGAATGACTAAAACAGCAAATTCTTTGCTGGACTAGCACAATCTTCAATATGATATGCAAAATATGTTCCGCTAAATATTCGTTTTCTATACAGCAACCGTACTTCGCTGAGAGCATGGACACTTTCAACAACTGCGGTCTTAGCGGACAAGATTGCTGTGATAGCAAATACTTTTCTGTCACAGGAAAAAAATATGTTGCGCCAGCAAAAGGGACCTAGCACAATCAGATTCCGCTGTCACAGCGAATCTTTCCCCCTCGTTTATTGAAAAGAGTATGGGGCATTTGAACACCTATACGTGAGCAAAGTTTTCACTGGAGTCCAATAAAACAACTGTATGTGCAGGTTCCAAATTTGTTTTGAGTTTCCAAGAAATTAAACTATGCTTTGGTAATGAAAGAATAGGATGCCATAGTTTTCCCAGTTTTCTAAGGAAAATATATTCCAATATTCACGTTTAAAAAACGTGTATAAGTTCTGTTCGGTCAGTGGATACTCACCAACTTTCCACTCGATAGACAATTGGAGCAGTGACGTAACATATACCCCCTACAATCAACTGAACAAACCAAATACCTCACGAAGTCTTGATAGAATTCTTCCTTTTGTCTAGCATGCGGCAATAATATTACATCCTAATACATAGCACACACACACACACAAAATGGATTCCAGCAGATCACCTGAATTCTCAAGAATCAGGCTATTCCTCACATGTTTATTTTTGGAGATACCGACGGTACCTAGGCATGATTTCTGAATACTCATTGTTCTCGTGAACATGTGTGACCAATTCTACGGTTGTACACTGAGAGGAATCCAGAAGTGAAAATTACTGGTTTTTGTCATGAAATACGGTATACTTATTATGTACTTGAAATAACGTTAAACATTGATGGGGAATATCATTAATTATTCATCGCGTCATTTTAACAAAAAAAAATTCTGCCCTCACCAGCGTCGATCATGAATGATTGTGATCACGAACCTCACTTCTTTCCTCGAGGCCACGGATCATCCTTGGAAATATTGAGGGTTCCGATTTATATTAACCTCGCCAAGTGGGAGTTTTTCTTCCAAATCGTCTCATAAGAAATTATCGTTTTCGATCATCAATTCTCACTGGTTTTAATATTCAAACCTTGTGGTATGAACAATTACTGCTTTTCCTTATCAATTTGTATTCGTTCACCAAGTATATAACACTTTATATCAAATATATCCCCGGACTAATGGGAAAATCAGTCATTTTTATTGATGAATTTCTCTCAGTGTGGCGTCCAATTTCTTTCCTCTCTCATTTTTGTGTAGGTTCTGAAAGAGCCAGAATTCCTTTTTCCCGTGACAGCTTCCTGGATTGATCGACTGCATATTTATTTGCATTGAATTCCTCCATGATTTGTTTTTTACTCCATGCAGAGGGTGCCAATTTCGATAACCGTATTTCGAATAACAACTGAACTTTAAAAACAGAAGCGCAACTGTATGTCGCGACTAGCACGTCTCTTGCACATTGGTGAGTGTCTTTCCGAGTGACATATAATTTTGTGTGAAATCGTATATTTTATTTCGGTAAATTATGTAATGGGTCATCTCTCACTCTCATCCGTAGAAAACGTGTGGTTGGAAATTTGAGACACATTCGTTGTTTTTCTAATTGGTGAAAGTGCGGATCAAATGCACATGAATACTTGTCTTGGGTGAGGAATACATTCCCGTACCATAGCCTCAACAGGAAGATCTCCGAGACTCAAATGGTGCTGAGAATTTAAATCTAAATTTTGACCTCAACGGATTTTCGTAAGGGATGCTGGAACGTCCGAGGATGCTCCTCATGAAAGGGAAACGGAACACTTCCCTCTTGAATCGTCGGGACGACGATAAAATGGGGGGGGGGGGGAGGGATGTTACGTCTCCTTCAAATCAAATCAGATGAGCAATCTCCAACTTGGGAAGTGAATTTACGATCCTGCGCAATAACACCGAAATACTTACCATCTGACGAATTATACTCGTAATGGCGGACCGTTGTGAAACCTATCTTCCCAATAGCTCTCTTTATACATCATATAAGTATTGAAGTTCACATTTCTTACAGCGAATACTGAGAAGACCAGCTTTGACAACCCAATGTGTAAACGTTTTGATTCCTCGTTTCACAGTTGGATTTCTTCAGTAAGGAGTGATGAAATGTTGATTTCCAAGTTATATTGATGTATATTCTTTACCCTTGCTTCTATGTACCCTTCTCTTCACTTTTCTATATTTTCAGATGGGATATCTTGTTTTTTCATCCTGTGAAGGGGAATTGTGACCGTGGACACTAATGTTGTGAAATATTCCGAAATCTCTTCCCATTGTTGGAACTCCTTGACGAGAAGAGCAGTTAGGCAGGGCGTCATTATCTCATCGACCTTTTGACTTCTCCTGATGAAGCTGAATACTTCTAATTTTCATTTTCAAAAGTGCTCATAATTGCTTCACATTCGATTCTGCATTGTTTTCATAAATAGTTCCTAATATGATCAAATATTTTGTAACCTTGTACCGATCCTCATATTTGACAATTTGAGTTCCATTAAATTTATCAATTCAAAGTGGACAGACATAATTCAGCAACATAATATATAATTATTGCAGGTTTTCGTGACAGAAGAATTCCCACGTCGACGTAGGTGGCAATTCTCCATTGGACTGAGGTGAGGCGAATAGCTCCAGTTGCTTGAAGAAGAGTCCCGGGTTGGAGTCCATGGGCGTAATTCGGATTTTTGGAGGAACCTCTTCTTGGGATGTGGTGGCCACGAGCCCCAGGATTAGGAAGTAGAACATCTTTGGCGGCGTCATGGCGACTTATATAATCGGACATTAGTACAGCGGGTACGCGGGCTTTAGTTTATTTACATGTTTGCAAATTATTCTCCCGGACGGAACTTCGATGTGAGCGTTGTTTCTATCGGTTAGTCCAATTATTTTGTACGGGCCCACGTATGGACTATCCAGTTTGTTCTTACGAGGCTCTCGCAATACGTGGACTAAGTCTCCAGTTCGGAAAGCCCTGGGTTTGATGTGCTTATCGTATGTTTGTTTAGACCTGTCCTTAGCACTGAATAAATTATAGCGAGCGATCTCGTGGATTTCCTCCAGTCTGTTTACCAAATCTGTCAAATAAGAACCGTAAGTTCCTACTTTGTCAAGAGTTGGGAAGGAACTGGGGGCGCGCGCGGGCCTTCCGAATACGAGTTCATAGGGAGTAAATTTCGACTCTCCATGGACCGCGGTGTTGTACGAGAACATCGCGTAACAAACGAGATCGTCCCATTCGTGTGTGGCATCTGTATACATTCTAAGGTACTCGCCAAGCACGGCGTGGCTACGTTCTAAGGAGCCGTTGGCTTGGGGGTAATACCCGGAGGTGGTGATATGGGAGGTCTTGAATATTTTCGCTGGTCCATGTAGGACTTTATTTGCAAAGGAACCCCCATCGGTTAAGATGACGCGAGGACAGCCATAAACGGATATGAAATTTCTAGCGAAAGCGTCCGCGACAGTGGTAGCCCTTATGTCGGGTATTGGGACAGCCACGCAGTACTTCGTGAGGGAATCTTGTATCGTCAAAATATGTGAATTTCCTCTGGCCGTAGCGCGAAGAGGGCCGACGGTGTCCAAGGTGATCTTATGGAAAGCGACGGGGGGGGGGGGGGGTGTCGGTTATAAGCATTGGTTGGCGCGTTTTTATTCGCTCCAATTTTTGGAGTCGACAGATTGGACATGTCTGAATGAAATGCTGGACATCATCTCGCATGCCCGGCCAGTGGAACCGTTCACGCAACCGTTTATAGGTCTTGGTCACACCTTTGTGTCCACCCGTGAGGCTTGAATGACTTTCTTCAATAAGTCTTCCTCTCTCATCATCTGCTGGGGTGATAATCTCCCCGGAACAAATGGTGAAGGAGACATCGCTGTCACTAAAAACACGTCTCAGTGCATCTCTGAGGAAATGTTTTGGGAACTTCCTCGTCGGATCTTGCAAATTGGGCAACCTTAGGGTTCGCACTCCGGTCTGCTCAAGAGCGCTCCTTAAGTTAACCAAGCACGTTAGTAAGTCATCTCCTTCCGGGCTACTATAACTAGCGACCTTATAAATGAGATTAAAAACGCGCAAATTCCCCTTCTTGGATACTAGGACTTGCCCTACTACGGGTTTTTGCCGTGCTAAATCGAACGTATCGACGAGTTCCAAATCAATCAGAGATTTTGAGGTCGTCGATATGGGATGGCAGTCAGCAGCTAAGAAGTGTACGTAGTTGTCTCTTTTGGACAACAGTAATTCTTTTGAGACTCCAATTTTCATTTGATTGAGATCAGAATCTAGTTGGAACTCTGAATGTGGACCCGGATACAGGTCAAAATAGGAGTTTTCGTCGGGAATAGACGAAAAGCTTTCGGCAGGGACTCGCTCGCGGTATCGCTCCCCTTGTGCAGATGGGCGCGCAGGGACCGACGCGGGTGTAGAGCCCGCTGCAGGGAGGTCTGGAAATTCATTAGGTAATGAAAACCTGGGTGTTTCGGGTAGACCATCGGCTCGAGCGACTAAGGATTCCCAAGATTCGGCTGAGACTATGGTGTTTCTCGTGTCTTGGTCAGAATCGTCCGATTCAGTATCAGATGGCAATAACGTGACAGGATTATGGTCAGGAGTTTCTTCCCTATCGTCTTGTTCATCGGTGGAGGACTCGTCAGCGGACTCCTGCAAGAATTCGAACGAGAGGAGAAGATTCCTCTTAGCTGAGCCGTGATTCGGGACTGGCCGTGGTGTGGGTTCTTCTTCCGTGTCTTCGTCACTAGAATCTTGGTCTGCTTCTCCTTCTGAATCGGGAAGTTGTGGTGATAGGCTAAGCCTGCTGCCACTAGGGAATGAACGATCACTAGCGCGGGGTATAAGCAGTCTCCTCTGACCGAGAGATAACTCTTCTGGGTCTTCTACAGGGTGCCGACGTTTTACACGGGTGGCGATAGTACTCTCTTCCAGATTTGGGGGATCCTGGGAATCCCTAGGTTGGACAGGATAGACTCCGGCGTTGTCCCCATTTGTGACTGGGTTCCGAGATAGGGCATCAGCGTTGATGATATTAGCAAGGGCTTCCCGATTTCGGACAATACGACGAAAGCGCTACCAAGTTATTATTCGAAGCAACTACTATCCCAAATATGGAGAAGGAAGGGAGTATGGAAATACATTGGCCGGACGTTAGCCGACGACATTTCACGGAAGTGATGCGATGGTCACTCTCCCGACGGCAAGCTTGGCTCTTCCGGAATCAACCCATTGGGGTTCAGTGATGAATTCTCAAGGCTATTCAATGAAGAGGATGGAAAACCGATTCGCGGGTAACTATGTACGCGGGTGCCACGGCTCGGAAACTAGGTTCTGAACCCTCTCGAGAGGAGTCCGATCGGTCCCGCATGGCGGTGGAGACTTGAGCTCTCCATGCACAGACCCTTAGCGAGCATCGTATAGTCTCGAGCTTACGAGACAACATAGCAGGTCTTAAATTGATGCCTGCCGCTGCCAAAGCGAGCTATGACGCCTAGGTCCGCACAGGTTGATCAGAGTCACCGGAGCACCAAGTGTCGATTTATTCGCGCGATGCGAGCAAACCGGTATTTCAATGTGAAACGGAATTCGGAATGGGATGAATATTGGGTTAGCTCCATTTCCGGAAATGAAACCTGAAGTGACGTATCCACTAGGCAACCGAAATGAATTTAGAGATTCCCCCATGCCGTCAGGGAATAACCATTCTCGAAGGAACTTGCAGGAACGGGAACAACACAAAAAAAAACCTCCCCTCCAGCAACAGCAACAGGGCTCAAGGGGTTTGAATTAGGTAATAAAATCGATAAGCAACGTGGAAAAAGATATTTACTGGAATTCTGAAGTTTGACGAACTAGTCTTTAAAAGAAAATCAAATGAGGTAAACGGATTATAAATGAGAGAAAACATTTCAATTTTTGCCATGGAATTTGCGTGAATGAGGTTTGGAAGGTATGTTGAGAATTGCTTCTACTTGGTTTGAAAAAAATAAAAAAACAATGATTTGAATACGATTACTACTTCATATTAAATTCTCATTCAGAAAGGGAAAAAAAATGTAAACTTCTTTTCGGGCGAATTTCCAAAGTTTGAGTCTTTATCCGGAAAGAGTGGTTGCGTGCTGGAGGAGGAACAATAACAAGATCGAGACGTTAGCTCGATTCATCACAATGTTGGAGGTGAACATAAGTATCCAGCAGCACAGTGTGTAGGGTTTCTCTTCATTCTACTTGGGAAATATGTCAAACCAAAAATGAAATAAAAATTGAATGACGCAAGAGCTTATTTGTGAAGTTGAATTTCAATCCGAATGAATGGGAAAATGTGAAATTGCTCGTTTATTTTTTTGAATTTCAATGTACGGTAAATTTTTGGATGGCAGAAAAACTTGGTAGCACCTCTCGGGGCACCGTATTCAGGAAAAAAAAACCAAAGTTGAGCTTCACGTTTTTTTTTGTATAAAAGAAATGGTTCGGGAGAACACATAATCTTCACTTAAGGATGACAAAACAAAACAATTCATTTCGTGGAATAAATTTTCCTCGAAACAATTCCAAAAACACGATTTGAATTTGATTAATTTGGATCATTTGTGGGTTATGATTTCCACCTGCTGCTGGAAAGTTTACATCTTACGTTGACGGGACGTTAGCCCGATGGATAAAACAAAATAAAATATTGCAGCATGCGCATAAGCTCAGAAACATGTACATGCGCGATTGAACAGATAGAGAGGAAAGAAGCATGCATTTCAGAGAAATGATACATTGGAATTGATAGACAGTTTAAAATTTTGAACCAATTTATCGATTTATCATTGGTTTAATGTGGAAAATTCAATATAACATCTATTTCAACTATAATTTGTAGATTCAGGATCTTTTCGAAAAAAAACCAAAGTGGTAAAAAATAATTATTGGTTGCTAGCAACAGTGGAGTTGAAAAATGAATTGGTTAAGTTGTTCCAAAAAAAAAGACCAATTCGAATGTTTTCCGATGTATCACCTTCTACAAAGATAGGGGGGGGGGGGTATTGCTTAATTTTAATAATTCAGTCAATATTCTTGAAATGGGTTCAATTGCATTTAAAACGCGAAGAAGGATAAAATGAGAAACGAACTCGCATGTGTAGAGCGCCGTCACCGTCACTTCACTAGCGCATGTTTGCAGCATTGAATGACGGCAAGAACACTGGACACAATTCTTGTCGTCATCATCTGTCTCCCTCATACAACGAAAACTATTTCAAAAGTGATAGAGAAAGGATAGAAGAGAAAAATTCAGACTGGGGACGTCATCATCGAGAACAATGGACAAAGGGAAAGAAATCTCGCTTAGATTGGGAGCGAGAAGAAGACAGAGTACCGCACAGCTGACGGCTGTGTATAATTGCATATCGTAGGTACGAGTTACGATTTTACAAGAGGGTTCGGGAAATGACTATGTCCCGTGAACTAAGAGGATTCCTCAAAATGATTTATTCTCAATCATCTTCGGAAAAAAATGACGATTGAAAATCCATACAATGTTGTGTAAATATTCGTTTGCACATACATTACATGGAAGAAGAAAATCTCACGCGAAAGAAAGAATGCGTTTGATATATAGAGGAGGACATAGCGACTACGAATGGATGGAGCTCGGATGAACCGATAACTCCGTCGTTCGTGGCTATGAGTGAAGAAAAACGTGTGCATTACTTGGATGAGCATTTATTTATATATTATGATTGAACATATCATTATATGCATCGTACATTATATATGGAATTGAGAGGACGATTCATATAATATCAGAAATGCATATCATGAGTTCAGAGAAAGAATCACAGTCGAAAGGCCTGTGATTATCACTCTTAATTAGAAATGTAATGTGGTGAAGGAGAAAATGTATGTTACGTTGTACAGCGTATGCTGTGTACAACGACGAGAGCTCATATGGGTTGAAGAAGGACAGCGACTCCGAATGGATGGAGCTCGAATAAACCGATAGCTTCATCCACGTGCAGTTGCAAGAAGGAAAGTTGCATTTCGATATATCGCTTGAGTGTACGACTATGAATATTATGTATATATAATTTTAAGTACACAGTCGAACACCTGACTACAAGAATGACATAAAATTGTTGTTGTTAAACTCAAACGATTCATCTCAATGCATGAGGGAATAGGAGTAAATGAAAGGAAATTAGTAGAAACGAAGAGTGGGAATTTTGAAGGATTGGACGGAAAAGAAACACGAAAATGATTCCTTTATATATTTATATATATATATATGACGGAGGGAGAAAAATTGAGTATCGAAAAAAAAGCGAAATAAGGAGGAAAGAAAGAAAGAAAAGCCATTGAGAAGAATCTCACTCACCGTTCTGCGAGCTGGTTTCGGCACTTATTTTAGTTTTGATTTATTGAAAATTGTTTTTGGCTATGGATTTTTTCCTATTACGGATTATTATGATTCATTGTTCGGGGTGTAGGCCTTGTCCAATTCCTTTTTCGTGGGTGAAAGCCAAAATGAAACTAAACGCACTCACACACTGAACTACTCCTTGAGTTTCCCTCTCTTTCTCGATCCCTCGCAGGAGCGATGGCACCCATGAGTGCGGAGGAATAAACCGACACCATCAAAAGGGCTGCAGTGTATATCCGTCCTCCGAGCGGAAGGGCCCTGAGCTTTTCCTTTTTCGCTCATCCCTTCATAGCTCGAAGGGTGGATATACGCGTTCACTTTTTAGATTTTCACCAGGGGAAAGCATGAACCCCTGGTGGAGCTCCTGTACCGCCGGCATTCTCATCCATGAGGGACAACGCCTCAAGAGACAGAGAGAGAGAGCGAGTACTCACACTTTTGAAAACGGTTTTAAACGCGGTTCAGAGAAGACTGACTGCCCGATGGCAATCGCCGGCCAAGAAGGAAATCTATGGTGAAAAGTGGGAGGCTGATTGTTCTCAGCCTAATCAGCACTTCAACATGCCACCAAGATTTCTAGGAAATCTGGTGTCAAATTTCCCTGCTGATGGGCCTTCGTACGTGGCTTATCGCTGCTGAGGCCTGCATTTTGCTGGCCCCGACAATGGAAAGCCACGGCACGTGGCTTCGCGAAGAGCAATCAACCGTGTGTCTGAAAGAAAGGAATATAAGAATTCAGAATTCTGGCGATTACGTACATACACATGCATACAAATGCATATATGAATACATATATGCACCCGCATACATGTGAATAGCTATTTTAGCTAGGTTCGGCGACAGCCATCGTGCAAGTCATAAGTGTAAGAGGAAAAAAAAAAGGTTGAAAATGGCGTGAAGAAAGGAAAAAGAGTGACGAAGTAGAAAGAGGGCACCCTTTGTGTGGTCACGCCGAGGCACACACACGAGGGAAAGAGGGAAAGGTTACGAGTTGCTTCGTCGCTCGTCGGTGCACAATCGACGTTCAAGGAAATCTCCAAACGAAATATAATTCTGTGAAGTCGGCGAATTGTTTTGAAATGAAGTTCATGTTTACTTAAGGTGAATTATAATTGTATCGTGAATTATTGTATAGCATTTTGGAAAAATTTCGTGTGAAAATTCCCTCGAACGTGACAGCTCTTTCTACAATGAGTTTTTGGTTCAAGACAAAAATGCAGATCTGTCTCGATATAAAAATTTCAAGTTCAATCAGTTGTTCGACTCACAAGTCATCGTCATAGCTCGAGCATGCTAGTTCGCGTAGAATCAAAAGCAGAACAAATACAGATCAAGACTTGACAGCAAAAATCATGTCGATATCTTGTAAACATCAATACTCATCCTGATCAATTAGGATTCCAAAGCGGGGTCTAATTCCTCCGGCTCATGGTGTGTGGGATTGGTTACTATCCGATATTTTCAAACGAAAATTTCCTTGAAACTTGAAGGAATAATTTGGTTCCGCGTTGGATCTTCTTGAGTCAAGAATATTTTCCACTTGACATGTCACACATACAGCAGTACAGTTAGAACTTATTGTCACGTTGCTATATCAAAGTCTCGAACCTGTGTGTCTCATTGAATGCCAATGAACGTTTCTGAGGATATGTTCTCCCTCCGCATCTCACCCAACCAGCTCTAAACACTCATTTCTTGTTACAGCTATAAATATGTATTATTGACGATGTATCCTCTTGCATTTTATCATATCGTTGTATGTATTTCTTATCAAAGCAAACAACTGCAAAGTTAAATGTGTCACCATCCTTGAGCGGCGATATTCCGCCCGTGACAAACATTCATCACGAGTTGAATCGTGCGTCACTATCTATGCACACAACAGTTTATTTGTAGGGTAGCGGCACCGATGAAAAAGTTGGAGGGGCCATGCGATTCAGCAGTACCAGTGAATGCCTGAAATATATTCAAAAGTCGGTAAATGCAAATATTTGTTATGATTGAGATCAATACATTCTACAAGTCATAGGTATTGAATGTTTGTATCGATCTCATATTCAATTGATTCCTTGATTCCTCAATGTACCAGATCAATCCACTGGTCAACGTTCATTCATCGGTCCCGCCACCTTAGGAACTGCATGTGAAACCGTTCTTTTCTTTATTAGTATTTTCGATAAGTTCCTCCAGTTAATTGAGCATTGGTTCAACTGATTCGTTTCTGATAAGCATAACGGATCTTGATTGTTCAAACAAATATAATGGAGTGTTGTGGGAATCGCACAAATGATGGATGAATCTCAGATGCGTCAATCGATACTTTCGAATTATCAGCTTCCATTGCAAAGATGAACTGCAAATATGAAAAACATATAGAAGCGAATAAACATCCCCTGTCTTTGATCACAGTCAATGTGGTGTTTTGTATTGAAAAGAATTTATCGCCGATGTATAAAAACCCGTGAGCCCTCAGTTTCAGTAAGCAGTCTATCACCATGAAGAGGTGGGGGAAAGTTCAATACTCGAAACTTTATTGATGAAACACCAAAGTAGGAATAATGATCGTGAATCCCTTGAATGTGGTGAAGCTTCTGGATGAAGCCGTTCGGTCTATGTATTTGGCTGAAACGCCTGTGAATAGTCGAGGAATTGAATTGAAGGAACATATACTGAATTTGCTGCTTGACAGTGTTTTACTCAAATTCATTTGAAGTGAAAGAGGAAATAACTCTGGATTATGGAGGATCGTTTCTACCATTGAATGTCAGTGTGTAACGGTACGAATATGATAAAATATTCGTACGGTTACAACGCCACGCAATTGTCAATTAGTATACGTGAGGTTAAATTTTCTAAGTTGAAAGTATCGAAAGCGAAAGACGGTACAAAATTGAGTCGATCGAACCTATATAGAAAGAATGTCAACATACAGTACACACGGGCATCGCATATGTTGAACCACACAGACAATCGTCGAATGTATGCGACGATGACATAAGAGAGTTTGATCGACGAAACTACGGGAAGAAAAAAGAATCATGTATGAATGCAATACACGGATTTCAGAGAAAAGAAAAGAACGCGTCAAAATGATCATCTACAAGGAAATAAAGTTTAAAGAGCCAATATGGATATAATGAAACCTTCTCTCATTAAAATGGGAATCAAATCACAGATTGATTCAAATTCGAACTGGGATATCGAGACTCACGAAGCCAATGATAACACACGGCGTTTTCGATTAATTTATGCGAGTGATTTGTTCGATTGAATCATTCAATAACAAAACTTACCAACAAATCCGACAGGTGCTCGATTCGCACATGATTCACAATAAACTTCCAACATTATAATAAGGGGTCAAATTTGACAGAACGTCGAACTGAATTACATCTCGAATTTATTCACCTGTAATCATTTCTCACTTCGATCTGATCGAAGAATCAATCAAGAGGAGTAAAACCCTCATAGTCCACATTTTCAGAGGATGCCTTTGACTCGTTGTCATTGCGACATCGACGTATAGAGTTCTTCACGGATTTTTCATTCGATACATATTTTCACCTAGATTAACCCACACCACGCTCATTGCAAGTTGTGTCTCGGGTGGTCTACGTGAGACAAGAGATGTGCTTCATGTTCCAAAATTGAATTTCATAGTTCAACTCCCGCGTAAATTGAATGTCGCGTCAAAGAGCTTGTTAGAAACTTTCTGCAAGGAACATATTTTTGGATTACGTGTTTTAGGCGATAACACATTAATCGCCATCACCGGAGAAGGGAGAATTTTAGAAAAGAAAAGTGTATCTACTCGTATAAAAGAAATATAATTTTTCCTCCAACCTAGTCAAGAGTGCTCATTTCAATTGCATCCTAACTAAACACCACGATCCCTCTCGATAAATAAATATAAGTCCTTTCGACTTTTCATTCGGGCTGATTTTCTCACCAATCTTCCAGGGAAGTGGTAAGTGTGGTCTATTATAGGAAGGAACAACTCATTTCAATTATCTTGAACGTTGAATAATCGTTTCCGATACATCAGAAATCCAGAAAATTCCTCAACGCGAAAAAGTACATTACAAGTGTAATTTACAATGACAATGCACTATGGAGTTAGTGAGGAGGGGAATCTTGAGGAATGCACAGACGAAAATGTGCAATATGACTTGGATTATGAAAAGAAGAGCGGTTGAATTTTGGAGGGACGTCGGTAGTGGACAATCTGAAGGACCTCCACGTAAAAGAAAAGCACGCGTTCTTCTTCAGCGGTTCAACAGTGGTTTCAAACGAGTAAAAAATGAACGGCAATTGAGAAGATGGGAGAAGCAGATGGAAACCAGTGGAACTTGGATGGGAAAATTGGCACAGATATCTCAATTCACATGGGAAAAATTCGATACTGCTGTTCGAAAAGGAGTCATAGATCATGATGTGGATCTACAGAACTGGGCTCTGCAAGCCTACAAAGAAATGGGAATACTGCATCCTCCATTTGAAGCATCATCCACATGGATAGGGAACTTCGAACGAGCTCATCGGATAGTTTCAAGGGAAGTGACATAGTTCATCTCCAGAAAAACGTTGGAGGATTCCGCTGAATTACAGATATAATCAGATGATTTCGTTGCACGCGTTAAACCACTTATGAACAGTTTGAACCGTCTAATTTTCATAATTCCGATCAAAGTGGATTCCAGTTGGGAATGCATTCCAAACGAACATTGGCCTCACAAGGAACTAAGAAAGTTGAAATCGCAGCACAAGCGGCCTCAGCTATCACGCATAGTTATACCATCCAACCTATAATTAACTGTGACGTAACACTTCTATTACCTCTATTCCTTGTATTGGAAGAACCTACTGGCACGTTCGGACCCATAGTCGAACAGACTCTTTCCGGGCCGAGGAATTTTCTCATTGCAGCATCAAAATCTGGGAAACCAACGGGAGGTATGTATTCAAAGATGCTGTCATTCCACAGCAGTGATGAGTATAATATGAATATCTCATCTCCTACATGAAATGTATTGTTCTCAATAGATCTATACAAAACGTGGCTTACCGAAGTGGTATTCTCAAATGTGGGCAGAACGAGTGTTCTCTTACGCGATTCTTGAACTGGCCATTGTGTGGATACCCTTAATGAGTTGGAACCTAAATATCAAGAAATTACTACCCCAATTATCCCGGAAGGAACAGCTGTACGTCTCCAACCGCTGGATACTTTTGCATTCACAACCTGGAAGAATTTTCTTCGGTGCTTGTCAGATGCCATCACATTGATGGATTATGATGTCAATCTTCATGTTCGGAATAATATAATTAACATGTGATCTTCGGTCCATAATCAATTGTCCAGTCCCAGATACATCAACTTCTCCAAACATCCGTGGTTCCAGAGTGGGTGCATCGAGGAAAGGCCTGGCCCATCTGACAATCCAGTGGATTTCAGTTCAGGAGAGACCTTGGTTCCAAAATGTAACATCGAACGTTGTGAGAAAATCACACTCATTCGATGCTCATGGTGAAGGAAATTGTTGTGCTTCCAACATTTCTTCGAGGCCTATCATTTTTGTGGAGAATACGATGAATGAGGAAGGAAGCCAGGAAATTTGGTACCAGCTTCCCTCCTCACCTCCTGATTATTACCATATCTTGCTACTCCTATGTTTATGACCCGCGTATTATGAGTTTTAATGTAAGCAGTATGTTTATAAAATAGTTCTCAACATTCTTGGGACTTGTATTCTTGATTCCGATTTTTCCAACTCCCCACTGCTAATCAGACATTCCGGACTGTTCTGATACCACGTTCCGGGCGAATTGAGTGTGATCCGGGGTCCAAGCTGGCAATGTTCCAGTAACCACCGTGATGTTCGGAAAGTGACCCACACAGCACCACATTTCAGAGAGAGCTCTCGAAGAATTCATCCGGAACTAGCAGAATTCAACATGAATACACTGAGCGATTTTCCTGGACTGTGGTACTGTGGGAGGAATCTTATATTCGTCATTTTCGGCCTCAAAAACCCCCCAGCCCCGAGCTCCAGGCGAATACGCTCGATTGTCCAATATTGGGGTCACCACATTAAATCCGCCATCCCGGATCCTATGTGATGTACCCACCAAAAACTCACTCTCCTCACCTCTCAATTTTTTTTTACGGAATACTCATCCAACAAAATAAGCTTCTCCAATCCATTCTTCAAATTTATCAAATACTTCTGGATACATTCAGAAAATCAAAATTACAACCCATGATAGAAAAGGAATTGAGAAACTTCTTTTGTCAGATAGGGACATTTTTGTTCACTCATTAATCAACTGAGTCATGTAATTTCTCAATCTTATATCGAAGAGAAAGCATCATTCTCGATCTCTCGATGTTTAGAGGATTTAAATGTTCAAAGTAGAAGAGTCAACACATTGTTTATATTGATTATAATATTTTTCTTTCAACATTCCATCCATTTCTATTATGGGATATTGGTGTGAATGGATGTTTATTCATCAGGTTCATGATAACGGTATATGATTTTTGCATACAAATAATGCATCCAAGAAATATCGAAATAAGTTCAACATTCCGAAGTCCAAAGAGATTTGTCTTGCGCAAAATTATCCAACCTCAGCGACTTACATTCCGGTCAAAGGTTCACGAATGAACAATTGCGAACGACTTCCTCTCAATCACGCTCTCAAAGAAAGAATCAATTGAAACTTGCAGGAGATTGGAAATCATTGTAATTTGAGAGCGCGTTTGAGATAAAATCGTTACATTCAGGAATACAAAAATTATTTCCTTATATATACGAAGCGAAGATGAAAGCTCGCATGCATGGGGTGAAGTTTAAGATAAAATTTCCTTTCACTTTCGTATCTTTTCATTTGACACCTGGCGTGAAGTTATTCAGTTCATTTCCCGAAAATCAAGCGAATCAATATATAATCTATACGGAAAAATTTATACTTCAATAATCATACACGGATTTCACAACGCGGAAACATGACACAAATATTTGCAAAATTGCTAAGACTGCATCGAGCTGAGTCCAAAGTGCAGTGCACCTTTCCTTCTATCCTTTCCTCAGTCTATCAGTCCTTCTCACACCCATCAAATTCAGCACGAGCATAGCAACCAAGGCACGTTGGCCACAATCAGCAAAAGACCGATGGCGTGATTCCCCACTCCCATGAAAAAAATCATCGCTCTTTGAATAAGGAGAAAATCGATGGAAAAGCAGATTATACTTTCGGGAGTAATACGGAGTTCACGCCTCGCACAAGCTCTTACACGAAAACTCGGCTTACTAATTTGAACTTCGATTATTTTTCGCGTTCTGTACCGAGTGTAATTACGCGCGAGTTCAACGTGCCGTAGATTTGGACGGATTACCCTCCCGACCGAAGTCTCGTTTGTTTGCTCTCATCTTATAATTCATTAGCACTCGAAATCCTTATTTCGAATTAGAATTAGTAGAGTCAGTGCGTGCTCTTGGTCCAGGGATTCCTCCTCACATCCTCCCCCCATCTTGGATCAAACATTTCCGAGAACCAACAACATCCTGCGAACTGACCTGGAATCAGCTCGTCCAGCATTAGCCGCCTAATAGTGAGTAACTACACAACTCGATATACATTTCGAACACACATACACACACTCATACTTTCTCACATCAGAAACTATCTCGATGTCACCGTTAACAATCTTGTAATTATAGAGTCATTGAATCTGTCTTTCCATCCTTCTCGATTCGTTTTTGTTGTGGAAACGACAGCTTCGAACGCGGGCTGTGACCGAAATTCGAAAAGTGGAGCTTGCCTACATGTATTACTCCGCGCGAATAGTATAAGTGTATGAGTACGTCTGTGTATGATCCGTGCGATCGATTAGGTTCGAAAATCACCGAAGTCAGTCGCTGCGAAGCGTTTCTCTAATGATATGTACGTACGTGTGTGCTGAATCTTGCTCTTTCTGGTTGCTACGCGCAATTTTGTACCGCTTCTATTACGCTCATATAGCTATTGTTGACTAATGGTGAATGCTCTGAGCTCTGAGAATCTTTTTTGAATGTGCGGTGTATGGGAAGTGTGCATCGGAGTGGAAAGCGCGTAGAAACGTGAAGCAACGATTCATCTTCTTCTTTCTGTTCATATCAATTTCAAATTCAACGTTTACTGGGAAAGAATCGAAGTTTCTTGTTTCAATTGAACTCCCTTTGAATTGTAATTTTCATAATTATCAATCATTTATCCTCCGAGTCAATTGTAATCATTCCTTGGGTTGAGTTCTGGCAATTATACTTGGGAAAGAACAATTAATTTAGTAATAAATTAATCTATTAGAGGAACTTGTACATCTGGAAATTATTCAAAACCTTTTCATTCTTGTTCATTTCCATTTCAGTTTTATTGTAATATTTTCCTTTTTTTCTCTCTCTTTTCAAGAGGAATGAATATAAATGCGGATACCACTCGCATTAAAAATCAAAGGTCAATCTATTAGTTCATTCCTCTCCCCTTTCATCATTAAAAGGAACCATTGAACATAGCTACGGGTGCTGCCTTGGAATTTGGAGTTCCTCGGCAAGCTTAGAACGTGAGCAGACCCACACATTCGATTCGGGCGAGCCGCTCGAGCCGTTTCAAACAATGAATAATTTGTGACGAGGTGATATGAACAACGCTTGCCATTTTACTTCGTAACACCTACATTCTTCATGCCAGCTTCGTAATCAGTGACTTCGGAAACCCCCGAGTAGTGATTTTTAGCACATTTGGGAATTTTTCCGTCACTCATTCGAAGTTTTTGCAATTGGGGGGGCTTCACCCTCTCAATGTGAAATGGGAGCAATATGGGGGAACACATGTTTCCTCATTTTGAGAGCTCTACAGAATGACGCAATGTTAGTGAATCCTGCTCAAAATCCATTGGGAAACATTGGAAACCTACCCCCTCTCAGGTACATTTTCCCCCTCCCTTGGGAGGGAAGGGGCTTCTCCTACATGGGAACCATCTCGTATGTTTTGTCTCTTCAAATGCTTTGGCCATGCAAATCCGTAAGCAGATCGAATGGAATTATCGACGTGAAATTAAAAATTTTTCACTTTTTCCGGAATTCTTTGAAGGGCTGTTTCACCCCTTCACAAACGCGGTTGGCCACGCATAAGGAAATACGTGTCCCTTGAACTCACGAGTACTACAAAATATCTCAATTCGAACCAAATCGGCGACGGACACCTCGAAACGTTCCCTTGAAAGTATCGGCCATTGCAACGGGCCTTTTAGCATGGGTTGAGCCTCTTGAAGGAAAGCCAACTGAACAAGCATTCATTAATGCATTTCGTCAACTTCGGTACATCCTCGAGTTCGAGGGTGGGATATCAAAGTCGACGAGGAAGATGAAGTACCATAGAACTTCACTCTCGTTGTAACTATCAAGCCGAGATTTATGCTGTTCTTCGGAGTCGCATGCGCGTGTGAGACTTGGAGCAAAACGTGAAGTGGAGCGAACTTTGCAATCGTCATCATCATTTTTATCTCCCAATTGGTTGAACTTTCGAACACCAATTTTAAGGCGTGGAGTGTGTACCGTGTACGGGGTCCACGGGAGGTGAGACTGTGTGTAAACTCGGAACTTATTCGCGTGTTTCATTCAATTTTCATTGCTCAATTTGTTAACTCAATTTGTTGAACTCCATTCATCCCTACTCCATTGTGACTCTCATATCATCTGGTCCGTGTGTGTGTATGTGTGTGGGGAGAAGCTACATCCTGAATCTGGTGGAAATGTGATTCTTTACACAAAAAGACAGGAATCGGAATAGCGAGAAATAGAGAGTGAGGGAGAAGACAAGAGGAACACCTCAGCAATAGGAGTGAGTTCATTATATAACTCGTTTTAATATTCCAGAATCATCTTCCTTTCTTTTGAAATTGAATTTTATTAACAATTGAGCATCCTCTCCCATATCAAGTACTCAAATTCTAGAGGTTTGGTTATTTGCCCTCCATTGAGAGATAACCTGGTGTCAGATGTCTTGACAACCACAAATTGAATTTTGGTTCATTTATAACACAGATATCCTACTTTCCATATTTTGGGTCTTCACATCTCTTTTGTATTTCATTGGACCTATTGACATTTCCTGAGATCTATTTGAGATCTACTCAGATATACTGATTTATACTGGATATATTTTCCATTTTTTATATGATTTATTGATTTTAAGGTTTTCCGAATATTGTGTTCATCTGCACAACGTGATACAATGTAATAATTCATAACAATATGTAATAACCCATTTGTCTCAACCTGACTGGAAGTTTATGGAAAATGACATCCTCAACAAACATCAAACATCATGATGGAATGGCAGAAAAACCATACGCTGTCATATGTTTCGCAAAAGAAGGAACTTATTCTGAAGTTCCGGCAAACTGGATTGGGCGAACCGATGACCTCATATACTGCTGGTGGCCTCTTCATACTAAAAAATATTTCCACAATGATTTCAAATGAAACGGAACCGAGTACTGACTGGGAGCTTTGTGGAGTTCACATTATGAAGGAGTATTGTGGGTATGTTCAAATTCTTTTAATAAATAGTTCACAAATGAAATAACAGGTTTCCCAATCCAGCAGCTCCAACATCTGCGGGGAAATCAGCCGAAGATGCTCACTACCATGCAGCAGATTCAGAGAACTATGCAGAGGATACAGGATAATTAATCATGTACAATACAGCAGTGATGGAGAATGTGGAACGAGAAAAGCTGGAATTGTCAAATCTGGAAACAATGCCAAAGGTTGAAACTTAGAATTGAATCTATTACTGTGTAATTATTCAATTCCTCGAATGTTCCCACCACCCCCTGTGTCTTCAAATGTAAACCTGAAGAAACGCTGGATAAGGCCTCTAGGAAAACACTTGCTAGTATGGGATACATTTTTATCTTATTATATTTTGTATTCGGAGACGGTCGGCTTCTATCAGTCATGGTACTGCGAGGATTTCTCTACGTGGAGCTATTTCAATTCTATTTCAATATCATCAGGATCATCATGAAGTAATCAGTCTTCGATGAAATCCTCCAACCTTGTCCATTATCCGCTCGACACTTAATTTCTGCATATCTCCGACGACCCTTATCTTAAATAATTTGCTTGATATAGCTCAATCTAGGTCTACCTTTTCAAGCTCCACCATTCATTTTTCTTTCCAATTTTTTTCTCAATTAGCTATCATGCTCTAATGTGTGTCCTATCAGATTACTTCTTCTCGTAACAACATGTCTCGGAAGACTTCTTTTCTCAGTTACCTTCTCGAGTACTTCCTCATTTTTTACTTCCTCTATCCACTTTACTCGAAGCATCCTTCTATAACACCACATTCCTGAGGCTGCAAGTCTTCGTTGGTCCGTTTTCCCAATTGTCCAAGTTTCGCAACCGTATAATGATGTGCTCCAACGTCACTCTCCAAGAATTTCTCATTTATTGCCAAGCTAATATTCTTTGGACATAATGACTGTTTCTTTTGGTGGGAAGCCTGTTCTCTTTGTGCTATTTTTGCTCTTATATCTCGTTCGCTGTCACCGTTTTCTGTAATTATGCTTCCTAGATATTGAAATTCTTCGACTTGCTGAATTGTCTCTGCATCTATTTTGATCTTCGTTCTTCTTGATGTTCACACTGTTGTGAAAATTATGAATTCCGCTGTGTCTCCATTCATATTCATACAATAGTTTTCTAGTAATATTGTTCTCATAGTGATGAGAATATTTTCTGATTCAGCGCCACTCACAGCTGATATAGCTATGTCATCCGCAAATCTCAACATGCTTACATTTTCTCCTTGAATTTGTGATTTCAATTGCACTTGCTTTTCCACTTCGTTCATTGCTTCTTCTATATACAAATGGGAAATCAATGGCGATAGTGAGCATCTTTGTCTCACCCCTCTTCCGATTTGTGTTTCTCCTTTTTGATCCTCTATTTCTATTATTTCGGTTCGATTCCTATAGGATTCATATATTATCCTCCTATCCTTGGAATCAATTCTCACCTTTCCCAAATCGTGAACATTTTCTCCCAATCAACATTATCGAATGCTCTTTGTATATGTAGAAAACCTATATACCCAGACTTTTTCAACTGAAGACTTCTCTTCACTACTGCTCTGAGTGCTAATATTGCTTCTCGCGTTCCACTATTCTTACTGAAACCGAACTGATCTCCTGCTAATCTACTCTATTCTCCGGTTTATGATTTTGTTGAGTATTCTCGTAGCATGTGAAGTTGAACTCATCGTCCTGTAGTCCTCGCATTCTGTTCTTTGTTTTTTCGGAATGGCGAAAATTTTGTTCTTCTGGAAATCTTTTGGTACTTCTCCTCTTCCGAACATATCTCTGACTAATTCAAACAGAGCGTCACGAGTTCTTCGACTGAGGGCTTCGATAAGGTCAGCGCTCAGGTATGTTATCTATTCCTGGCGCTTCATTATTTTCCAATTCTTTCAAAGCCCTGTCGAACTCTGATCTTAAACTTGAATCTCCGAATTCTTCTTCATCGACATCTTTCTCCCTCTCTAAAAATCCCATGTTATCGCTTCCTCCATACGGATCTTCTCAACGATTAACCCATTGTCCTATTTCCCCCCCCCCCCGTTCTTATCAATTGTCTGCCTAGAGAATTTTGGATCTTAGTGCTTTTAGATTTCATTCGCCCAGAAAATCTCTTGACGACCCTATATGCCTTATCTATTTTCCCCAAATGTAATTTCACTCGTATATTCTGACATTTTTCCTCTGACCATTGTTCTTTGGCTTCCCTTGATTCTTTTATCATTTCATTCCCCAGTGCCTTGTATGTTTGCTGGTTTTGTTCGCTACTCTTATTCTTGTATTTCCTCCTCTCATTAATGAAATCGAGAATTTCTTCCGTTATCCATGGTTTCTTAGGTTCTACTCCATCGCTCTTCAAAATTTCATGTGCAAATTGTTCTATGTTCCCCTCCATATTTGTCCATCTACTCTCTTTTTCCAAGTCTTTCTCTCGTCGATCCTACAATTTTTCGTCCTTTATCACTTTGAATGCCTCCTGTGTTTGTTCCTGTTTGAGATTCTTCAAATTCCATCTTTTTCGCATTTCCCTTTCCTTCTTAAGATCTTCAAATTTCAGGGACCATTTCATCAGCAACATATTGTGATTACTATCTATATCCATGCTTGGATAAGTTCTACAGCTTTTCACTTGATTTCTGAATATTTTTTTCACTCATATGTAATCAATTTGGTATCTCGCTATATCTCCTGGCATTTTCCAAGTATAGATTCTTCTTGGATGATTTTTGAATAATGCGTTGGTAATAACCATTTTATGGCTCCCCAAGGTTTCGATTGAGCGTTGTTCTCTTCCATTTCTTCTCCCCAACGCAGAATCTCCTATTATGTTGCCCTCTATTCCTTGCCACACTACCGCATTCCAGTCGCCTATCATCATTACATTCTCTTCTCCCTTTACATATTCTATCACCTCTTCTATTTCATCGTACGTTCCTTCGATATCTCCCTCTAAGTACGCAGATGTGCTATTTGAATATAGATATCGGCACACCAAAAAAGAATTACTTGTCATATTTATCACAATTTCAGATGGACTCCGGGTCAAGGACAATTTTGAAGTACAATTTACTGCAACTGCCATAAACTTTACTCTAATCTAGTTTGAATCACGACAATTCGCTCCAAACGTTAGTAGAAATCATCCTTGTTTCAGAATTCACTGCACGCTTCCATTTTCAATTATGAAATGAAAAGAGTGATGTTCAGATTCAAATTCTGCAATTTTTCTATTCCTGCAGTATTTTATTCCTATTTGTGTAAATCGAATGTTTCATTTGAAAGAATTGAAAGCATACCTTTCAATTCAAGATACTGGTATTATGTTGACTGTGGTTCTGATACACCACAACAATCGTTCCTGTTCAGTATATGGAATATGGGATGTGAATGAATTGATCCTCTTTACGTGATCAATTGAGAGGAATTATCTTTTTTCCACAATCTGATTGAAAATTCTCACCATTACAGATATCACGATTAGTCCCATATGGATTGTAGAATCAGACAGTCCATATTCTCCATATCATGTTCCATATCATCAGCAACATCAAAAAATAAACCTTTGGTTAAGACGATTTTGAATTTATCAAATAACATTCGAGGAGGTAATTGATATGATGAAAATATGAGTGTTTGTTCATATTCATTGTACTTGGTACTTGTACTGGGAAAAATATTTAGCCACGTACAAGAATGAATTTTTCTTGTTCTATATCATTTCAGATGAATCATCCACCGTTATCATTGGACCATATGAAACACACCCTACGAGCCAAACAGAAAATCCAATTCTGACGAACCAGGTAATTCACGAATAGTTCAAACCACAATAATAAGGATAAATTATTTATATATGACCTGCCCGTCCTCCCCGTGGGATGATTGCGGGTCTTCCAGGGGGATATTCTTGATACCTGTCCTTGATATCCTTTTTATCCATCCTTGGTAGTATCTGCTTCCTTTACGTGGTGGGGAGGATAAGTATCTCAGATTTGGGGCTCTTTTTCGGGTGGAATGAACTACTCGAGAGGGAGAATACAAACTGAGAGGAACTGAATCATCCCAACGCCAGGAACATCGGCAGGAACGGAGAGAAAGCAAGGGAAAACTACCCTCCTTGACATCTTTCAATATTCCCGAGGAAATGAAATCTTTTCTCCAAACCTGGAATTTTGAATTCCGATTTATTGAAAAAAAAAGCAACAACAACAATATGATGGCGTCCTCTCGGGTAAAATATTCTGGAGGTAAAATAGCCTCCCGTTCGGATCTCCGGGTGGAAGCTGCTCGAGAAAACCTCATCAAACAGGATACAAAACCAAAGAACATAGGGAAGAAAGAGAACATTCTTCGAGTCGGAGCGTGGAATGTTAGATCACTGAGACAAACAGGAAAATTAGAAAATTTGAAACTGGAAATGAAGAGGTTGGGTATCGATGTAATGGGAATTAGTGAAATGAGATGGCCGCAAGAAGGGGATTCCTGGAGTGGGGATTATAGAATCATTCACACAGGATCAAAGAATGGTCAAGCAGGTGTGGGAATTATAATGCATAAGAGGGTAGGGAATAGGATAGAAAATTATTTGCAACATAGCGAACGCGTAATGATGGTCAGAGTTAGAACAAAACCGGTAGACACTGTTATAGTCCAAGTATACATGCCCACTAGGGTGGAGTGAAAAACAAAAAAGTCTCTGAATCGAATCGTAATAGTGCGGAAAAGTTGCTACTCTTCAAGACGAACTCAGGAAAAAAAAAATTTTGAAATCGGATAGGATTTCAACTCGCGCATTTCGTTTAAAGTTTTTGAATTTCATCGAAAATTCAAGGATATTCAAAAATATTCGAGTTCGCTCGATTATTGTCCGATGAACCTGATTTTTGGTTTGTGGTATTATATTGAGGTTTCTATTGGAGAAACATATACCCCCTCCCCTCCTTGATAAAGCTTGAAGCGAATCAGAAAGTCCATTTTTCCCTCAAATCGCCCTAAATAACTCTGTTGACACCGTCCCGTTATATCGCAATAATTCCCGCTGTATAGAATAATATCATTACTTCAATTGAATCCCCCTTCCAAATAACGGCAAAGGGGGTAGGAAAGAGGGGAGGGCAGGGGCGGATCCAGAGATCTGTCTTGGGGGGGGGGGGAAGTACTTATTTGAACTTTAAAAAAAATAAAGATCGTAGGAATACAAAAAATCCCCATTGCCGGAACATATTTGGTTGGCTTTGGAGGGGTAATTGCCCCTACCGTCCCCCCTTTGAATTCGCGCCTGGGGGAGGGGTTATATCCATGTTTTATTACAGTATGCAATATATGCAGCTCTTTGCCCGTCACACTTGTCACGACTCAGAACTCACCACGAGAAGGTGGCTGCACCGCGAGTTCCACCCACGCCCTACCCAACCAACCAACCAAATGTGGGCATGGACTCTATTTGAAGTCAGATTTTGTTTCGAATTGTGGCATTTCTGCTTGAGAGTTAAGAGTTGCTCGAATGTAGCCATCTCTCCTGTCGTGTCCATATACTTCTTTACTGGCTCTTGTTACCAGTTTTACACACCGTTCTACTGCCTGAGTGTGACAAGGGACTTTTTTCAGGTCTATTTCTAGTATTGGTTTCTGTTTCTCCTTAATTAGCATCGAAATTTGCTGTGCGGGAAGAGAAGACGAGAGTGGGAGACAGGTATGTGTAACCTTAGACCAATTGATGATGTCAAAGTACTCTTGCGCTTCAAAATTAAATTCAGGTACTTTAAAAGTCCTCACAAAAGCTTTTTTTGTCACAGGTGTTTCTTTTGTTTTGAGGACTCGCCTTAGACCTAGTTCTCTGATGCGCTGATCGTTATCCATTAACATGGACAGCAGAACATTTTCTGGATGGGCGAAGAAGCCGTTTGTCTGAATGACTTTATGTACAATATTCCTTACTTTAGGAGGTAACTTTCGACATCTTTTGATACAATCAAAAATGTGTTTTGGTCCTTCAAGAATAGAAGATTTTGTCTTAATTTGGAACCACAGTGGTGTGTATATGTGTAATATGTATGTCACTATAAGCTGCAGGGTTTCTGACGGGTTTGCAGTGGAAATATATAGCCTAAGAATTCTGTTAGCTGTGGTCAACCAACGAGCATGTGCTATTGGTCCCGGGTCACGGTTGGCTGAATCTGTTGAACAGGATCCTGAATCAATGCTGAGAGCAATCTCGTGTAAATATCTTTGATCTTTACTGAGGATTTTGAAATCAATCTCTGGCAGAACGCAGCTGATCGGCTGAAAATCAACCACAGGCAACGACTCACATTCTGCAAGTTGTTTGCAGATAGCACCTGTGAATGAATGAAGACCGCTTGTTCCCCCATCAAGATCTTCGATGAGATGCCGCAAAGGCAATTCGTTAGAGTGCATGAGGCAGATAACCCATTGTAAGGGTTTTTGTAATTTCATCTCAATATGTTCAATGGCTCCATTTTTACAGCCAGTATTTGTTGCTGTACCATCGCAACCGATAACTGCAATATCAGATGTATCTATAGCATTGTCTTCGAAGTACCTCACAATGCTGAGGGCTGTATCCTTTCCGGTCTTTGAATCTGGTCCTATATGGCAAACATATTTTGAGCCAGGTTTCTCAATAACAGAAATATGTTCTTCTTTTTTCTCTGTTTGGTAGCGTTTACTGTTTCTTTCTTCTAAGTACAGTGTGTTATCTGATCTGCCGTCACAGTACAAACACTTAGGACCCTCTGCTTGTCGCTCAATAAGCTGCGCTTCAACTAAACTAGCTCTGCATTTTTCTTTCTCACGTCTAATCTTGCTTCGATCAATAATCATAGATGAATTTTCATTAGTGACTAATCCCACATCTTTCAGCACGCTTGAAGCTATGGCTGCTGCTGCTCTGTCAGAAACCCCATACCGATCACATATCCCCCCAGTTGCTGGCAATGACAAACGCATTTGTTTTTTTTCAGAAACAAAAGACGTTGAGCGTGGGAACTGAAAGGTTGCATCGTGCTGTTCATTGTCACTTTCTTCAAAATGTTTATTTTCTGTTTCAGGAATAGTGCTAAAAGAAGACGGACCTGCAGCAATTTCTATAGAGGAGTGCTGCAGAAGATTACTACGTTCTTTCCTCTGCATTTGTTTTGTCAATCTTTTGGTTTCTGTCAAATCTTTGGCTCCAATTTTCCCCTTCCTCAAATACCTTTGTGCATACAGAAACTTGAGTTCTATTACAGGTATTTTTCTGTCTTTAGGGCACCTGCATTGAATGACAACAGGATTGGAGCAAATGCATGCACTAAAAGATTTGTTGCAAATGCACTCAAATGTCATAGGGCATTTACATGTAGAAATATCGAATAAAGTTTCACATGACTCTTGGATGAAGTCCTTGTACTTTTCATGTGTTTTTTCCCTGTTGTAAGATTTTCTGAGAACATGATATTTGTCATGCAGGACTTTTATTTTTTGTATTATTCTGGCATGAGAAACGGCAGGAATGGAAGCTTTGCAATACAATGCTCCCAATTGTCAGGCTACACTGCTAGCCACTAAAGAAAAGTTGACTTTTTTCCCGGAGCACAGTCTATATCTTTCCTGGTGAAAAGCTCTCACGACATCCGCAGATGTTGGGAGGAAGGAAAGCGACAAGGAAACGGGTCTTGGGGCCCCGAAGAAAGGACACGCCGTGTCTTTACGTGTCAGAGACATTGATAACCGATAATCAAGAATGTGTATGTGGAAATATATGCGATGCACACCAGTGCGTGTGGATTTTCTATAAGACACTCAGTCCGTAATAACGCTGTGATGATACAACAGATAATCAAGAATGTGTAGGTGGAAATATATGCGATGCACACGAGTGCGTGTGGATTTTCTATAAGACACTCAGTCTGCAATAACGCTGCGACGATACAACCGATAATCAAGAATGTGTATGTAGAAATACATGCAATGCACACAAGTGCGTGTGGATGTTCTATAAGACACTCAGTCTGCAATAACGCTGCGACGATACAACTCTACTGTGCTACTGGATAATTAGCAAAGACAAGTAAGGAATGCCAGCCATTGAGTTTATGCCCCATAAGCAATTTCAGTTCATATAATAATTGAAGCGATAAGGATATTCTATAATACATCGAAAATTGTTTCGATGTAACTGTAAGGCGTCGACACCTAATCAGGGTGATTTGAGAGGAAAACGTGCTTTATGACCCCGTGCAGGCTTTCTGTGTTACCCCCTCCCCGTGAAGGGAGGAGGGGGATATGTTTTTTTTTCCATTAAAAATCTCAACATGATGCGACAAACCAAAAATTAGCTCGATCGGACAATAATTAAGCAACCTGGAATATTTTGAAATATCCTTGAATTTTCGATGAAATTCAAAAACTTTAAACGAAATGCGCGAGTTGAAGATCTCATCCGATTTCAAAATTTTTTTTCTTCCTGAGTTTGTCTCGAAGAGTAGCAACTTTTCCGCACTATTACGATTCGATTCAGAGACTTTGTTGTTTTTCACTCCACCCTAATGCCCACATCTGAATACACAGAGGAGGATATCGAAAAAACTTACGATGAAATAGAAGAAGTGATAGAATATGTGAAGGGAGAAGAGAATTTAATGATCATAGGCGACTGGAATGCGGTAGTAGGGCAAGGAGAAGAGGTCAACATAATAGGAGATTCCGCGTGAGGGAGGAGAAATGAAAGAGGACAACGTTGAATCAAATTCTGTGAGAGTCATAAAATGGTTATTACCAACACATTATTCCAAAATCATCCAAAAAGGATCTATACTCGGAAAATGCCAGGAGATACAGCAAGATATCAAATTGATTACATATTAGTACAACAAAGATTTAGAAACCAAGTGGAAAGCTGTAAAACTTATCCAGGCGCGGATAGATAGTGATCACAATATGTTGCTGATGAAATGTTCTTTGAAATTCAAAGCTCTGAAGAAGGAAAGGAAAATGCAAAAAAGATGGAATTCGAAGAATCTCAAACAAGGAAAAACACAGGAGGCATTCAAAGTGATGTTGGACGAAAAATTGAAGGATCGACAAGAGAAAGACTTGGAAATAGAGAGTAGATGGACAAATATGGAGGGGAACATAGAGCAATGTGCAGATGAAATTCTGAAGACCGATGGGATGGAGCCTAAGAAACCATGGATAACAGAAGAAATTCTCGATTCAATTAATGGAAGGAGGAAATACGAGAATAAGAATAGTGAACAAGATCAGCAGACATACAAGACACTGAGGAATGAAATAATCAGAGAATCAAGGAAAGCAAAAGAACAATGGTTGGAGGGAAAATGTCAAGATATAGAAGTGAGATTACATTTAGGAACAATTGATGAGGCATATAGGATTGTTAAGAGATTTTTTGGACAAATGAAATCTAGAAGCAGTAAGATTAAAAATTCTCTAGGAAGACAATTGATAAGAACGGAGGAAAAACTAGAACAATGGATTAATCATTCAGGAGATTTGTATAAAGGAAGAGATAATATAGGATTCTTAGAGAGGGAGAAAGATGTCGATGGAGAAGAATTGGGAGATTCAATTTTGAGATCAGAATTCGACAGGGCTTTGAAAGAATTGAAAAATAATAAAGCGCTAGGAATAAATGGCATAAGTGCGGACCTTATCAAAGCCTCCAGTCAAAGAACTCGTGACGCACTATTCGAATTGGTCAGAAATATGTACGAAATAGGCGAAGTACCGAAAGATTTTCAGAAGAATAAAATTGTCGCCATTTCACAAAAACAAGGCGCAGACAAATGCGAGAACTACAGAACGATTAGTTCAACTTCACATGCCTCGAAAATACTGACAAAAATCATATACAGGAGGATAGAGAATGAAATGGAGTAGATTAGCGGAAGATCAGTTCGGTTTTAGGAAAAATAGGGGAACGCGGAAAGCAATATTAGCACTCAGGACAGTAGTAGAGAAAAGTCTAGAGTTGAAGAAGTCTGTGTATATAGGTTTTGTAGATATACAAAAAGCATTCGATAATGTTGATTGGGAGAAGATGTTCACGATTTTGAAAAAGGTAGGAATTAATTTCAGGGATGGGAGAATAATATATGAATTTCATAAGGATCAAACCGCAATACTAGAAATAGAGGGTCAAAAAGGAGAAGCACAAATTGAAAGAGGGGTGAGACAAGGATGCTCAATGTGCCCATTGATTCTCAATTCGTATATAGGAGAAGCGATGAATGAAGTGAAGGAACAAGTGCAATTGAAATTCCAGATCCAAGGTGGAAATGTCCGCATGCTGAGATTTGCGGATGACATAGCTATACTAGCTACGAGTGGTGCTGAGTTGGGAAATACTCTCAACACGATGGGAACAATATTACTAGAAAACCATTGTATGAATATGAATAAGGACAAAACAAAATTCATAATTTGGACAACAGCGAAAACATCGAGGAGAACGGAAATCAAAATAGATGCAGAGACAATTCAGCAAGTGAAAGAATTTCAATATCTAGGAAGCGTAATCTCAGAAAACGATAAAAGCGAGAGAGACATGAGAGCAAGAATAGCACAAGGGAAACAGGCTTCCCACCAGAAGGGACAGTTACTGCAGGGGAATGGAACTTCACGGTAAAACTCAGAAACACGTATAGTTATATCCATGGCGTACAAAATATCAAGAGCGACAATCTAATATCGATTCGTAACTGTCGCCATCTATATTCCATATGGCGAAGTATATTTTGACAGGTATATTTGAATAAATATATTTATATGGATACATAATTTCTCATGATTCCGTGAAATTTTCCATAAGGCTTATGATTTTCCATAATTTTCTGGAGAGAGGTGACCGATCATGGGTGTTATAAAGAAATTCTACGCAATCGGGTGAAATTCAAATGAAAACGAATTTTGCCCAGTTTCGTAGAATTTTTCAGGCAACTCATGATCTTCCATCTGTTTTTTAAAAAATCAAGAACAATCGTGAGCGTTATAAGAAATTATACGAAATTATGAAAGACTATGGTTTTATTTTTACCAAGAATGTTATCAGAACATTTCGCAAAGAATGATTGCAAGAAATTCGCATGGTCCCATACATCTGTTATGGATTTCATGTTGCAAATTTCATTATTCTTCATCAAGGGCTATTTTATTAGGAATTGCTATACTACATCTCAATTAGGATATGTAAATATTTATTTTCTGATGTTTTTTTCATATCTTCAAGACATTTTTGATCCAAACTCATTGAAGAATTAGAAAATACAATTGAATATGAAATATTTTTCCCAAATAATACAATGGACGTGAATTAGAATAATTCCTCAACAGCTGGAGAACAACGAAAATCATACAAATTTTTTTCAAAGTATACTGATAATTCTCATTATCATGCAACAAGGTTGTTGAAACAACACATAGCTTGCTAGTCGAATTCAAATTCTGTATCATCATATAACATGGTTGATTTTCAGTTCTCCAATAGTATTCTCAACTGAAATCTCAACTATAATAATCAAAAATCATCCACAAGTATTGAATAATATCATTCATAACGGTTGAAATATGAATTGAAGCGTGAATAAAATGTTAAAAGTAATAAAACAGTAGATGTCATCTTTTCAATTCAAATGCAATTGTTTCAAACAATAATCTGAATTGACTAGTCACATATGAATGATCATCCAATTGAATGACATATAATCACATGGCTTTGAATTTTTTCATTTTCTTGATATGTCCAATTTTAATATGCTCTGATACGTTCTCATCTTCGACATATGCGAATATGAAAAGTGGAATACATTTCAAGTATGTCAAGATGTACATTATGTTTTGAGCAGAAAATATAATTGATATGCTGTTTGGTAAAATACTTTTTAAAATTATCTTTCAACTTCAAATGATGACCATTGTTATCCAAATACTTATATAAATTATCACGTACATTTTGTACGAAAACCATTACTTTCTCACTTGCATGAGTCGATTCGCAAGACAATTTGGTGCAAGACATTCTTCATCATAAGTTGATAAATAATTTTTTGCAAATTCGGAAGACACCAGATCTTCATAACATTTTCCACATTCAACAGTTTTAATATGTTTTGATATATAACCTGATACGTGGAATGATGCTTGATTACCTTCGGTATCATCGGATAAGTCTTTATTAATCTCTATATCAAAATGTTCATCACTTCCTCTTGAGATGTCTGCAATATCATCGCATTCGTTATGATTAATTAGATCTCCCTAGTCACTCAATACATCGCAATCATCTTTCTCACAATTACTTTCCTTGAGTGGCATAACTGAATTATTTATCACAGCAATTTTTGAGGCAGCGATAAATTGATAACATGTCGGATTGGTGTTCGCGATTCCGTGTTGCCTAATTTGACAAAATAAGTTTTTTATTGGATCTTGATTCAAAGATCTACATGCCAGAGATTTGAATCCTTGACTTTGTAAGTATTTCCAAATAAATATGACTGACTCCATTGTAAAAATCCAACCCCTTTTAAATGAATATCAATCTGTGCAATCTTTACCGGAGTCCAAATTTATTAATCGTAACGCTTGTATCTGGATCGACATTTTTCCCCACAAAGGTAAATGTGGACAATCTTCATACACAGCGCTTCGATATGTTCTTCCATCTGGAGGACGAATACTACACCCATTTGACGAATCGAACAAGGAATCAATATTGTATACAAATTCTGCAGTATGTAGTGCTTCAGATGGTGGAAGATCAGTGTTATTCACGATACAATGTGTTTCAATTGTTGCTGCCACACTAGAACTCAGTTGCCTAGCAGCAGTGACTACTTTCATCCTGATATATGAGTCTTTGAAATTAAAATCTTGATGTTCCAAACGTGGGATGGATTTGAAAGCTTTTGTTTGATCGATTCCAAAAGGTTTTGGAACATGTTCAAATTTTGCGCTCTTATCGGTATCAGATATAATTTCACACGTCAAAAGTGCATTGCGCGTATTTTTCGAAAGATGACAGACATCATATATGATGCATATCGGTTGACCATTCAATACAAACTGATGGTCATATTCCGTGGAATTACCTTCGCAAGGTGAATTTAAAGCTATTTGATTCGTTCTAGCTTGGTCGTGAACCATAGCAAGAATATTGAAATGGAATTGAATGGTAGAATGCAAAATAATCGATTATCCAAAGAAATGTTAGATTAACAAATAACTTTAATGAAACAATTCCAATTCAGAAAAATGCCGACTCTTGACTCGGTTCTTTGTTTTAACGCTGAGATACACAGGGGCATATAATCACAAAAGGTCGCACTTCTCCAATAGAATATCACAAACCTAGTAGAATCATAATTAACGCAGAGCCGTTGCTTCACGTCAAGCAAATCGGAGCACTGAGACACCGCGAATCACGCATACACTTTTCCACAAATTGTAATCATACAAGCATAGGGCCGTGCACCCCAAACGAACTCCAACAAGGTAGTAATTTTAGCGAGATAACAATTTTACCATAAACTATAATCCACCAGCACACTCGTAAGTGCAAATAAAAAGAGCTCACTGCCCGATACACTACGAATACAGCCAAGAGGCTCGAAAGGACGTTTCGCAACGACTGACTCGAATTCGATCGAATTTGAAACAGATCAAGCGAATACTTACAGCTCACGAACATTCACGCACACATACTTACTTCACACCTAAGTGAGCGTAATCACCTTATACAGGCGCGAATTTGAAATCAACCTATTTCCATAACATTCCACCCGCCTCGTTTGATAGTCGTCAAACGAAATTAAACTATTTACAAGGTGCTTCTAAGCTATTCGGCAACAAACATATCTCAGCTATGGGCCGCTTAAAAGTACCAGTGGCCGTTCTCACGATCACCACACGTACCAAATTGTCAGTGCCCGGATGACACTCGACAACGCGTGCAAGCTCCCATCTAGAGGGAGGCAACGCTGCATCGCGCAGAATGACAAGCTCACCCACTTCAACATTAGATTTGCGCCAATGCCAGGCTGAACGCTGCTGGAGCGAATGTATATAATCGCGGTGCCAAAATTTCCAGAGCTGCTCTGTCAACTTCAATACCACCTGCCAGCGAGACAAATTGTTCTCGCGCAATGCTAAGACAGATGGCACAGGCCGAGCTTTAAGACTGGTACCCACCAGAAAGTGCCCAGGCGTCAGTGCATCCAACGAATCGAGATCGTCATAGAGCGGTGCAATAGGACGAGAATTCAAGCATGCCTCCACGTTGCACAAGACAGTACTAAATTCGTTCCTAACAGGGGTGACGGAACCTAACACACGGCGCAAGTGGAATTTTAAGCGTTTCACACCCGCTTCCCAAACTCCACCGAAATGCGGAGCTCCCGGAGGTATAAAATGCCAGCGTATACTATCCTTGGCGCAACGAATTTTCTGACTAGGATCCAACATGACGCGATCAAAATCTACGGACATTTCTTTAGACGCGCCGACGAAATTCGTACCGTTGTCTGAGTACATGTCCGAGGGCATACCTCGTCTCGCCATGAATCGATCGAGCGCCGCTGAGAAATCGGCGGTTGAACACCCATCAACTAACTCCAAGTGAATCGCACGTACAGACAGGCAAACGAAAAGAGAAACGAAAACCTTTCCTGCACGAATTCCACGCCCCCTTGACGCGCGAATATAGAAAGGGCCAGCGTGGTCAACCCCTACGTGTGAAAAGGGACAAGACGGATTCACCCTATAGCTCGGTAAAGGGCCCATAAGCTGCTGCGTAGAAGCAGCTCGATAACGAGCACAAACGACACAACTAGCAATGCAACGCTTAACTAAAGTTCTAATACCTAAAATCCAATCAACTTGCCTTAAATGATATATCATGAGCTGCACGCCACCATGCAACGTCTGCTCATGCGCTCGACGCACCAGAAGATTGGAAAGTTCGCAACTAGGTAAAATAATGGGATACTTCTGGTCGAAAGAAAGAGAGCTTTTGGCCAATCGGCCTCCTACACGAATGATCCCAGCATCATCGACATACGGGTTCAATTTGAGCAACGGACTACCTTTGGGTAACGATTTACCCGAATCCAAGCAGCTGAGCTCAGCCTTAAAATGAGATTTTTGCATGCGCTGAACCCAAAACTTCTCTGCTGCCAGCATCTCGTCTGCATCGACAATGCTATCTACTGGAATTCCAGCTTTTTGATGCGTGCGAGCGATAAACCTATAACAATAACATGTAATACGAATAAGGCGCAACCAAGGAAACACTGGTCGAAAAGGAGCCCACAGATCTTCTGCGGATACAGATAATACTACCTTCTCAACTTTCAATTCCGACAGACCAGTACCATCTATTTCGACCGGTGTGGAAGCGCTGGGCTCACCTGACTCCTTGAGCCAAGTAGGCCCTTGCCACCACAGCCCACACTGCGGCAGCCTATCAGCAGCAATTCCCCTAGAACCAATATCAGCGGGATTCTTGTCTCCCGACACGTGTTTCCAGATTGCATTGGGAACTAATAATTGCACATCCGCGACGCGATTGGCGACGGAAGTCTCCCATTCACTAGGTACACTACGAATCCATGACAGCGTAACTGACGAATCCATCCAGCGAAAAACAGGCACATCCGAGAGCGGCATGGAAGATTGCACGAAACTGATTAATCTAGCGAGCAGCGGCACATTATTCGAGACGAGGAATGGAAACAGACTTAAGCAGTGCGACCTTAGTTTTGGCTGCCAACAATGAAATTTGAGTACCAGAATCTCCGCCAACACTAAGATAAACTAAAGCAGCGTACGCTACGCTCGAGGCGTCAGCAAACCCTTGCAAAGTGACACTTCCGGTCGATCTGGTTTGACCGGTCCAACGAGGAACAACTACACTCTGCAAATGAACCAGATTCAGATAATATGCTAGACACTGAGCATTCACGTCCGCCGGAAGAGGCTCATCCCATTTCAATTTCCTAGTCCATATAACCTGCAAAAGAATTTTAGCCTGAATTGTTACTGCAGAAACCCATCCGAACGGATCAAAGTTGCACAGAACACAAGACAAGAAAGAGCACTTGATGAACTGAGCAATCTCCTGAGCTGATACTTGATAATAAAAACAATCCGAATTAGGTTCCCATAGAATTCCTAGCAGACGAAGCTTTTCATCCTGCTGAAGCAGCTTATCACAAGCTAAACCATGATCTTGAGCATCAATATCCGCTAGCAGACCAGGAGTGTTGCTGGCCCATTTTCTTAGGCGAAAACCGCCCGCCATGAGCAGCTCAGATACTTCTAACTTCAGGCACTGAGCCGACTCTAAGTCATCGGCTCCGAACAGGACATCGTCCACATAAACTTGGTCCTGGAGAACTTCAGCGGCGTTCGGAAATCTATCCCTTTCGTCGAGAGCCAGTTGCTTCAGCACCCTGTTGGCTGAAAACGGAGCGGAAGCGGTACCGTATGTAACGGTCAATAAACGAAACGAATCAAGCGAAGCATTCGGATTGGCTCTCCACAAGATTTTCTGGAAGTCGACGTCGCGCCGATCAACCCGAATTTGTCGAACCATCTTCTCGATGTCCGAGCACAACACGAAACGAAAGCTGCACCAACGACAAACCAGCGAAAACGAATCAGCCTGTAACTTAGGACCTATGAGCAGAAAATCGTTCAATGATTTTCTATTAGCAGTACGCATTGAAGCGTTGAAAACTACACGCAGTTTGGACGTTGAACTACTATCACGCCAAACAGGATAATGTGAAAAATAGCATCCTTGATGCAACGAATTTGCATCCTGCACAGGCTCCATGTGCCCCAAAGACAAGTATTCATCTGGAAAACCCTGATAGGTACGAAATTTATCAGAATCTGTCAGCAAACATGCTTCGTTTTTCAAAAAGAATTGACGCGCAATATCAGAGGACCGCGGCAAACATACCTCAGAATTCGAGGTGAACGGTAAACGCACAATATATTTACCGTCAGCAGCACGAGAGTGCGTTTCAATAAAATGTTTCCCGCATGCGACTTCCTCCGGCGTTTTTTTTGACGCAGTGGGAAGTTCCTCGAGTTCCCATTCACGACACGAACAAATGTGATTAATCGAGAGAGGGGTACTATTCGAAGGATAATTCCCGTAAACCACCCAGCCGGAAATACTATCCTGTGCAACGGGAGCACGAGCAGATCCCCTACGAATTCCAGGGCGCAAAATCTCCCCCAGATAATCAGCACCAATGATGAGTTCAATGGAACCTGACTTCTGAGGAGCGGGATCAGCTAATTTGAGATGCTGCAAGTGATCCCAGGTCTCACTAATGTGCATCATACCCGAGGTATATGATGTCAGACGTGGTAGCACTAACGCCCTGACTTCTATGGCAGGACCACGGCGATGCGTTAGCTCGATGATGAAGTTAACAGCAGCCCTGACTGTGATCGACGGATTGTCTCCTACAGCACTTACCCTGGCATCCACGCGTTCTTCTCGCATGCTCAATGCCCGAGCAATATCCTGCGGAAGGAGAGTAATTTGAGACCCCAAATCCAATGAAGCTCGTGCCTCAACAAATTTACCATTAGAAGCTTGAATTAAAACAATTGCAGTAGGCAATAACACCGTGCAAGGCAGTGATTTATGAATTGTCTGAGAACAAAGGGACGATGCATGTGCATTCTCATTTGCTCCCGTTACTTCTCGCGAAGATACAGCGCTAGAATTAATCGCAGAATTCTGTGTCGAACGACCTGAATGGTCTGGTTGCACGGGCTTATGCAACAGAGAATGATGTCTCTGTCTGCATTGAAAGCATACACTGCTACTCTCACAATCCGCTAAAAAGTGTCCTTTACTTAAGCAATTTATGCAGCATTTATTCGTTTTAACGAATTCCATGCGATGAGCCACGGATTGCTGCTTAAATATGTCACAGTGAAACAAACGATGCTCACCCTTGCACAAAATGCACCTGTCACTATGCACATTAGTCTGAAGAGAACGAAAAGAATTGTTTCCAGTAGATTTGTTGGGCCTAATATTAGTAGGAAATGATTTTTGCGGAGCAGTAGATTCTAACGCTCTAATGGTTGCATTTGAAAAACTCCTCAGTCTAGTGGAAGTCGGACTGACAGTTGAATCCTTCAATTCAAACTCCCATTCCGTACGAGTTTGTACATCTAATTTAGCTACAATCAGATGAACAAGGATAGGATCCCATGTTTCATTACAAATTTTGAAATTCGTTAGAGCAATAATAGCATTATTCGAACAATCTGATGAATTACGTAATCTTCTACATTACGTGCTTTCAAGGGCGAAATACTTATGGAGCTGTGTAAATAAGCATCTATGATCAGCCGCTGGTTCTCGTATCGATCGGTCAGCGTTTGCCATGCGGCAGCGTAGTTAGCGGATGTGGTTGGCAGACTTTCAATCAGCAACAGAGCCTCGCCAGTCAAGCATGATTTCAGCAGTTGCAATTCCTGCACATTGGAAGCGTGTGGACATGAAGCGAAAATTGACTGAAATTGGTCCTTGAAGGCTTCCCAACGTAAATAAGAACTGGAAAACTCCGGCAGATCCAGCCGCGGTAACTGTAATGGCCTCGATTGTCCCTGGAATACATCATTCGCATTAACAACCGATCCAGCTATCGGTTGATTTGCTCCCGGCAGAAGTTCCAAGAAACCAGCAAGCGCCTGTTCATAGGCATCCTCAATCATCGAAAATTGATTCAGCTTAAAATATGAGTGCTCTTGCTTCTCTTCTCCCGACACCGAAGTGACGAGTTTTAAATGCGTTGCTCTAGCATCATCCCAATAACTTTTGATGAGCTCGATCCGTTTATTTACATTGGCAGGATTAATATGAGCTGCCCCAATTTTTTGAAATTGGCAACACTTCTCTCAATTAAACCACCGGTCAGCTCTAAAGAAGCGAGAAGTTCTTCCATGATTATTTCAACGATTTCTCTTATCAGGAAGATAACGTTACGTATGTTACAGCTGACTCAAAACGTACGAAGAAGAAGAGGCAACAAGCGAATAACTCCAAACGAGTGTATGTGTATAGTGTACGTGTACTTATCTTGCGTAGATGTGACGGGTATACCACACGTAAACGTAGGCTCACGAACAAGACCTCCTTCCACACGTCCAGACAACTCACACAAGCAGGCGCGTGGCAGAAGAGAGAGTGTCAACGTCGAGACAGAGAAAGTCGCAAGCGGCCGATGACGTAGAAGCGTTAGGCCGGAACCGATGAAAATGTGTGTATGTACACTACCGGTCAAAAGTATTCGAGCACCTCTCAAGAAAACACGAAATTTTCAAAGTTTCATATCTCAGCCGGAAATTATCGTACATTCGAAAATAAAAGACCGTTTTGAAGGGTGAAGTGTGTTCTTTCAAGAAATCTCAGTCTCACTCACCTGACTGAAGTTCGTCATCAACCGCGTTCGGTTGAACTTACAACTTTTTCCGATTTTTTTTCCGACTTTTCAAACCTTTACATGTTTTTGGGTGATTTTTTTCTGGGAGAATGAGATACATTCAATAGAGCATGGATTCAGCTTCAAAATGATCTCTTATTTTTCTCCCTCGGATCATTCCTTTCAGAGTTATGTCCTTTTTTGTGAAAAAAGTGGATTTTCAGACAAAGTGCTGTAACTCTGAAGTATCGTTCCAGTCAAAAACTGTTAAGGGGAAAAAAGTTTCGTTCCATCGTTCTCTACATGCATAACAATTTTGGGAATCATTGGGGCATATTTAATTTCCGCCACTTTTCTCATCCTTGGTGGAATATCTTGCAGTCTCGAGATCATCAATCAATTCAAATATTCAACAAAGAATAATCGTGAGATGAGTCTACAGGGGTGAACATTTTTTTTCTTTGTTGTACATCCATGTTATAATTATGTTTTGTTGGGAACTCCATAGTGCCGTGAATTTTGTGGTCAGAATGCCAGTGATTGTGAATATTGAATCCCGGAAATTTCAAAATAAACCGTGTAGGATAAATTATAACAGTCGAGCATGCTCATCATGAAATTGGAAAATCAAATTGTTCTTATTCAAATTATATTCCCAAATCAAAATATGTACATATGTATACAATCAACATTAAAATTCAAAATCAATTCAAATCAATTCAAATTCTGATTTCAAATTGCAGATTCTTCGAAATAGCCACCTCTCGCTGTTACCACCGCCTTGCAGACTCTCGGCATCCTTAATAATAATTTCTCCAATGCCATAGGAGATATCTGACTCCAACATGTTTGCAAATATTGCCATAGTTCCTGGTTGTTCGTTGTCCTCATTTCCCTCACATCTCTATCGAGTTGATCCCACAACAGTTCTATGGGATTGAGGTCTGGGGATTGAGCAGGCCAGTCCATGATCTGCAACTGATGCGCGTCTTCCTTCTTCCGTATGTATCCCGTGCACAATTTGGAAGTATGCTTGGGATCATTATCCTGTTGCAGAATGAACCCGTTCCCAATTAACCTCTTTCCAGAAAGTATTAGGTGGTTTTTGAGGATACTATGATATCCCTCTTTCTTCAAAATACCTTCAATTTTGAATAAATCACCTACTTTCAGTCCTCCAAAACACCCCCATATCATGATTGATCCTCCCCCGTGTTTCACTGTGGGTGTTACACATTGATTAAGCATTCGTTCACCTTTCATTCGACGGACGTAAACTCGACGTTTCGTTCCAAATAATTCAAATTCTGATTCGTCCGTAAATAGTACTCTCGACCACTCTTCTATGCCCCAACTTGAATGTGCGCGAGCCCAATTCAAACGTTTAATTTTGGTTTGCTTACGTAATAAAGGTATTCACGCAGCAATACGTCCCATGAGGCCAGAATCTCGCAGACGACGTTGAACGGTTGAGACAGACAAAGGGGAATCACGAGTTGCATTCAGTTCTTGTTGTTAGTCAGGTGCTGTTCTCATCCTTAGTCGTTTACTTTGAATACGCAAAAACTTATCTTCTCCTTTCGAAGTAACTCGCGACCTGCCAGATCGAGCCCGATTGGAAATCCGATTTTGTACTTTGGTATCGCTCCAGGGTATACAATACGGTCGAATTAGTTACACCGACTCTCTTCGAAATTTCTCTTAAAGAATATCCCTCTTCACATGATGCCACTATCACAGCACGTGTTCCTTGACTTGTTTCGCGGGTTTTAGGCATAACTTATAACCTGTAGAATTATAATTGAATGAAACAGTCGCGTTATAGGAGGCTAGCCTGTATTTATCACGATTAACGCATTGTTTTGCATGAAGCAGTTGCATATAAAATTCATCATTTGTTTGTTTCGATAAATGAATATCGACAGTTTCTCACGATGAATGCATCGTTTTGCATGGACAAAAAAATTTCACCACTGTAGAATGATCTGACGATTATTCTTGGTTGAATATTTGAATTGATTGATGATCTCGAGACTGCAAGGTGTTCCACCAAAGATGAGAAAAGTGGCGAAAATTAAATGTGCCTCAATGATTCCCAAAATTTTTATGCATGTGGAGAACGTTGAAACGGAACTTTTTTCCCCTCAACAGTTTTCGACTGGAACGATACTTTCAGAGTTACAGCACTTTGTCTGAAAATCCACTTTTTTCACAAAAAAGGACATAACTCTGAAAGGAATGATCCGAGGGAGAAAAATGAGAGATCATTTTGAAGCTGAATCCATGCTCTATTGAATGTATGATCTCATTTTCCCAGGAGAAAATCACCCAAAAACATGCAAAGGTTTGAAAAGTCGAAGAAAAAATCGAAAAAAGTTGTAAGTTCAACCGAACGCGGTTAATAACGAACTCCAGTCAGGTGAGTGAGACTAAGATTTCTTGAAAGAGCACACTTCACCCTTCGAAACGGTCTTTTATTTTTGAATGTACGATAATTTCCAGCTGAGATATGAAACTTTGAAAATTTCGCGTTTTCTCGAGAGGTGCTCGAATACTTCTGACCGGGAGTGTACATGCGTCCGTGTTTGCCTTAGCAACAACGAGAAACGTCGAACGAGAACCGAGCAGATTATGTCAAAGCGAACGAAGCATAAAGCAAGGTCAAATACAAACCGTTTGCGAACAAAACAAGAAGAAAAAATGGTTATCACTCAACGTACAAAGAAACGAGCCAGAGTATCCGGCTCGAAGGACCAATAAAATGAAATGGAATTGGATGGTAGAATGCGAAATAATCAATTATCCAACGAAATGTTAGATTAACAAATAACTTTAATAAAACAATTCCAATTCAGAAAAATGCCGACTCTTGACTCGGTTCTTTGTTTTAACGCTGAGATACACAGGGGCATATAATCACAAAAGGTCGCACTTCTCCAATAGAATATCACAAACCTAGTCAAATTATAATTAACGCAGAGCCGTTGCTTCACGTCAAGCAAATCGGAGCAGTGAGACACCGCGAATCACGCATACACTTTCCCACAAATTGTAATCATACAAGCATAGGGCCGTGCACCCCAAACGAACTCAAACAAGGTAGTAATTTTAGCGATATAACAATTTCACCATAAACTATAATTCACCAGCACACGCGTAAGTGCAAACAAAGAGAGCTCACTGCCCGATACACTACGAATACAGCCAAGAGGCTCGAAAGGACGCTTCGCAACGACTGACTCGAATTCGATCGAATTTGGAACAGATCAAGCGAATACTTACAGCTAACGAACATTCACGCACACATACTTACTTCACACCTAAGTGAGCGTGACTGAATCACCTTATACAGGCGCAAATTTGAAATCAACCTATTTCTATAACAAATATGCAAACGAATTTCTTGTAAATTCTTGATTACTTCAAGAATTACGTCTTTCAGTATAAGTCCGGTCATGTTGTTGGGCGTGAAATAATGAGCAACGACTTGCTTCCAAGACTTCCGAATTCCACGTATCATCAACACTAGAGCATGGTTTGCTAATTCCATAGATTCATTAGATTCGCCCAAATCTTGAAATCCGCATATTCGTTGTTTGTCAATTTCATAATATAAGCCTTTACTAAGAGAAACTCCATCAAAAATCAGTGTACAATATCTATCCTGTTCCCCCATTTTTTGAATTCGTGCACATAAATTGTTTAAAATATGTTTATTCAAACCGGTGTCAAACGGAGTATTGGATGATAATGATTGTAATGTGCGCTTAGAAGGTAACTGAAAATACGCCGATGAATATTTATGCACTCTTGGACTTCTTTTTTGCATGGTGAGAGCAAAAATTTTATCATTTTCAGTCCATCGTTTGGCAGTTGGACTTTTAACGCAATTTCTCAATTGAGAATTGATAAACCCTTTCGTCACGCTATTCAAATTATCTTCAATGAATTGGAACTTATTTTGATCATATAGAATTTAGAGTGAATTCAATTCATTTTTCTCCTTCATTAGTTGAGATTTCAACTTTGGGCACTTGGACGTGATATTCCTATGTATTTTGTACATGTAACTTCTCTTTGGAGTCAAATCTTTTTTTTGTGTTCTCATGGCAGTTAAAATTCCTTCTTTCCTTTTGTCTTTGTCGTTTTTATCTCCCAAGTATGAGAAGTTATCGTTGACATCTGATTCTGATATACTGAGAAACTGAGATGTGCCAATGTGTTCATTCAGTTTAGCATTTTTCAAGTCTATGAAATCAGGTTCACTGCGGAATATGTGTGTTGGTATAACATCCTTTGGAGACTTAACATTTCGATCAGCAACATATGAACATGAGGGCTGATCAATATTATTATTGGAGATATTTGGACTCTTTTCGGTACATAATTCATCGAAATCGTGTATTTTACAATCATCTACATTGACATTGTGAGCTATCGACTGTTGACTGAAAGAATCATTCAATTCATCACACCCAATGTGAGGTTTAATACAATTTTTGGGAGGAATAATTGTTTCTAAATAATTAGTTTGATTCATATCAAGATGACAAATATTGGTATTTGATACAGAATAGTCTGAATCTTCTTGATCGATTGACTGATTGTTATTGTATGAATCAATGTTAAAAACTTGGAAATCACCACTATAAGTGTGATCTTGTAAAACCAAATGTGTTCATCCTGCAACATATCGGATTTTTTATGACTTTCAAAAGAAATATCTTGTCCAGTTGAAAGTGTACTGTTAATAGTATTAAATGGATCACGACGTTTTGCAGAATCATCAACGGCTTCTTCATCGAGCAATAATTTGTCGTCATCCACTGATTTGCATGTATTCATACTGATATCACTCATAAGAATGCCATCTAATGCAGGTGAAGTTTTTACAGAGTCATGTACACTTTCAGTTTCTTTTATATTTTTTTCACATTTCAATTTTTTGACAAAAGCATTCGCCCACATATTGGAGTGGGATGACAATCGAATTGACTCTTTTGAATTTAATAAAAGTTGATTATTATTTTGCAAATCAATATTACTCGCTTGAATATCTCCGATGTATACATGCTTTTGCAAAACAGAATATCTTCCCAGGTAGCACGAGCACGTTCTGAGAATGTTCTAAGAATATACGTTGAGGATATTCGAATATTCTAAGTAGATTCTTATTACGTGCGAATATATTCTACGCACATTCTCAGAATGTTTGAATGAGACTGTTTCAAATATTCTCAGAATATTATGCCACGAATATTGTGGGAATATTATAAAAAAATGCTATTAAAATAGAAATTCCTGCCAATATGACTTCTGCATGTAACCGAAAACTAATTCACAATCAATTCTTTCAATCAATAAACATCTGTCGTCATGGATTCTTAGCAATATCATGGATCCACATGGATGGGTGAGATACTTATGATTCGCAACAAGCAATCATAATATATACGATATTTCTTCAAATTTTATTACGCTTTTGAAGATTATTTTTCACGCATGACGCCCTCAAAATATTCGGGATATTAAAATGCACATTTATCAATTTCTCATTCCCCAAATACAAATTGAAATAATATATTATCCAGGGGGCTGTAGCCTGTCAACAACATTATCCGCCATTACTGAATTCATGTCATTAAGATGCTTGCGCATGCGCTGCTTATCAATCTCCCTACAAACTTTGTACGCATATTGTACGAACGTTCCTAGAATATTCGAAACAGTCCCATTCAAATGTTCTAAGAATCTTCTATGAATATTTACGAAGCTTCTACGCTCTTTGTAAGAAAATTCAATACAGTAGGTTTTACGGATGTTGTGAGGATATTCTCAGAATATTCTGTGTTACATGGGTTGACTCTTCATGTACAATATTGTATAAATTATCTTGTTCAGAAGAAACCATCTCAAAACTTGATGTTATTGCAGAATTTGCGGTACAGTTATTTGAAGATCTATGTTGTATAAGTATTTCATCATTATTTGATGATTGAATGATTTTCTTACCTATATCCTCGACATAACCGTTGTTTATCAAGTTGGAATTTCCATCGATACTATTTGGTTCGAGGTAACGTATGTCACAGGTAAGCAGTTTCATACCAGACCCCGAGGCTTGTACGTCCTCTGGAGATGTTATCGTTTCGAAGCGATTCATAAGTGTGCTATTGATATCATGTGGTTTTGATTGAATAGACAGAAATCGTTTCCTGATACAACATCCATACGAGATATCTTGTTTTGCTAAAAACGTATTATTTTCAGTAACAATAGTGTTGAAACTTGATGAATCTTTACTCAGCTTGTTATCGGTATTGAAAATTTTCAAAACATGTTTTTGGTTAATATTTTCAGTATTACTAGGTGGAAAACTCATACTTCTTTCAATATATTCTGGTACTGCGTTTTGAATTAAACGATGTTCCGTGTCATTCAAGAAATGTTTTCCTAAGAAATGATCTTCGCAAACAAAAAAATGATCACATTTGATAGTATCACTATCGATCATACATATTTTTTTCCAATGGTTAGGAGTTTCTATTTGTTTGGGGAATCGATAGAAGTGCTTATTACGATGTGATCTATCAATATTTGCGTAGTAGGAATTCTTACACTCCGGAAATTTACATGAACATTTCTTTCTGCCTAAAATTCCCGTTGTTGCCTTTTGCAAGTGAGATCGTAAGGGAAGTACACTTCGGAGATTCTCAATTCGATATCACGACATGATTTATGTGAAACAATAGTATGTTAAAATAACCGTTGAATACTGAAATGGTATTATTTATATCGCAGTAAATATCATGTTGAGGTTAATATACTTTGGTGGATTTCAAATATCACAAATATATCACAGACATTTCGTCTTCTTCATATCACATATCCATTCCAAAATGATATCATACGTCTTACAACATCTCATGCATCGCTGCGACTTCGAATATTTGCAACATATTCTGTACAATGTACACATGGTTCGTCGAATGTTGGATGATATATTTCCGTCACAATGTTCTGCAACCTTCGGAGATCAAAGCCGGTTTTCTCCACCTAAAGTCTCATTTCGATGCATCAACCAAAACTGAAATTATCATTCAAATAGCATCAGCATTCAATTGAGAAACGTATAATCATCATATAAAACAATGAATAAAAGCTCAGAGTATTATATTGGATTTACTGGATTCATCGACAGAATATGTTTTGATCAGTAGCAGATGGGTCATCGGATAGTTCCCAAGTACGATAGTCACATGAATTACAGACGTAGGATGTCTTGTAACAGATTTCACCTGAAATGATTTCAATTACTTCCTGTTGAAGTATTTTTGATACGTATGATGATAACAAAACAATGCGTTTTTGGTTGATGAATATGTTTCATTTTCATGAACAAAGCACTTGTTAACCTATATCAGTCAGATCTGTCACCGGGTCTTTGCATCCTAGATACAAATGATCAACAGATCCTCAAGAGAACACCAACAAGAGTTCAAAGAACCTTTATTGAATGTCAAATAAAGCTATGGACATTTGACGGTTAAATGAACGTTCGTTGGATGTAAGTTTATCTAAAATCAACCAAAAATCAATCTATTCGACTCGTGTTCTCTTGGGGGATAATATACTATATTATTTATTCATAATACTAAAATAAACACAAAAGTAATGCGTAACACAATACTTTCAGATCTAAATGCGGAATAGGTTAGGTGCACTGTTCAGAGAATTTGATAGTGATGGAGGTTTGGAATGCGGTAGTAGGACAAGGAAAAAAGGACAACATAATAGGGGATGTTGCGTTAGGGAGGAGGAACGATAGAGGACAACGTTTAGTCGAATTTTGTGAAGATCATAAGATGGTTATCACAAACACTTTATTTGAAAATCATCCAAGAAGAATCTACACTTGGAAAATGCCAGGAGATACAGCAAGATACCAAATTGATCACATATTAGTGAAACAAAGATTGAGAAACCAAGTGAAAAACTGTAAAACTTATCCCAGTGCAGGTATAGATAGTGATCATAATATGTTGATGATGAAATGTTCTCTGAAATTCAAATCTCTGAAGAAGAAAAGGAGAATGCAGAAAAGATGGAATTTGAAGAACCTCAAGCAAAAACAAACACATGAGGCATTCGAGAAAATGTTGGATGAAAAATTGGGAGATCAAAAAGAGAAAGACTTGGGAATAGAGAAGAGATGGACAAAGATGAAGGGGAATATGAGAGAATGTGCGGAGAAGATTTTGGAGAATAATGGAGTAGAACCTAAAAACCCATGGATAACGGGAGAAATTTTAGAATTGATGAATGAAAGAAGAAAATACATGAATAATGAAAGCCAAAAAGGCCAGCAACGATACAAATCATTGAGGAATAAAATAATAAGAGAATCAAGGAAAGCAAAAGAACAGTAATAGAGAAAAGGATAACGCTGAAGAGACCTGTGTACATAGGTTTTGTAGATATACAAAAGGCTTTCGATAGTGTGGACTGAGAGAGGATGTTTGCGATCCTGAAGAAGTTGGGAATGAATTATAAAGAAAGGAGAATAATATACGAATTATACAGGGTGATTCAAAATTCCCGCACTCTTTTTTGGGAGTAGATTCCTGATGAAATTCTGAAACGATTTGTCCTTTTGCACAATGCTCTCCGACGCATAATTTCCGAGATATAATTAATTGAAGTTGACTAATTATGAGGTGGATCCATCGGTCATTCAGGAGCGTCATAACAGAACAAGAGAGGGAGGTGCTTGCAGGGGGCGCTCATACGATCAGCTGATCGTTATAATCGATACGATTTACCAGCATACAAATTGGTTAATTCTCTATGTAGAACGATCGAATTCGTCGACACTGTGGAAAAATTGATTATTGTCATGTAATTTTATCACGATATGCTGTAGGTGAAAGTTGTAATTTCAGTAATGATTTTTATTACGCAGACAAATGTAAAATAGTGTTATTTCGTAGGGATAGGGATTCAAGTGGGAGAAAAAATTATAACTACTCGTTTTCAATCAGAATTTTCATGTAAAGAAGAAAACATGAGAATTTTCATTCATCCGATACCCAATTTGAACGGTTTGATTAGTAAGTTTAACACAAGAGATTAGATTCCGAATCCTGTATTCTGATTGGTCGAGAATCAATGTATGTTAGATCAATCCTCGGCCGTTTTAAGTGATTCTTCTGAAGAATGTGTTTTCGACTTATCCCAACCACAACATTGAACAATGATAAATTTATTCGAATTCACCCTTTTTACATCATTTGATGATTATAAAGGGTTTATCGAACGTTAGTAACTTACTCCGACTTGCAGAATCCATCAATTTTGACGAAAATACAAGGTGTGACATCGTATACGACCCAATCATTGCACTTGATTGACATTGTAATCACATACGGTTTGTTTAGCTTAAATCAACCATTCGTGATACGAATCAACCAATCAGGTGACAGCTCGAAATAGTTTCATTTAAAGCACATATGACTTCAAAGGGCACATTGTTATTCCAAATGGAAAAAGAATTGTCTTTGAAGATTAACCAAATCCGTCCTTTATAGGACGAATACATTTTCTAAACGTAGACACGCGCTCGAACTTGCACACATTTGAATTAGATTTTGATTTAAACATAAATGATCTTGAGTGATCTCAAGTAAGTTATTGACGTCCGATAAACCCTTTATAATCATCGAATGATGTGAGAAGGGTGAATTCGAATAAATTCATCATTGTTCAATGTTGTGGTTAGGATAAGTCGAAAACACATTCTTCGGAAGAATCATTTGAAACGGCCGAGGATTGATCTAACATACATTGATTCTCGACCAATCAGAATACAGGATTCGGAATCCAATCTCTTGTGTTAAACTTACTAATCAAACCGTTCAAATTGGGTATCGGATGAATGAAAATTCTCATGTTTTCTTCTTTACATGAAAATTCTGATTGAAAACGAGTAGTTATAATTTTTTCTCCCACTTGAATCCGTATCCCTACGAAATAACACTATTTCACATTTGTCTGCGTAATAAAAATCATTACTGAAATTACAACTTTCACCTACAGCGTATCGTGATAAGATTCCATGACAATAATCAATTTTTCCACAGTGTCGACGAATTCAATCGTTCTACATAGAAAATTAACCAATTTGTATGCTGGTAAATCGTATCGATTATAACGATCAGCTGATCGTATGAGCGCCCCCTGCAAGCACCTTCCTCTCTTGTTCTGTTATGACGCTCCTGAATGACCGATGGATCCACCTCATAATTAGTCAACTTCAATTGATTATATCTCGGAAATTATGGGTCGGAGAGCATTGTGCAAAAGGACAAATCGTTTTAGAATTCCATAAGGAATCTACTCCCAAAAAAGAGTGCGGGAATTTTGAATCACTCTGTATAAAAATCAAAGTGCAATAATAGACATAGAGTGTCAGGAAGGGGAAGCACAAATAAGGAGAGGCATGAGACAAGGATGCTCATTATCGCCACTGATTTTCAATTTATGTATAGAAGAAGCAATGAACGAAGTAAAGGAGGAAATTCAATCGCAATTACAGATTCAGGGAGAAAATATAAGTATGTTGAGATTCGCGGATGACATAGCAATACTTGCCACGAGTAGTACTGAGTTTGAAAATATTCTCAACACTATGAGAACAATATTATTGGAAAACTATTGTATGAATATAAATAAGGACAAAACAAAATTCATAATGTGTACAGCAGCGAAAACAGCTAGAAGAACGAAAATCAAAATAGATACCGAGACAATTGAACAGGTGGATGGATTCAAATGTCTAGGAAGCATAACTACAGAAACCGGCAAAAGCGAAAGACATATAAGAGCAAGAATACCACAAGGGAAACAGGCTTTTCACGAAAAGAAACAGTTATTATGCTCAAAAAATATAAGCTTGGAAGTAAGGAAGAAATGCTTGAAAAGTTATGTTTGGAGCACAGCATTATATGGTTGCGAAACTTGGATAATGGGGAAAACTGATCAACGAAGACTTGAAGCTCCTGAAATGTGGTGTTATAGGAGGATGCTCAGAATAAAATGGATAGACAAAGTCAAAAATGAAGAAGCACTAGAGCAGATACATGAAGAAAGAAATCTTTTGAAACACATCGTGAAAAGGAGAAGCAATCTTATAGGACACACTTTACGGCATGAGAGTTTATTGAGAACAATATTGGAAGGGAAAATGAATGGTAAAACTGGTAAAGGTAGACCTAGAGCAAGTTATATGAAGCAAATCGTACAAGACAAGGGATGTAGTAGATATGTAGAAATTACACGTTTGGCGGATAATAGACAGGGGTGGAGGGTTTCATCAAACCAGTCGTAAGACTGATTACTTCATGATGATGACTGTTCATCGTAGAATATTTATGTTTAGACCGAATAATCGTGGACTACTGAATAGTTGATATATTGAGATTTTTCCCGTCAATATATTATGAATATTTATCCTCATACTCACCATCAGCATACGCACATTATTTCGATTGAAAATTGATTGTATTTGTAGAGATCCCCGCTAACTGGAAACTGAATGAATCCATTTTTACATGAGAGTTCATTGGCCAATTAGATGATTTTCCCTATTGGTTGAAGTTCTCCCCGTTCTTGTACGGCAATGGTTCATCCTTGTTCAACATTGACCACCATCATGTTTCCACTTTTCGTATATGACTCCCACCCTCATGAGTTACTGTGTTCGAAGAATATTAGCTTAGCAGTAAGGAAGAAATTCTTGAAGAGTTACGTTTGGAGCACAGCATTATATGGTTGCGAAACTTGGACAATTGGAGAAACGGACTCGAAGCTTTTGAAATATGGTGTTATAGAAGAATGCTTAGACTAAAGTGGATAAAGAAAGTGAAAAATGAAGAAGTACTTGAGAAGGTAAATGAAAAAAGAATTCTTCTGAGACAGGTCGTGAAGAGAAGGAGCAATCTGATCGGACACACATTAAGGCATGATGGCTTATTGAAAACAATATTGGGAGGGAAAATGGATGGTAAAACTCGAAGAGGTAGACCTAGATAAAGTTATATGAAGCAAATTATACAAGATAAGGGTTGTCGTGGAAACGCAGAAATCAAGCGGTTAGCGGATAATAGATAGGGTTGGAGGATTTCATCAAACCAGTCATGAGGCTGATTACTCCATGGTGATGATTAATATATGAATAAGCATGTGCAAGGGGAAATCATCGAAATGTATGTGGATTTCCAGATAGCTTCAGAGTTCTTTATGAATACATTATATTCATTATGAGTTCTTTCAGAACACTTGTGATATTAAGGTATACATTTTGATAAATTTTCATGGCTCGAGCCATTGTTTCCTTCTACAAACTGAAATAATATCGCAATATCAGAAATGTTTCCTACTATAAAAAACGTAATCAAACTTGATGTATTAGGATGTACATCCATTGCTCATCATATTGAAATCTGATAATACTATTCAGTTCGCTCGTAATTCTTGGCGTTTGTCTTCAAGTGACATATCGCGTGAAAAATAGAATGTTTTGCCAATGTATTTCATGCTATTTGAAAGAGACCCACACAGCCCACCAGTTCAAGAAGAACTTACAGTGAATTCATTCTGAACTATAAAAATTCAATACGAGTGTATGAAGAACCTTTTCTGAGGTGCTGTGTGGAAAATTAAGTACTTTATAAAATAGTATGTTTGATTTCTGATGCTGAAGTACTTCTCATTCTGTTCAAAATTGAGGAGAAAAATAAAAAACAGAGTCAGGACTTAGAGGCTGACCCAATACATGAAAAAAAAAGTATTGCATGTAATGAATTGATTTTTAGAACAGGATATTGAAAATTGAATTCAATCGAAGCATTTTATAAGCAATAAGTCTCAAGAATTATTTTCCAATACTTCATAACTAATCTGAGATGAATTCCGATCCTGAAGTTGAATTCTTCCTCTAACCGAATGAAATTACAGATCATACAACAAAAGTGTTCCGGGTTTTAATGGAAATTAATAGCAACCTGAGAAGCATGAATGAGCGTCTGGAATATTCAGAATAATATTCGAAAATTTCATAACAACGCAATAGGAAGCCAAGAAACAATTTGTGAGTTCTTTCATTGATTATTGAATTCTATAGATTCCAATTCCAAATTCGAGAACCCTAGTGGAAATGAATCATATATGACCCATATATGACCCATATATGATCCGTATATGATTCCCACAAAACATATATGACCATATATGTGGCAGAAGCTTCATCAGTGATACATATAAAGCATATATGGTACCGCGCGCAACATGAATGTTTGCAGGAAACGGTCAAAAATATATATGATTCATAATTGGTATAATTATTTGCTATGTATGGATCATTTCATATCGGATTTTCCAAGAGTTCATAAATATTTTTGAAATGGTTATCCCGAATTCTCTGTTGAAAAATGTGGGATACGTATCATTTGTTTCTTTCTTTCTCATTCTATTATGATTTCAGGTTTACAACATATGTCGAAGTTCTTGGTCTCTAAAACCCACGTTTTTTCAAATGCCTGTATCTTGGAAAGCTTTCAATACAAAAAATTATTACCAAGGCATGGAACTTAGGATTTTGCCTCAACTTTTCACAAAGTCAAGAGAAAATTTCTTTTCGAAGACGTATTTTGCCGTAATTCGACGATGGAAGTGAAAAGAGTATTTCATTCAAATTCGAATACGTTTGATTTTCAAATTCCACAAGCAAAACTAATTTCTGGAACATAACGATAATTTTCGTTTCGTTTTCGAAAATGTTACTCCACGGCATTCGAGAGATCTAGACAAAACAAGGGCGGCCTGAGAACTCCGCGTGCTCGATTATTCAAGATTTGTAATGCAGCATAGATACGAGACATTTCATAGACGGATTGATGTGTGATTTCAAGTTATTGAGTTATCTTTTTTGTCTCGTTTTATTTATATTCCTTGAATGTCGTGGAAAATTACAATTTTCAGAACTGAACCAAAAGTATTGCTATGCACCATAGATCGATCGTGTTTGTTAAATAAAAAAATCAACCCGTTGAGGTCACACTTCAAAGTACTTACGTAAAGGTTACACAGGGTCTTTCGGACCCCGAACCAAAGCAACAGATGTCATTCACGCAGTCTTTCAAATATTGTTGCAGATTTCCCGGTAAAATTCACATCTCGGTGTCTTCGACAATAACAGAAGGCAGCACAAATTAAAATTCACGACAAGCATTGTAAGCTACCCTGACGAGAATTTTTGTCATAATTTTCGTCAGGGTACGGAACCACAGACTCCCCCTAGAGCTTTTTGGACTCCTGGTGATCTCAAAGGGCTGAAAATGTCCAAATTCGAATAACCTACACCGAGAGAAAAAGCATACTGCAGAAGTATGACGCACTGAAGTTTCTAATCCATTTGTCATAACGTGCTTCCAACGCTCGGTACCCATGCTTAGAAAGCATGTGACACATACCCAAAAAGCATGGTCTCGTGCGTCAACTGCATAAGTCCCGAGCGTTAAAAGTACGTTGTAACAAATGCGTTAGAAGCATTGAAGTGTGTCATGCTTCTGAAGCATGCTTTTTCTCTCGGTGTACCATTTTTACTTCCACCGTAGGAATTCCACTAGACACAAATTGGGAAAAAAAATTCCACTCGAATTTTTGAAAAGTTCAGAAAAAATCTTAACTCTTATGCCCCATTAGTGATTCTGTGTGTTGAGACCTTTTCGAGATACACGCATTTAAAAAGAACTGGATTTGTCAAAACTAAAAGCCCTGACACATTGTAAACCGGTGAACACAATAAAATGAAAAAGAGCAAACAAACAAATTTGACAAATATCTCATATTTTCCAACGAAGAATTCAAAAATAATTATTCTAAAAATATTGAGGAACTCATTGTGAATCTGACCTGCAATAACTCATATATGTTTTATATGTGATCCACAATTGTTGATCTACCAATTCGGAGTTCATATATGAGCCATATATGGTTCTCAAGAATATGCGAGAGTTCATATACGTGAGAGAAATCGCTGCTTTCAAGCGACCGGCGGTGGCTCCAGTGAAAGGGGGATGGAGTCCGGTCCCAACGAACCGCGTTCAAGTCTCGTAGGAGAGGCTTTTTTTATACCCCTCAATAAATGGAAATAAATCATATATGGGTCATATATGGGGCATATATGGGTCATATATGGTGCATTTCCACTAGGGAACTGATTACAATTCATTGGAAATCTTACACAATAGTGGAGGAGAAACAGCTACCGTGTGCTTCAAAATTTTCCTCATTATATTTTTGTCGAAATAAAATGTTGATAATCTATTCAAACACAATGTGATTACGATTTATCAAACAATACTCCATCATAAAACGCAATAGAACTTACAAAATATCAATCATTGATCTCTGAAATGTTATAAAATTGTGTCTATGATTAATTACAAATTCACAGGTAGCATACATAAAAAAACCTGGTGGCAAAAATCCCAAGGAGATGTGTACAGAAGTTTGCACAAAACTTTCACTAATCCATGCGCTGCGAATTGTTCCTGGAAGAGTTACAGAAACAAATTCCGTGTTTCAAATCCGGATATCATGATATCAATAAGAGGTACATGGCTTCCAGATACTGTAGTCATATACATTTGGATTGTGAATCATTCGTCTTAATTTTTTACAGATATAGTTCGTTCTATTCATCGGACCTATACAGAGGCAGAATTTGATGCAGCCGCATCTGATTGGATAAGATTTGGTAAAGAAAGAGAGTCAAGGGAAACAGCGAAACAAACTCGAGAATAATTCTCGATCCATCAGGTTACCTTGTTTCTCAATTTCATTGTTTGAATATCATAACTATTACTTGCGATGGTTGCGAAAATGCGTACAATATTTTATTGGAATCGTGTGAATTCAAGGTTCAGTTTATACGAAAATCGCTTCATTTGAAATTTATTTGATAATAGGATTGGACCATATTCAATTCATCAATATGCTGTGATATTTCACACGAGGAAAATTTCCCATTCAAAAAGGTCTTATGTATTCCCTAATATTTTGAACGAATTGGAAAAAGTATAGGAAAATACCTTCAGTTCCACTTAATAAATGTTCCCCATGACTGATATCGGCCAAAATCTGTCAGTTGAAATATGTTTTCAATCATTCTGCCCAGTTATATTTCGGTGCTTGGATATAAATCGGCGGAATTCACTTAGATGTTGATACTACACGGAGAAAAGAAAACAGTGCGGAGCGCTGTGAGTCACGGCGCCGGCGCGCGTGAGAGAGAAATAGAGTTTTCTGTCGTGCGTGGTGTCCGTGTTCACGTCAACCATGAACGCGTCTCACAGTTACCACAGCTGTGAGGAACGCGTGTGCTTTTCATACTTCCGGGCACTGTTTCCATGGCGCTGGCCACTGTGTGCACGTGAGCGATCAGCGTGTACGCAGTTCTACCTCCTGTTTGCCGAAAGCGATGGAGAGCGTTTCGTAGCAGTTTCTGTGACTGCTCAAATTGAATACTTCTACTACAGAAAGAGACTTTATTTATGAATAAACCAGTATTGATATTCATCACCGTCACCTCTTCCTCCCTAAATTGGGAATTTATTATACTGTTATAAATATATATTACTGAATATCAATAGATAAAGTAGTTTCATGTATAGCACAAAGAAATCTTGGATTGGGGTTTTCTTTTTATTCTGAACGTAGCTATTACACAAAATTTCCACCAACTTTTGCATCAGAATGATTCAGGGCTGGTGGAATTCATGAAGTTTTCAAACAACTGCAAATTTTCCCGAATTATCGGACTTAAACCAAGATTTTTCCACTCGAATTCGAATTTTGTGAGCAAAACGAATTTTCCATTTCTCTGAACTCTTGTCAATAAAATTTGGATACCAGAATTTTCAATTCTGTGTTGAGATGAATGGACTTATGAAAATAGCCTGAATCAGCTGAAGATTAATTATTTCAACCGGAAGTTTAGCTGTTCATGATACAAATGCAATAAAGTGGAATAGGGACTCATCAAAAAATAACCCTAGTGAAAGAGAGTCATATATGAACCCATTTAAACCATATATGAGCATATATAACTCATATATGGCTATATATGGACCATACTAAATCCATGTATGGCCATATATGGAGCATAATAAATCCATGTATGAATTATTTTTCATATATGGTGTTAAAAGAGTTTGAATATTTCAACATATATGTTATATCTAAATCGTATAGGGAATATCAAATCATATACGAGTGTTTTTAATATGGTCCATATATGAACCATATATGGATTCAGTATGGTTAATATATGCCCATATATGAATTATATATGAATTTTAATATGGTTTTTATAGAGGTCATATATGAATCATTTTTACTAGGGTTAAGACTTATTCAAGGGAAATCAAAATTTTTTCTCTAACGAATACCCACTTCACTTATCTTTTCATTTGTCTGATATCTAACTGGATCTATGGAGATGAGCAACTTGTCTGTGTTTTCAAATTATTATTCGGTCTTAGGGGCATCGCAGCATCAGGAGAGCGGATAAAATTTTGCGCGGACTTCTTTTATAAATTACTTATTGATTTCAAATTTCAAGCAGATACGCTTGATATTGAGGTGATAGTAGCGGCATGGCAGCAGCCAAATCGTCTGTGAGAAACTGTGGGCAAATGCTTCAATTTAATCGAAATAGCGCTCTGTAGAGCATTTTTTTATTCGAGTAGAATTGCTGTACAGAGCGATATTTTAATCAAATTGGAGCGTTCCCAAACAGCAAAAATTTTGCTTCATCTAAAAGATTCATATGAGATGCCTACAAGATTTCTTTGCAACAATTTTCACTGTTTTTAATTATTATCTATTCAAATCATTCGCGTGGTTGGAATTGGTTGTATGTTTCATGCCTTAGGCTGTGTCTCTGCATCACATGATATTGGGATTGAATATTCAATCTGCTATAGCAGGGTGTATAAAGTATTTTTCTTCCAGTTCTAATCATTCTTTATGTAGAGGAAAATGAAAATTCGAATTATGTTTTCGTAATTTATCAATTGAGAACGTTTCGATTCTCAAAATATTTTGTCTTTCAATAATATTTGATTCATATGTTATGCTATTAACACATATAAAAATCTTTTATAATCGTGAAGTTCTATATGAAATATCTATTATCTTTAATGACAAGATTAACTCTCGCGTGATTGGAGTCCAGCAAAATTTCATTCGAATCATTAACATTGACTCTGAAATTGTAACAAAACTTAAACCCTGTGTAGATCAAGAATATTATGTACACATCATGCAAATACATTCCCCATTCACACAACATTCATGATATATGACTTCGATATAAAACATCACCCCCATGTAAACTTATTCATGACTTCTATATGGATTCATATATGTGTCAAATATATGACCTCTGCACAGTACGTATGTGTCTTTGGAAAATTCATGTATTACACATATATAACCTATATTCAATTTCCAAACGTTCACATTTGTGTGTAGAATATTCAACATTCTAGAGTGTTGATTCAATACAATCGTTGTGTTAATACAAACGATTAAGTTGAGTCCGATTGTGTTGAATCAACATTCTAGAATGTTCAATATTCTACACACAAATTTCAACACTTTACACAATGACGAAAAATTTTTTGCTGTGTGAAATCTTGAACCCAAAATTTCACTGAATTTATTCTCCCTTGAATTCCTCTGAATTTCTCTGAATCTTCCTGAAAAGTTCAATGCACGATTCTTTCTTATATTCACCTGTCTCTGAATCTCTCTGAAACTTGCTACCTTTGAAATTTTCAACCAAAAATGCAAACCCATATTTCTCTCCGAATCTTCCTAAATTTCTCTGAATCCCTCTAAAAAATCCATCGCCGAATTTTCCATACTTTACCCCTCTCTGAATCTCTCCAAAACTCTCGGAATCCCTTTGAATCTTAGAACAAAATTTTTACTCTATTTACTTCCCTCTGAATTTTCCTGAACTCCTCCGAATCTCTCTAAATCCCTCTGAAAAGTTCAACGCACAATTTCCCCCAACTCACCTGTCTTCAAATCTCTATGAAATCCCCTAAATGCTTCTGAAATCTTGAACCAAAAATTTCATTCAATTCATTTTCTTCTTGATTTCCCTGAATCCTTCTAAAAAGTTCGACACATAATTTTTCCAAATCCAACAGTCTCTGAATTCTTTTAGATTTCCCTGAATCACGAGAAATTGCTCTGAATCATCCTGAATCTGAATAGCTATTTCATATTTTCTGAGACAGGATAATGTTGACATTTTATTGGAATTGTTAATTGATTTGATTTATAGACTTTGATCAAAAGCTGAATGCGAAACTGTACATCACAATTAGGGAACCAGGTTTGTATCTTGCATTACTTGCAATCTTGCATTGCAACATGTGTTGGATTTCTGATATACCAATGATTCCAGCTTGTGAACAAGTAGGTGAGTGAATAAACCAATAAATAAAAGAATCAATAAATCAATATTCAAAAAATATACCCCAATAAACATTTTTAGATCAGTCTGAAAGATATCTCAAAGAGATCTGAAAGATGTCTTACGCAACAAATTTAGATAAGTTCAAGACATCTTGTAGGAAGATATCTTTAGAATATCTAAAAGACATCTTGCAGGAAGACATCTTGAACATATCTCAATTTGTTGCGTAAGACATCGTTTAGATCTTTTCCAGATATCTTTCAGAGTGTTCCAGAAGACTTCCATAAAAATGTTTATTGGAACGTAATAAAATAAACATATGTTACAAAAAATATTGTGTGAAAATATTCTACTCGAGATAATGTTGATTGGAAATGTGAATGATATGCTCCGCGAAATATATTTCTATTGACAAAAATACAAATATGCTGAAATATGTACTTTTTCACCAAATATACCAAAATATGCACACATCTATAAAATATGCTAGAATATGCACTGAAGTGTAAAATATCCGAAAATATGCTGTGACAAATGTGGCTTGAAAGTGTCATGTTGATCTGAAATGGATGAATACCAAAGCATTGGTCCGTCAGATGCAGAATAAAAATATGCTGTTGCATGTTTTCGGTTGCTCTGGTCATAACACCTCGGCGTTCAGTTTCGACGACCCGAGTTCAATGCTCGTGGAGTTGAGTTCTTTTCAATCTATCTCAATTTATTGTTTTTTTTCCGGTTTCATGTCGCACCATTTATCATGAGAGAATCTTCGTCCTCTTTCAAATCCGTACTGTAAGGAACAAATAGATTCATCTATAAATACGTTCTTTCCTGTACACATCATCATCGTGAAGTAATCAGGCTTACGACTGCACAGTGGGCCAGAAATCTAGTTGCGTGGCCAAAAACGATTCTTTTTCAAATTGATTGAAATTAAATATAAACATCATAATTTGTTTCCATATACTTTGACACACTGAATCACAAAATATTGTTACTTTTGGTAGCTTAGGTCCCTCATAAAGGACATTTTTATTTCAAATTTATGTTGAAAAATGAATGCATTGTCATTGAGTTTATACATGCTCCGAACTCAATATCATTTCTCTAGACATTGCAGCAGTGCATATTTATCTTGTAATTGCATAATTCTAATGATATTTGTAAAGAAATAACATTTTCCATGCTATATTTTTAGTCTAATCATTTCAGTTTGTCTGATTTCATTAGGTTTCACTGCACTTCTGTACCTTTGAATTGAACCTCCCCCGAGCTTCCACTTCTAAATGGACAGAATGATATACCAAACTTTTCGTGAAAGAGTTCTCAACACTGTGGATATGCCCCTTTTTGCCCGTTTTCATTCAGAAGTCAGAAAAATCATATTTAATGTGAATGAAAACTCGTTACGTCAATGGGACAAATATTTGAACAAGTGGTAAAAATTGAAAATTTCATTAGAACCGTCTGGATTCTGGTGTACAGAGGTTTTTAGGGTTGCTGATTATGAATCTGAGGTCGGATTTTGCAAATTCAAGATGGCGGATCCAATATGGCGGAATAAAATTTGAAAATTCATCAAATTTTCTCAACCCCATAAACACCAATTGTTGCCGTTTTAATGGATCATCAATGGTCCAACGATGCTGATAGCGGCCCTTTAATGGTCCTTTGAAACGCCAGTATTTGTGTGTGTTAGGAAGGTTCTTCGCTAGTGTTGCCGCGAGCCGCAAAACGAGCCGTAAGGAGCTTTAGATTTCAACTGGATTCAAATAGGACTATGAGACGTGAAAATTGTCTGAATACTTGGTTGGATGGTCCTATAGTCTCATTCAAAAGTTCATATAAACTCGTAGTTCTGTAATTTGAATTTGCAACCGATTTCTACATCCAACAGCATACGTCCAGCTCGAATATAGATTGATTTAAAACTTTTTTCAATAAAGATATATCATAATTTGAACCTTCAAATTCAGTTGAAGGTCTGATAAATTGGATTTTGGGGCAATTTCGTTGACTAAAGAGCAGGTCACTTTGGATTCAGATAATTTAAAACCTGAAATTTGTTACGGCTTATTTTGCGGGTCGCGGCAACATTACTCTTCGCTTATGATTCTGATGCGTTATATGCTATACAAAGATTATCGGAGAAGTTCGGTTAATGGCACTTAGTTTATCACATGAACCCCATCTTTCAGGATAAAGTGAGCATTTCATCAATATTCAGTCTTTTTCATTGTTGTAAGAGTCGATTCAATTTATAGCAGCTGGTGAATGTGAAAGTTTCGTTTCATGTGCATAAAATGAAATTCACCAAAAGAGAAATTCTTGAGTTGCTTTCAAATTCACCAAAAAAAGATTCAGTTGATAAGCTCAATAAAAACGTAAGTGATTTTGATAAAAAAAATATAGATTGTCTTAAGCTAGCATTATCAACTATCAAAAGAAAACGGGATATAAAATTTGAGGCTGCAAATGGAATGACTGATAGATTTCTTTTGAAAAATAAAAAATGGCTTGATTCTGAATTTGTTTTACCTGATTTTATATTCAGATCCTCAGTAGCAGGTCCTGGTAGAAAATCTCTTGATTACACGGAGAAGTCTGATAGATCAAAAAGACGATATGTTTCAGCTATTAGTGCTGCCAATGCTAATGATCCACAAAGACTTCTGTCGGCTGCACGTCATGCAGCTGATGTATCTGGACAAAATGATGTGAAGGTAATACTAAATGAAATAACAAAAAGTCCCTCTCGTGCTTCTAAGGTGATGAAATTAATGAATATGGCACCGTCTTCAATTATAAAGAAAACTCCTTTAGAAGCTCTAGTTTTTCTATTAGATCAATCTTTATCAAAGGAGACATACAATGCTATACGTCAAGGATCTGAGAATTGCGGAGCTGACATATGGCCAGCTTACAATAACTTAAGAGAAACTAAAAATATTTTGAGACCACCAAAAGATGACATTCTGATAAATGAACATATAGCACAGGTTTCCGTTCAATCACTATTGAACCATACAAGTAAACGAATAGTCGAAATGCAAGAAGAAGTTTTACTGAGAATGATGGATACATATGCATTAACAGAATCAGAATTTGTTTTAACATGTTCTTGGGGATTCGATGGTAGCAGTGGTCATTCAAGGTATAAGCAACGTTTTAATATTGGTTCAGATAATGTCGGCTCAAATGATGAAAATATTTTTGCAACCACACTGATTCCTTTACAATTAACATGCCAAAATGGAGAGGTAATTTGGTACAATAATGCTTCACAATCTCCAAGATTTTGTCGTCCTATTAAATTAGAATTTATCAAAGAATCAGCGGAAGTGATTCTGTCCCAAAAATTGGAAATTCAAAATCAGATTGATCAATTAAATACCTTGAGTATCGTGATGAGCAGTGGCCATGAAATAAGAATCCATTTTTCTATGCATTTAACTTTGATTGATGGGAAGGTATTGCAAATCTTAACAAACACCAAATCCTCACAGAGCTGCCCTATTTGCAAATCTACTCCAAAACAATTCAATATTATAGAGAATATTCTTGGGCAAACAAACACTTTTCTTCCTGATCAGAACTCACTTCAGTATGGTGTTAGTCCGTTACATGCATGGATTAGATTGTTCGAATGTTGTTTGCACATAGCCTATCGAATGAATATTAAAAAGTGGCAGCTCAGAACTTATGAGCAGAAAAAGCTGTTTGCAGAACAAAAAGCTCAAATACAAAAATCCTTACATGATAAATTAGGTCTAATAGTCGATAAACCAAAATCAGGTGGTAGTGGTAGTACTAACGATGGAAACACGGCGCGTAGAGCATTCCAAAATGCAGATGTTTTCGCTGACTGCTTGAACATTGATTACCAGTTGGTGCATAACTTTAAAATTATTCTCATTTCTCTTTCTTGCTAACTCCCTTTCAACGTAAAAAAATTCCAAGAGTTCTGTATGGATACAGCGAAATTATATATTTCCCTTTATGCATGGTACCCTATGCCATCCACAGTTCATAAGATATTAGTTCATGCTGGAGACATAATGAAATACTGTGTTCTACCAGTAGGTATGTTTGGAGAAGAGGCATCTGAATCTCGTAATAAAGACTATAAAAGTTTGAGACTCAACCATAGTAAACATCGTAGCAGGGAAGCGAATTTGGAAGATTTGTTTTATCGCATAATGGATTCCTCTGATCCAATTGTATCCAACATGAGTATCATATCTCGAATTCGCAGAAGAAAACGATTGCCATTACCAGTGGAAGTCAGACAGCTACTTTCGATAGATGACAGAGATAGTGATGATGATGATAATGATGAGTGCAAAACAGGAGATGTGGAACAGACTGAATTTAATTCTTTCGATGAATTGTTAGATGGGGTAGAATTATCTGATGAAGAAATCAGTGATAATGATTGAATAAATATTAATTATAAATGATTGAAAAATATTAACAAAACCACAAAAAAAACAAAAAAAAAGACAAAAATGAAAAAAAAAAATACAAAAAATAAGTGATAGAAAAAATACAAAAAAAAGTAAATAAAAAAAATACGGGATGTAAATTCGGACTAGGAGCCTCCTTGTGGCACATCCTGGGTGCATAACTGCAGCGAATCTTAGCCGTGAATCAAGTTGTATAACTGAATTGTCGTTGCTTCAACAAAGTAAAGTGTGTGTATTTGGAACGTATCTTATAGAATTTTTTCTGTAAGAAAAAGACAACTTTCGACAAAAAATTCATTAATAATTCGTAATTAGCAGCCTAAAAAACTCTAAATGACATTGTTCTCGCACACTTCATGAATTTCAATAATTTTGGATATCATATCGATTCCATCATCTTGAATTTCGAATTTTGTACCTAATGTGTAGAATTAACAACCTTGGCCACCACCAAACACAGGATTTCATTTCAAATCTTCGGAAATCATGTAGGTCTCACCATTTTAAATGAGGAATTTTGACATCGAATTCGAAACCAGCGATCCCAAAAACCTCTTAGTGACACAGTCAAAAATTTTTCGTCATTGTGTAAAGTGTTAAAATTTGTGTGTCAAATATTCCACATTTGCGAGTGTTGATTCAACACAATCATTGTCTTAACACAAATGGATTCAACACAATCGTTTGTGTCAACACAACGATTGTGTTGAATCAACACTCTAGAATGTTAAATATTCAACACACAAATTTTAACACTTTACACAATGACGAAAAATTTTTTACTGTCGAAGAGCCAAAGGGAATTCAATGGATTTGAAAATGAAAATCCGTCGTGTTGGAACCGCTATACGGAATTTTCCAAATCTGAATACAGATTTGAAATCAGTGACCTTGAAAACCCCTCAGGGAAAAATTTTCAGGAAATTCGGTGAATTTGAGCTTTTAAACTCGCCATATCAAATCCGTCATGTTGAATTCCCGAAATCTGGCAACAGATCCGTGATCAGCGACCCTGGAAACCCCTGGAAAAGAATTTTCAAGGAATTCGGAGAATTTCAACATTTGAGCCCGCCATATTGGATTCGCCATGTTGAATTTTCCCAATCTGACTGTAGATTCGGAATCAGCGACCTCAAAAACTCTTATATGCCAGGTTTAGAACAATTCCGACGACATTTTTGATTTTGGCCACTTTTCCAGCTACCTGGCCCACTGTGCAACCGATTGATTATTTCGAAAACCTTGAAATTTTGAATATAATAAAAAATAATCAAATGTTCACTTTGAAACGCAGCCGCCAGTTGCATCTCCAGATATTTTCGAAATCAACATGGTGACGACGAAATGTCAAATCGTCTCGCGTATTCACGAATTTTTTGCAGAGAATGGAAAGTGATTTCACCGCGACATTTATATTTATGGCGCAATCCCAAATAAGCACTATAGTGAAATGTTCTTCAAATTTCACATCAATTGCTATTTTGCACAGAAGTTTGGAGCGAAGTTTTTCTCGCTTCAACTATACCTATATGCTATATGTGTGTACCTACACATTCACAGTTCTACTGTGCTCGAGGGCCCTCAAGCACGCATTGCAACAGTAATTTCGACATTTATGGGTCTGGTGCGGACCTGGTACAGCTCTATTGCATGCATGTTCTGGGCTTGGTGCGGTCTTGGTGCGGTCTTGGTGCGAACACGTTCCGGGATCTATCGTCCATAGTCATTCACTGTGTGCGGGTTCAGTGCAGCTATGGTGCAATCGTGTTGCGGGTGCACGGTTCGCCAGACGGCCTTGGTGCAAACGTGGTGCGGGCGTAATCGTTCTTGTGTGCAGGAGTGTTGCAGATGTGGTGGAGGCATATACGGTACTGTTATGGGCGTGGTGCGGGTGCTTACAGTATTATTGCGGGTTCAGTACAGATACGCCCGCAACACATCCGTAACAGTACCGTATATTTTCATTTCAGTGATTTGAAAATCTTAACTCGGGCAAACTGATCTTCTGCCAATCTACTCTCTATTTTATTTTCCATCCTCCTGTATATAATTTCGGTCAGTATTTTCGAAGCATGTCAAGTTAAACTGACCGTTCTGTAGTTCTCGCATTCGTCTGCCCCTTGTTTTTTCGGGATAGCGACAATTTTCCGTTTCGGAAATCTTCCGGTACTCCTCCTTTTTCGTACATATCTCTAATCAATTCAAACAGTGCGTCACGAGTTCCTTCACTGGAGGCTCTTATAAGGTCCACACTTATGCCATCTATGTCTGGCGCTTTATTATTCTTCAATTCTTCCAAAGCCTTGTCGAATTCTGATCTCAATAACGAACCTCCCAATTCTTCCTCATCTACATCCTCCTCCTTCTCTAAAAGTGCTTCATCATCGTTTCCTCTGTACAAGTCTTCCGAATGATTGATCCACTGTTCTACTTTCTCTTTCGCTTTCATCAATTGTCGTCCTAGAGAGTTTCTAATCTCATTGCTTCTAGATTTTATTTGTCCGGAAAATCTTTTAATAATCCTATATGCTTCATCTATTTTTCCTAAATGCAATCTTATTCCTATTTCCTGACATTTCTCTCCTAACCACTGTTCTTTTGCTTCCCTTGATTCTCTTATTATCTTATTTCTCAATGATTTGTATCGTTGCTGGCCTTCTTGGCTATCATTATTCTTGTATTTTCTTCTTTCATTTATCAATTCTAAAATTTCTCCCGTTATCCATGGGTTCTTAGGTTCAACCTCATTATTCTTCAAAATCTTATCCTCACATTCTTCTATATTCCCCTTCATCTTTGTCCATCTCCTCTCTATTCCCAAGTCTTTCTCTTCTTGATCTCCCAATTTTTCATCCAACATTTTCTCGAATGCCTCATGTGTTTTCCCTTGTTTGAGATTCTCCAAATTCCATCTTTTCTGCATCTTCCTCTTCTTCTCCAGAGATTTGAATTCCAGAGAACATTTCATCATCAACATATTATGATCACTATCTATATCTGTACTGGGATAAGTTTTACAGTTTTTCACTTAGTTTCTGGATCTTTGTTTCACTATATGTAATCAATTCGGTATCTCGCTGTATCTCCTGGCATCTCCCAAATGTAGATTCTTCTCGGATGATTTTCAAATGAAGTGTTTGTGATAACCATCTTATGATTTTCATAAAATTCGACTAAACGTTGTCGTCTATCGTTCCTCCTCCCTAACGCAACATCTCCTATTATGTTGCCCTCTTCTCCTTGTGCTACTACCGCACTCCAATCACCCATCACTATCAAATTCTCTTCTCCCTTCACATATTCTATCACTTCTTCTATTCCTTCGTACGTTCTTTCAATATCTTCCTCCGAATATGCAGATGTGGGCATGTATACTTGGACTATGACTGTGTCTACCGGTTTTGTTCTGATTCTAACCATCATCACACGTTCATTATGTTGCAAAGAATTTTTTATTCTATTTCCTACTCTTTTATGCATTACAATCCCTACACCTGCTTAACCGTTCTCTGATCCTGTATGAATTATTCTATAATCCCCACTCCAGAAATCGCCCTCTTGTGGCCATCCCATTTCGCTGATCCCCATTAGGTCTATATTCAACCTATTCATTTCTAATTTCAAATTTTCCAATTTTCTCGCTTGCCTCAGTGATCTAACAATCCACGCTCCGACTCGAAGAATGTCGTTCCTTTTTCCTATCCTATTCTTCGGTTTTCGTTCTTCGCTGATGGAGCTTCCTCGAGCAGCCTCCACCCGGAGATCCGAACGGGAGACTAGTTCACCTCCGGAATATTTAACCCGAGAAAGCGCCATCATGTACTTATTAATTTCTTCGTTTGTTTTCGTTTCACGAGTATAATATTCCAGGTTTGGAAAAGGTTTCATTTCCTCGGGAAGTATTGAAACATGTCAAGGAAGGTAGTTCCCCTTCGCTTCCCTTCCGTTTTTGCCGATGTTTCTGGCATTAGGATGATTTCGTTCCTCTCAGTTTGTATTCTTTCTCTTGAGTAGTTCATTCCATTCAAAAAAAAGATCCAACTCTGAGATACTTATCCTCCCCTCCACGGAAAGGAAGCAGATACTACCAGGGATGGATAAAAAGGATATCAAGGACAGGTATCATGAATATCCCCCTGGAAGACCCGCAATCATCCACGGGGAGGTCCTGTACACAGAGGAGAGTATTTTTTTATCAGAATAAATATGTTATTTTCAAATCAATATGAGGGGAATAAATATTCATAAATGTTATTATCCAAATGAGGAAATCAATAATAATTGATGAAGTTAAAAACTTGTGAATTCTCACGACTGGAAAATTACAATCCTTCCTCGCGGTGATGAACAATAATCATTGTTATCAACTAATTGTAACTGAATTATGTTACAGAGATATAATCTCCGTCATGCCACATGTTGCATCAATATTTCATATCTTTTGGATATTTTGTTTCATCACAAATGCAAACCATAGTTATCCCACGGTGATTTACTGGTATGATGACAGGTACATGGTCATAATGAAACAAATGTTACATAACTTATTGCTCATGAGTGTCATCACTGTGATAACTTGTGTTTGGTGGGACCCTATTCTGGTCGGAATATAGGATTGTTCTTGCGAAATACTACAATCTTCCATAGGTTCTCATATTTTGCTTTTGATGACTCACCTCCGTGAACTGTACTTCGGCGGACGAACTCCCATATTTTGCGGGATTTCACGTATCTTTCCTCTGCAAATCTGAATCAGAAGTCACTACTGAGAATCACTGAATTCCACTGGTGAATCAATGCCAAGTCATTCACTAATCCAACTAGTGGAGGATTTGGTACTGACTTACCAGTGGATCCACTCATTCTCAGTGATCTCATTTATGAAGATTCACAGGATACATATTTTCACGCTGAACAATCCGGTTCCCACTATTGAATGTAGATTAAATGATTGAATGTAGAATGTAGATTGTATACTATTGGCAGTACAAATTAGTTCGGTCCGGTTTGAAAAGATGACTCTCGCTCTCATGAATGTTTCATAGTCACAACCAATTTCAATTGTTCCAGAGAGGTTAGACACCTGTGAATAATATTCAGTTGATATCAATCCGAGTTCCTCCTAGAATCCCGATTTTTACTCAGTGAAGTATGTCAAATTTCGTTTTAACTAAGCAGCGTTTGCGGGAGGTGCTAGTTTTCTGTTTTAATTGGGAAAAAAGTGCAGCCGAAGCCCATCGAATGCTTGTGGAAGTTTACGGTGACAATGCTCCAACTGATAAACCATGTGGGGAATGGTTTCGACGTTTCAAGAATGGCGATTCCAGTGTCGAAGACAAGCCTCGCTCAGGACAACCACAAGAATTCGAAAACGAGAAATTGGAGGCTTTACTCGACGAAGATCCGAGTCAAACGCAACAGGAGCTTGTGGAATCATTAGGAGTTACACAACAAGCAGTTCCCGTACGATGACAATCCATGGGCATGATCCAAAAGCAAGGCAATTGGGTGCCTTATGACTTAAAGCCTGGAGACATTGAACGGCGATTTTTCACTTGCGAGCAGCTGATTCTAAGACAACGAAGAAAGGGGTTCTCACATTGAACTGTGAGAGGAGATGAAAAATGGATACTCTACGATAACCCCAAGAAAAGAAAATACTATGCTATGCCCGGTCAATCGTTGCCATCGACTTCAACATCGACACCAAAGAGGAATATCCATGGTTCAAAGATCATGCTGTGTATCTGGTGGGACCAAAAGGGTGTTATATACTATGAGTTGCTAAAACCTGATTCCTATTACGGGTGGTCGGTATAAGCCACAATTGATTCGTTTGAGTCGTGCGTTAAGAGAGAAACGTCCGGAATACAAGGAAAGACATGACAAAGTTATTCTTTTACACGATAACGCTCGGCCTCATGTCGCAAAGGTAATGAAAAATTATCTGGAAATGTTGAAGTGGGATATTCTACCGCATCCGCCGTACTCGCCGGACATTGCTCCTTCCGATTACTGGTTATTCCGACAGATGCAGCACGATTTGGCAGGCCACCGGTTCACTTCGTTCGGAAAAATCGAAAATTGGCTCCTAACTTGGATCGCTTCGAAAGACGAGATGTTTTTCCGTAACGGAATTCAAAAATCACCCGAAAGATGGGAAAAAGTGATAGCCAGCGATGGACAGTACTTTGATTGATTCGATAATTCATGTTCTTCTAAAATAAACGCATCTTCAACTGTAAAAAAACGGACCGAATTAATTTGTACTCCCAATATGAATTTCAACTCCACTGAAATATCTGTCACTGCATACTCAGAAGTAGTTTCGACGTAATCCTGCCGCATTTTTTGGCATGACTTAGTGTATATACATTGAATAGGGCTCAAAAATACGTACGTTCCAGTTAACAGAACAGTCGTAGATTTCTACACTCTTCTAAGGAAATATCTTACACTGTAGACTTTGGGGTAGTTTGAGAGTGATTCTACCGCACTCGATTCCCATGCGAATACCTTTGCTACCCACTCGATTCCCATGTGAAGACTCATGTGACCAACTTGATTCCTATGTGGAGACCGATGCAACCCACTTGATTCCTATGTAAAGACCCATGTGACCCACTTGATTTCCATGCGACCAACTTGACTCTCATGCGACCACCCATGCGATTTGAGTACGGAGATTGTGATGAAAAAAACAATTGGTTCTATGTATCTCAACTCATCAAATTCTCAATTCTTGTTCTGCACTGAGAAAAAAAATGAAGTGAGCTCAACTTAATCGTGTATTTGGACTGTATATGGTTACCACGAAGAAATTGTATTTGAACTCAACATAATTTCGTTGAGGCAATCACACAAAATTACGCTGATGTCGTTCAGCCAACTACATCACACTGTTATAGTATCATCAACGTTCATTTTGTTCACACATCAATGTCATTCACTGGAGTTATCGTTGTAGTTGAATCAATTCATTTCGTTAGTTGGGGCAATTGTGGGAGAAATATAATTGAACGCATTTTTAGTTGTAATGAAGGAATAATTATTTGAAAGTCACCTGATCAGAGATGGTAGAATACAGGGTATGTAGTACATTAACACCTTTTGCAAGAGCAAAACGCGAAGCGCGCTGTAGAGAAACGGTTGGGATGTTAGTGTCTCAGATAGATAGGTAGACTCAAGATAGGTAGGTTCGATTCCCCTCAAATGAGATTTGACATATACACTTACCTGTATCATCATGGTGAGATATCGAAGCATTTCAGAGATTGAACAGTAAACAAATGAAGATTAACTTTTTGATTTACACATTCTTTTTACATAAATATATTTATGATTTGAAATGAAATAGTCTTGCATTAAACACCTTGTAACCTTGAATGGATTCTTCTATTGAGTTGATTGGAATAATTATTGAATCTAATGAAATACGGTACAATTGATTGTAATAAGTATCATTTTTATGTTAAAAGAATGATGTATTTGATCGAATTACCATTCAGTTCTGTCAACTACATCTGTAGTTGATGGGAATCAATCTTTACAAACATACGATGTAGTTGACGGAACTATTCCGTGAGATTCGCCGTATTTAAGCCCACGATGTAGTTGAGAGAACTAAACCGTCTTTGAGTTCACAATTTTTTTTCTCAGTGTGGTGTTCCATTCATGCGCATAAAGGAATCCCCTTCAATCGCGCGGAAAATATAAGTCACATGAAATTTGAACGCTCTCCTTCATTATTTCAACTATTCTGAATATTTTCTCCGTAACATACTGCGTGAAACTTATGTATGCACATATTCTCATTAGCAATTCCTTCGTTCACTTGAATTTCGCTTCAGAATGTGGAGTGGGAACAACGAAAAAAATCATAAAGTAATGGAATCGGCGTTTCATTGTTGAAGTTTCCAAGTTTGGAAATTTTTGTAAGTATAAAGGCAACAATTTCCTACAAAATAAAGTGATGACATTGATTAAACGAAACGTCGTTTATGAGTGCGAGGAAAAATTATGCAAACCTGCGTGACGGGAATTCCTTAATTAATGGACACTATATGATTCCGTTGGTTGAGTTTGTTACTCCTGACATTATCCGAGTTGTTTGATGTTATTCAATACCTAACTCTTACAATTACATTTTCATTGAATGCTCTGATGCGCTTTCTCAAAAAACACATGTGTTCATATACTCGAACCAAGTAGATATCATAAGGAAATGAATTGCAGCTCTTCTAATTTGTTAAAAAGAATACTGACATAACTCAATAATGAATAAAGTTGGCATGGACAGTATTACTGAGCCTTGGAGTCGATTGGATTTACAACAAAAATCATCGTCAAGTGGTGTATCTAATAGATTATAAGTAGGTGTGTGCGAGTACTCGAAATTTTCGAGTATTCTCGAGTCGAGTCAAGTCGAGTACTCGTCGAGTCGAGTATTTTGTACTACTCGAAATTTTCGAGCTACCCGATAATCTTCGAGTAATTTGTCGATTTTCTTATAATTATCATGGATCATCATTTGCAAAGGGTAGAATATTCTTAGAGAACATAAGGGATCGTTATCCACTATCACATACAGATTATATTCATATTCATATATATTATATAACTTTCCAGTACTCGAAAATCTACCAGATACTCGAAAAATTTTCGAGTACTTGGTGAATTTCGAGTACTCGGCTCGACTCGACTCGAAACTTCAATTACTCTACTCGACTCGAAAAAATCACTACTCGCACACCCCTAATTATAAGAAATGCATTCTATGTGAAATTTTATTTTCCATTGAATTTCATGTTCGAAGCAGTTTTTCACTTCAATTTCCATTCACTTTGCAATTCTCCCAGTCTGAACCTGATTACTATCCAGTTTGAATTTGAAAATTCTGAATAGAGAATCAAGCATGACATTGGAAATGATGGGAATTCATTGGATTCCTCAAAAACTTCAAGAACAATTGGTTTTCGAACTTTCTAATTTTCAATCTGGCGCGAAAATTGAACTTTCGGAAAGAAGATTCTGATAATGTAATTGATATTTGTGTTAATTTGAGGGAAGGTCCAATTGAATCAAGGTTATGGAAAGGTGTTGCTACACAATAACACATATGTGTGCCGAAGAATATTTTTCGGTGTGCGAATTACGAACAATGATTTATATCGAAAAAATCTATCTCTGGGGAAACTCTTGTTTCATATTTTTATGCAACATGAGAGCACCGCAATGAATTATCGAAGTTAACATGGCATTGAGTGGATTGACGAAAATTAAATTCTTTATTCAATTCGTAAGAATTGAGTTTTGAGTGGTGAATTTCAAATTGTCTTGTTAGATACTTATAAAATATCATTCCAAGCTAATGATAATTTTCAGTCGCGTTACACGCATTTCATGAATTAAGATAAGCAATAAGGTTAATTACTACTGCTGTTACTACTGCCCGTGAAGTATTGTAAAAGATTGATTATTTTGATAATATGAGGAGAAATCCTCAAACAAATTGATGGCGAGATAGGCCTTTAGTAGAAAGAGAAGTTATGTTTGAAGGTAATTAAATTAATCAATGCTTGATTATATCCAATATTACAATCATGAATACATCTTCCTTCAATTAAAGAGAAAAAAACAACAAAGTCAACATCTGACCCTTTACATAAGTTTATGAAACACCCATTTCAGAGCTCATAATTTTGATTACAAGGAGGCAAACTTATTCTTTGGTGTTTGTGAAGGAGCTCTTTAAAATTGTTCGGAGCCTGGCTTATATTTCAAAGCCCTTTGGGTTTATCATTCATGTCACCTTTTGAATGTTTGAAAGTGTGTGAATATACTATGGAAGTGGGTGAAAAATTATATATGAAGTGTTTTACGCGTTTTATTGGAATATAATCAACACGCTTCTGAAGGGACCTTTACTTAGAGGGTCGAACATAAGCACTCTCCAATGAATTTTATCACAAAGAAAACTATATGATTGATCTTTTTGCTATCCCTACACTGGAATGCACGAATCAATTATCTCAAGGGATCATAATGAATGAATAGAAAATTGATGAATTCACAGCACAGCACAACCATCGATTTTCCATCTGAGACTCCAATGAAAATGAGGGAGAAATGAGGGGAAATCTCTTTTGATGTAACATATAGACGACAGAAGGATGTGCGCATTGTATTTTCAATAGTTTATATTAGTGAATTTACATATTCAGATTTGGTTATGTAAATCCAACTACACGCATTCTACTGAAAATACAGCGGGCGAACATTCCCCCGGCACTTCTTTGCTGCATTACGAAGATTTTTCCCCATTGCCACGGTTGCCATTCGTCTACAAATTTTTCACCTGCATTCTATTAGGTCTTGGGGGAAGAATCAGGTCGTGCTGGAAGGATCAAATACGGACATGCCTCGAAAAATTCCTTCTTCATCGCATGCACTTCAATATCTAACGAAATCGTCTGAATCTAGAAAAACCAAAGTCTTATGAAGTTTATAAATATAGTTTTCATGTAAACCTCGAGAATCGATATGATTGTGATAAAAATTGGCACAATGGCGTTTTGAGAAGAGATACGTTTTTTTTCGAACAAATTTTAAGATTTTAAAAAATTGTATTTTCAGTAATAATTCATATAATCAAAATAAACACTCCAAACTCATATGAAAATATTTGACACGAAGAGTACGGCAATTCGCACTCCCCATGCGCAAGAGAAAGAAGGAATGAAGTAACAAATCTCAGGTGTATTCGAAGAGATGAATTACAGTCTCATTCACATAAAACTCGACGCGAAACGAGTAACTCTTTTCTTAATATATTTATAGCTTGTACAAAGAACCGTTAAACCAACACAAGACCACAATCTTCGTTCCAAATTTGAGGACATCAACCGATTTCACACGGAAGGGGAATGTCCAAGTTACAGTGTATGTAGTGCAATAGACGACAGTTGGAAACGAAGTCCGCATATCCGCTCGGCCGATCGTAAACGTAATCTTATGCAATAACGGGAAATGCTTTGAAATCGAGCGATCCAAAACTCTCATACTTATTATGTATCTTATAGTGCCCCTTTTACTTTATCGTAGCATTATATCTTCCTTACTACTAAGGATACTTTTACAAAGATATCGTAACAGGCACCGTTCTCGATTCAAAACAACGAAACATCGTGAAACTGTGGGAACTAGTTCAATAAAGGAACGAGTTATGATTGGGAATCGGAATTATTCGACGGTGATAAAAATGAATTGATGGACTATATTATTTGTGAGTTGCTTGTTATTATTTTCATATTTTCTTGTACAATAATGCCACATTCTACAGTAAGCAACAATCACCACTACAGTCAAGCTGAGAGAGTCAGAATGGTTCCTCAAGAGAACCAAGATTTCCAAACGTTCGAGAAACGTTCACAACCGTTTTTTGAGAATTACTTGTACCAAAATACGGCAAGTCTTATTACAACTCGATGTGGCTCACATAAAACCTTGGAATTGTTTCAAAATTTTTCTGCTCGAGAGGGTGCAGAGGGATGCACTTTTGCCCCCTTAGCTTTTAGAATGTATCCGGTGTGTAAGTATGCAGTTACTGACACATCACGTCAGCGGTGTCTTGTTATTGCATCGATATCCGACGAAGATTTCCAACTCACAATAACACGAGTTTCAGTAGCATTAGTTCATTAGAGACAAACATGTCGAGTTTTGTGCCAACAAATCACGATTTGCGGACAGCACTACTTCTCTGTTTTCATCTGAAGATAACCGCAGGCGAATCGCATCGAATGCTTGTGGAGGCGTTTGGTGAGCATGCTCTCGGTAAAACACAGTGTTTCGAACGGTTCAAAAGTGGCGATTTTGACGTCAGGAACAAAGAACGTGGAAGACCACCGAAAAAGTTTGAAGACGCTGACCTGCATGCCTTGTTGGACGAAGACGACGCTCAAACACGACAACTGGCGGATCAATTAAAGGTGACCCGAAAAGCCATCTCCCTTCGGTTGAAAGCCATGGGAAAGATACAAAAGGTGGGGAAATGGGTTCCACATGAACTCAACGAGAGACAGCAGGAAAACCGCGAAACATCATGCGAAATGCTGCTCGCCAGGTTCCAAAGAAAGTCATTTCTCCATCGAATTGTGACTGGCGATGGAAAGTGGATATATTTCGAGAATCCTAAGCGCAAAAAGTAATTGGTTACTCCGGGTGAACCATCAACATCGACGGCAAGACCAAACCGCTACGGACGAAAGACAATGCTGTGTGTTTCGTGAGATCAGAAGGGCGTAATCTACTACGAGTTGCTGAAACCCGGGGAAAGTGCCAATACTCAACACTACCGACAACAAATGATCGATTTGGATCGAGTTTTGCGTGAAAAACGACCAGAATACCAACAAAGACAACACAAGGTGATTTTGCTGCATGACAATGCACCAGCACATACAGCAAAACAGGTCCAGGAAACGATAGAGTCGTTCCGCTGAGAGATTCTTCAGCACGCGCCTTACTCACCGGACCTTGCCCCATCCGATTACTACTTGTTTGCATCGATGGGACACGCACTTGCTGAGCAGCGCTTTACTTCTTACGAAGATGTACGAAAATGGCTCGATGACTGGTTTGCCTCAAAAAAGCAACGGTTCTTTTGGCGCGGAATCCACAAATTGCCAGAGAGATGGAAAAAATGTATAGATAGCGACGGACGATACTTTGAATAAGTTACTTTGTATCATATCATTACAATAAACGTGTTTTTCTGTACAAAAATTCCGGTTTCATACTTGCATACCTGGTATATCAGTTTGTAGAAGAGAATAGTAATAAATTTGTAGATTTTTTTGCTCGTTTGTTTTCTTTGCCAAAAAAATATACATATGTATACGATACAAAGAAAAACACGTATCACATAGAGAGAACGTATTGATGAAAGATTACCCAAAGTTGAGTAAAACGAGGACATAGTGATATTTGACCCAGGTTTGGAACCCAGTCAACTTCGGTTCACTCAACTATAAACAGAAATTCATTCGAATATTTCTTCACAATACTCAGCTTGTGGAGATAGTGAGGAGATTCGAAAGAATTTTCATCTGTAGTCGAGTGAAAACAAGTCAATCGAATTTCAAAACTCGCCGAAATACCACTATGTCCCCATTTTACTCAACGTTAGGTAATCTTTCGTCAATAAATTTTCTCCATGCACTCATATGTATCGTATACAGATGTTTATTCTTTGGCAAAGCAAATAGACAAGCGAAAAAGAATTCCAAAATTTATTACTATTCTTTCCGACGGACTGATATACATTCTGGAAGCTAGGAAGGCTTTGAGTGAGTCATATCGAGTTGTAATAAGGCTTAACGTGTTTTGGTCCGCCAAAATACCGCCCTGAGGAAGGCATAACATAGTCAATCCAGATTTGTTATTAGGCCGGTCGAATTAGGAATTTAGGGTGAACTAATTGAAGCCAGGGGCCTCCCCGTAGGATAATTGCGGGTCTCCCAGGGGGATATTCTTGATATCGGTCCTTGATATCCTTTTTATCCATCCTTGGTAGTATCTGCTTCCTTTACGTGGTGGGGAGGATAAGTATCTCAGATGTGGGTCTCTTTTTCGAGTGGAATGAACTACTCGAGAGGGAGAATACAAACTGAGAGAAACTGAATCATCCCAACGCCAGGAACATCGGCAGAAACGGAAGGGGAGCAAGGGGAAACTACCTTCCTTGATATCTTCTAATATTCCCGAGGAAATGAAATCTTTTCTCCAAGCCTAGAATTTTTAATTTTAATTCATTGGAAAAAAAACAACAACAACAACAACAACATGATGGCGTTCTCTCGGGTAAAATGTTCCGGAGGTAAGATAGCCTCCCGTTCGGATCTCCGGGTGGAGGCTACTCGAGAGAGCCTCATCAAACAAGACAGAAAACCAAACAGGATAGGGAAGAAGGAAAACATTCTTCGGGTCGGAGCGTGGGATGTTAGATTACTGAGACAAACAGGAAAATTGGAGAATTTGAAATGAGGAATGAAGAGGTTAGGTATCGATGTAATGGAAATTAGTGGAATGAGATGGCCGCAAGAAGGGGATTTCTGGAGTGAGGATTATAGAATCATTCATACAGCATCAAAGAATGGTCAAGCAGGTGTGGGAACTATAATGCATAAAAGGGCAGGGAATAGGATAGAAAATTATTTAGAACATAGCGAACGCATAATGATGGTCAGGGTTAGAACGAAACCGGTAGACACTGAGATAGTTCGAGTATACATACCCACATCTGCATACTCAGAGGAAGATATCGAAAAAACGTACGATGAGATAGGAGAAATGATAGAATATGTAGAGGGAGAAGGGAATTTAATGATCATAGGCGACTGGAATGCGGTAGTAGGGCGAGGAAAAGAGGGCAACATCATAGGAGATTTCGCGTTAGGAAGAAGAAATGAAAGAGGACAACGTTTGATCGAATTCTGTGAGAGCCATAAAATGGTTATTACCAACACATGATCCGAAAATCATCCAAGAAGAATCTATACTCGGAAAATGCCAGGAGATAGAACAGGCTATCAAATCGAGTACATATTAGTGAAACGAAGATTTCGAAACCAAGTGAAAAGCTGTAAAACTCATCCAGGCGCGGATATAGATAGTGATCACAATATGTTGCTGATGAAATGTTCTCTGAGATTCGAAGCTCTGAAAAAGGAGAGGAAAATGCAAAAAAGATGGAATTTGAAGAATCGCAAACAAGGAAAAACACGGGAGGCATTCAAAGTGATGTTGAACGAAAAATTGGAGAATCGACAAGAGAAGGACTTGGAAATGAAGAGTGGATGAACAAATATGAAGGGGAACATAGAGCAATGTGCAGATGAAATTTTGAAGAACGATGGGATAGAGCCCAAGAAACCATGGATAACAGAAGAAATTCTCGATTTGAATCATGAAAGGAGGAAATACAAGAATAAGAAAAGTGAACAAGACCAGCAGACAAACAAGGCACTGAGGAATGAAATAATCAGAGAATCAAGGGAAGCAAAAGAACGATGGTTAAAGGGAAGATGTCAAGATATAGAAGTAAGATTACATTCAGGGAAAATTGATGGAGCATACAGGATTGTTGAGAGATTTTTTGGACAAATGAAATCTGGAAGCAGTAAGATGAAAAATTCTCTAGGGAGACAATTGATAAGAACGGAGGAAAAAATAGAACAATGGATTAATCATTTGGGAGAGCTGTATAAGGGGAGCGATAATATAGGATTTTTAGAGAGGAAGGAAGATATCAATGAAGAAGGATTGGGAGATTCAATTTTGAGATCAGAATTCGACAGGGCTTTAAAAGAATTGACAAATAATAAAGCGCCAGGAATAGATGGCATAAGTGTGGACCTTATCAAAGCCTCCAGTCAGAGAACTCGTGACACACTGTTCGATTTGGTCAGAGATATGTACGAAATAGGCGAAGTACCGAAAGATTTCCGGGAGAATAAAATTGTCGCTATTCCGAAAAAACAAGGAGCAGACAAATGCGAGAACTACAGAACGATTAGTTTAACTTCACATGCCTCGAAAATACTGACGAAAATCATATACAGGAGGATGAAGAATAAAATACAGAGTAGATTGGCAGGAGATCAGTTCGGTTTCAGGAGAAATAGGGGAACGCGGGAAGCAATATTAGCACTGAGAACAGTGGTGAAGAAAAGTCTAGAGTCAAAAAAGTCTGTGTATATAGGTTTTGTAGATATACAAAAACCATTCGATAATGTTGATTGGGAGAAGATGTTTACGATTTTGAAAAAGGTAGGAATCAATTTCAGGGATAGGAGAATAATATATGGATTATATAAGAATCAAACCGCAATGATAGGGGTAGAAGGTCAGAAAGGAGAAGCACAAATAAGAAGAGGGGTGAGACAAGGATGCTCACTATCGCCAGTGATTTACAATTTGTATATAGAAGAAGCAATGAACGAAGTGAAGGAGCAAGTGCCATTGAAATTACAGATTCAAGGTGAAAATGTAAGCATGTTGAGATTTGCGGATGACATAACTATATTAGCTACGAGTGGTGCTGAGTTAGAAAATACTTTCAAAACCATGGGAAAAATATCACTAGACAAATGGTGTATGGATATAAATAACGTCAAAACAAAATTCATAATTGATACAACAGCGAAAACATAAGGGAGAACGAAAATCAAAATAGATGCAGAGACAATCCAGCAAGTCAAGGAATTCAAATATCTAGGAAGCATAATTACACAAGGGAAACAGGCTTTCCACCAAAAGAAACAGTTACTATGTTCGAAGAATATGAGCTCAGCAGTAAGGAAAAAATTCTTGAAGAGTCACGTTTGGAGCACGGCATTGTATGGTTGCGAAACTCGGACAATTGGAAAAACGGATCAACGAAGACTTGAAGCTTCTGGAATGTGGTGTTATAGAGAGATGCTTAGAATGAAGTGGATAGAGAAAGTAAGAAATGAAGGAGTACTTGAGAAGGTGAATGAAAGAAGTTTTTCGAAACAGGTCGTGAAAAGAAGAAGTAATCTGATAGGGCACACTTGAGGCATGATAGTTCATTGAAAACAATATTAGAAGGAAAAATGAATAGTAAAACTCATAAGGTTGACCTAGATTATGTTGTATGAAGCAAATTATACAAGATAAGGGTTATCTTAGACATGTAGAAATTGGCGTTTAGCGGATGATAGACAGGGTTGGAGGATTTCATCAAACCAGTCATAGGAATGATTACTTCACGATGATGAATTAACGCCAGGATCAAACCTGGTGGAATCGATAGTGGAGATGGTCCAGATGAAGGGAAATAAAATTTGCAACTCGTACCTGTTGTGGGGGATAAATTATTAGCAATAAACAATTTGTCAACTCCGTTTTTTTTCTATTTCGATGGATATCTTGGCAACGGTTCGAGGTGTCGAAACATTGTACTGTACCTTTTTTGTAGGGAAATGAATTTTCTCAAAGTTAAGCCATATTTGTTTCTGCCGTAACTGTCTTCGTTTTGATGCTACATGGGGAAGGGATGAGAAATGAAAAATCAAATCTCCATATTCGCGTTCAGCGAGTTCCATTCCATATAATGACCTATCCTTTCCCATGAAAATCTGACAATTTCGGTTTTTGTATTATAAACAAATTAACAAACAAATGTTGAATCATGGATGAAAACAATTTTTCAAATCGTGGATCTCCATCGGGGATTCTGAGGAACACTTTGGAAACCGAAATATTGATATTGTTCAATAATTGTTATGAACAATTTTTTTTTTTCAAATTTTTGGATTCTTTCTCAATATCAGATCATTCCGGAGGTGGCAAAGGCTATTCAATTCAGGTATAGAAAAGATCCAGGATTCCAAAAATCAAGCAACAATTCCATTTTTTATGAACAAATGAAAATTTTCAACAATTTTTTCTCTTGCATTTGTTAGGTGCTTTGAAATGTTGGAAAAATAGGGTATCTCCGACACCAGAAATGTCCTCCTGTAAAAAGATATATGCGCTCTCTCAAAAGGGGTTACCTTTGTCGTTAAATAACAGCGAAAGGGTGTATCCTACAACAAAATTTCGAGAGCTCAAATCTGTTGGTTTCATCTTTCTCCACAAGTTCCATTCAGGAATTTACGTCTTGGGGTCCTTCAAATGGGTGAGTACCTTGAAAAACTCAAAAAAACGCGCTCTTTGAAGATTAATTTTCACATGGCTTGCAAATAAACAAAACGTTTTGCAAAAAATCTTTAATCCACATAAAAATGATCCTCCAAGTGTCTAGTTATCCCCCAAATTTTGACGAGGTGATTTAGCAACTCTAAGTTCGTTGTTTTCAATTTGTTTATGGAAGTGGATTCACCGAAAAACCGGTCAAATTTAACATCAAAAATTCCAACTTTGAGACCTCGTAGCATCAAAACGAAGACGGTTACGGCAAAAATGAATATGGCTTAACCCTTTAACGCCGAGAATACACGGAATTTTTCGTCAACTTGGGAGGTGTGCATTGGTTACTTAACGGGTGGATTTTTCATCCAAACGCACTTCTCTCATTGTTCTCGAGGTCGCTCTTTCTAATGACGTTGAGGAGAATTGAGAAAAAAATTTGTAACACTGAGTTTTCTACACTTTTTCATTAAAAAACACGATTTTTTCGTCTGTTTTTTTTTTACAAAGTGAATTTTCAACACCAGAACGCCTCTCTATCCGGGTTGAACAAACATAGACCGTGCAATTCATAGTTGAACTCCAAGATTGTGCAGCAGAGAAATTTTTTTGATTGACAGGTGATTCAAAATGGCGGCTGAAACTCAGAAATTCACAAAATCTTCGATTTTTCGACGTTTTTTCGCATTCAAGTGGTACTAGTGTTTGTTCCTGCTGATTATTAGTGACCTCATCACTCTCACAAGTATCTTGCACGACTAATCATCGATAATCTGGGGGTAATCCAGCAGTGGGCCTCCAATATATTAGAAAAACAGTGTCGAAAGGTGTGAAAATAGTCATATTCTGGAGGCTTTCAATGCTTTTTACCCGAATACGACTCGTAGATTTTGAATGGACCCCTTGTGCGGGTTGTTCATGTATAGAAGATGGCCCAATAGACATTCTGACCCTTTTGGGCCGGGGGGGGGGGGGAACTCTTGGGGCCAAAGGAAAACGGTCTTTTTTTAAGAAAATAGAACGATCTTTTCTTGTACTAAAAAGTTGTAAGAATGGATTGGCTGTTCGTGTCAGAGTTAACTTTGACCATCCGAGTGTAAGAGATACCAGGGACGGATCTAGGAATGGATTTGGGAGGGGAGGGGTTCGTGAACTTCTCAATAGGAATAAGGAGTTATATTTATGTCAAGACTTATATCAAAGTGGTGATTTTTTCGCGAAAATGTTCGGGAACTGTTGAAAGAGAACATGGGCCAGATGGTGCCTGATTTCGGGACATCGTGCAAAATAGGGCCTCATCTGGCCCATGTTCTCTTCCAACAGTTCCCGAAGATTTTCGCGAAAAAATGACCACTTTGGTACAAGCCTTGACATGAATATAACTCCTCATTCCTGTTGAGAAGTTCACGACCCCCTTCTCTCCCAAATCCATTCCTAGATCCGTCCCTGGTATCTCTTACACTCGAATGGTCAAAGTTAACTCTGACACGAACAGCCAATCCATTCCTACAACTTTTTAGTACAAGAAAAGATCGTTCTATTTTCTTAAAAACAGACCGTTTTCCTTTGGCCCCAAGAGTGCCCCCCCCCCCGGCCCAAAAGGGTCAGAATGTCTATTGGGCCATCTTCTATACATGAACAACCCGCACAAGGGGTCCATTCAAAATCTACGAGTCGTATTCGGGTAAAAAGCATTGAAAGCCTCCAGAATATGACTATTTTTACACCTTTCGACACTGTTTTTCTAATATATTGGAGGCCCACTGCTGGATTACCCCCAGATTATCGATGATTAGTCGTGCAAGATACTTGTGAGAGTGATGAGGTCACTAATAATCAGCAGGAACAAACACTAGTACCACTTGAATGCGAAAAAACGTCGAAAAATCGAAGATTTTGTGAATTTCTGAGTTTCAGCCGCCATTTTGAATCACCTGTCAATCAAAAAAATTTCTCTGCTGCACAATCTTGGAGTTCAACTATGAATTGCACGGTCTATGTTTGTTCAACCCGGATAGAGAGGCGTTCTGGTGTTGAAAATTCAGTTTGTAAAAAAAACAGACCAAAAAATCGTGTTTTTTAATGAAAAAGTGTAAAAAACTCAGTGTTACAAATTTTTTCCTCAATTCTCCTCAACGTCATTAGAAAGAGCGACCTCGAGAACAATAAGAGAAGTGCGTTTGGATAAAAAATCCACCCGTTAAGTAACCAATGCACACCTCCAAAGTTGACGAAAACTTCCGTGCGTTCTCGGCGTTAAGGGTTAACTGTTAGGGAATTCATCTTCCTACAAAAAAGGTCCAGTGCAATGTTTCGATATCTCGAACCGTTACCGAGACATCCATCGAAATAGGAAAAAAGACGGAGTTGAAAAATTGTTCATTGCTAATAATTTATCCCCCACAACAGGTACGAGTTGCAAATTCCATTCCCATCCATCTGGGCCATCTCCACTATCGATTCCACCAGGTTTGATCCTGGCTTCAATTACTTCACCCTAAATTCCTGATTCGACTGGTCTATGAGTCTATACACTGAGGAAAAGAATATTTCAAATTCATTCAAGGGGTAACACCACAGTGACCTCTCCAAAAATAACGCTCTCTCAGATTCTTTTTTCGAAAATTAAAAAGTTCCTATTCAAATTGAACTCCATGGAGGTGTTCCGCTATTATTGAAGTACGAAATAATTTCTTTGTGGAAATTTATTGTGAGAAATGGCGGCTTGACAGGTGAATGACTGGAGCACTGTGGAAATTCATGGTATAAACCTATTCTCAACAGAAATCTAATGACATTCAAAATTTCGATGCGATACAACAGGATATGCCCCACCTGGAAAAACAGATGTAAAATCAATATGAGCTGCCAAATACGTTTGGTAATCCAAATGGTATGGGAACGATTTTTTGTACATTGTAACTTCAATGTTTTTCAATTCTATTCAAATTGATTCATGATCTTCGAAAAACATCATTGTATTGAAAATGAATATAAAGTGGAGTGGGAGAAAAATTAGGTTCAATCATTTGGCATACCTGCTAGGAAGAACTCTGACTTATTCTGAACCAAACGTGTTGGTCATTTCTGAACCATTTTGATTCATGTTCATTAGGGTGGACCGAAAAACCAAAATTTTTGAAATCCGGAACGTAATAGTGCGGAAAAGACGGTCTGGAGGAACACAAATCGAATGAAAAAAATATCATTCAAATCGGGCAACATTTGACCCTCGCGCATCGAGCTTGAAGTTTTTCAGTTTTCACAATTTTTGGTGAATGCAATATGTTTTCTCGAAAAAGTTTATATTTCATTATTCAGTGTCAGAAAATGATTGTCAAGCATACAAACATAGTTAATAGTGTTGGATTAATGTATAAATAAATAAATAAATATATATATATATCTGTGTCAATTGATTAGTTTGAGGACATTTTGTTTTTCCAATCGATCAGTTCGGGGAGATTTCATCACTTTGGGGACGATTTCCAAACTTTTTCAATACAAATCGATTACTTCGGGGATGGTCCTCGAAATATGACCATTTGGAGAATCGATGATTTCAAGGACTAGATATTTTTACATTTCCCAACCTCTCTCCACAGCGTGTATAATCTCTTTAGAGCAAGTCACTGAACATTTCAACACAACCAGTATGCATTTTTGAGCATCTTTCCCGATAATTTCCCATTGAGAAATATTCATCGCCTACTTAATGCCTAGGAACAGCGATTTAAAAAATTTTGTGTAAATATAGTTTCGTAAATCGAACATTTCAGGGACTTTGATACAATTCCGTTAACGTGTGAGCTACCTCTTCAAGTTACATATTTAGTCAATCCACGAGACATCTCCTAGCATTCCCTGGGAGAGTGATTAGAAATTGTGATCTGAGCATTCTCAGAAGCTCCGTCGTGCCGTTCGAATATTACAATTCAATTGACTCAACATACATAATGGATTCAACACGAACAGACTGATCCGAGGACATATACATGAGTAACTGATTGCTTTGGGGACATCATCAAAACATATATCATTGTTTATATGAAACAATCGATTTGTTCAGAAGCAAGTTGTGGATTCTTTTCAAATATGACGATTTCAGGAGAGTTTATGATGCATTGAGAGGATTCGGTTAAGAAATATTTCAGAATACCAGAAACTTATATAATACAGCTGAAGACTCAGGATAACAATTCAGAGGAATCTAAAATATTTTGAATACACCTTTTGATGTATAATCAATGAACAAATAGGATAACTTAGAGCATTTCTCGGGAGAGTAATTAGAATTTCGATGTTGAGCTCTTCTGAAGTATCATCAATTCCTTTGGAATTTACAATGGATTCCTTGTAAACAATGGATCCAGTACGGATAGACTGATATGGAGACATATTCATGAGGGAATGATTCATTTGGGGACATCAATAGAGGTGCATCATTGATTATTCGGGACGACGGATTTGTTCAAAAGCTCGTTCTGCATTCATTTTAATCATGACTATATCCAGAAGTTTTTGATGAATTCGTCGAATTGATTGAGAATTATTTTAGAATACCAGAAGCTTACATAAAAAAGTTGAAGAGTTAGAATAGCAGTTATTTCAAAACTAAGATATTTTGGGGACAGCACGGTCTCTTGGCAAGAAGGGGTCCGGGGCTGAATTTTACCGGTGGCCCCTTTGGAGAATTCAAAAATTCAAATTATCTGAAAACTTTTTTTTATGCGCCCCTATGTTTTGGGATCAGAATTTAGAAGTGAATCAACATTTTTCTAACCAATGTTATCAATTATACATGAGAATATTGCAAAAATTATGCATACCATCACACATTTTTTCCACTAATTTTACTCAAACAATCTTCTTCTACATTTCGTAGCTGCAAAATCATTGATGAAGTAATTGAACATGAAGAATGTAGCATCCGATGTCCTTTAGAAATCTAAATGAAATCTTTCCAATGTATGGGAAATTTGGCTTCCTAGGTGATCAGTGATAACTTTAGAGTGTAATAATAGAGTTTTTCTCATTCGCAAGGAACACTTTCAAACATTCGCGAGCTATGGACGCTGAAATTATTTGGAGCATTATGACTAAACGGAGCCATCCCAGGAGCTAATAATAATATCGGAAATGAAATAATCAACGATGTTTGGCACGGGATTTTCGTGAGGGATTCCTAGTAGGTAAATTCAGGACTCATAAAATCACAGACAGCATCGTAAGCTCTTGAAATCTCTCGAACACGTGTTCGTTGTTCCGTGACCTTTCATTGCAACATCTACGTTCTCGAAACATTCCTGAAACGTGCATTGCCAAAACATACTTATGATGCATGAAGACCTGCCGTTTCGTTGCTAACCTACGCGAACCTACAAATTACCACATTGCTTCCCAAAGTTTGATACGTGGTGATTTATTCAAACGATAGTGAAACCACGTTGTTTTTCAAAAACGTTGAATAATCCTCATCGGGCAACATGAATAACAATGAAAATACATGTATTGTGAAGAGTGAAGCGAAGATAGAGTGTACCTTGGAGTCGAACTATTTTCCACTGAAATGAGCTTATACATGTAATTTTTGTCACAAAATATTATTTTCTTCAATACCCGCATGGGGAATGCGGGTTTGGGCACTTGTTAGGAGAGGCCTGAAATAATCGATTCCACGAACGATGACGTTAGCGTGAGAGAAGCTGTTACTTCTCCCACTGGTGTGGAAATTTTTTCCACACCAGTGGGAGAAGTAACAATTCCTCTTACGCTCACGCCATCGGTCGTGGAAACGATTATCCCAGACCTCTCCTAACAAGTCCCCAAAATCGCATCTCCCTTTGCGGTATTTGAAGAAAATAGTATGTGCACCTCGTGGGAGACGGAAATTCCCGAACCGTGTGGTTACCGCGCTCGTTGTGCTCACGCAGTGAGGTTCGCTCTCGTCGAAAGTTTCCACTTTCTGCCACTTGATGCACAATGTATTATTACTTCAATGTGATTCATCTTTCATGTATTTCAAATAAAGAAATTCACAAAATTTAATCAATTCCATGATTTAGATGAATTATTGAACATCCCCGAAGAAAATTCCTGGGCGGGTGAAATTCCCAAATTCGCATGTGGACTCAGGTTTCTGGCCGGGAACCGCCAGGTCCTGCCTGCCTGAGTTAAAATTTTTAAATCGCTGAAATGAAAATATACGGTACCGTTACGGATGTGTTGCGGGCGCATCTGTACTGAACCCGCAATAATACTGTGAGCACCCGCACCACGCCCATAACAGTACCGTATACGCCTGCACCACATCTGCAACACTCCTGCACACGAAAATGATTACGCCCGCACCACGTTTGCACCAAGGCCGTTCGGCGAACCGTACACCCGCAACACGATTGCACCATAGCTGCACTAAACCCGCACACAGTGAATGACGATGGACGATAAATCCCGGAACGTGTTCGCACCAAGACCGCACCAAGCCCAGAACATGCATGCAATAGAGCTGTACTAGGTCCGCACCAGACCCGTAAATGTCGAAATTACTGTTGCAATGCGTGCTTAAGGGCCCTCGAGCACAGTAGAACTGTGAATGTGTGGGTACACACATATAGCACATAGGTATAGTTGAAGCGAGGAAAACTTTGCTCCAAACTTTTCTGCAAAATAGCAATTGATGTGGAATTTAAAAAATATTTCACCATAGTGCGTATTTGGGATTGCGCCATAAATATAAATGTAGCGGTGAAATCACTTTCCATTCTCTGTAAAAAATTCGTGAATACGCGAGACGATTTGACATTTCGTCGTCACCATGTTGATATTGAAAATATCTTGAGATGCAAGTGGCAGCTGCGTTTCAAAGTAAACATTTGATTATTTTTCATTATATTCAAAATTTCAAGGTTTTCGAAATAATCAATCGATTGATGGAATTTTTCAATATTGCACGTGATTTATCGTAATAGAACTTATATGTATATACAAATGAAACTATTCCGCATGGAAAAATTACATTACACTTCCCATGAACTCTTCATAGATGTGATTGAATTGAGATCGATTAGTTTGGTTATTATCCCGCATAAGATTTGATTGACAAAATTTTTATTCATTTATAAGAGAAGAGGACCATTTATTTAGAGAAAGAACGATCTTTGATTATGATGAACGAATTGTACGTGTAACGGTCAATTACCGATACATCGTTTTGATTATAATTCTACGTACGTTTATGTTAAAATTTTATGTCATTCAAAGAAGTATAGTTCACGAGAAATATGACATAATTTTGATACTGAAATGTATTTTATGATAAGTAATGTCAATTATATACGTTACAACACTTTTACAACATATCTTGTCTTACAGTGTGAACTTTTGAAGAGCTTTATAATCATGGAAAAAAACTTTGATATTCTGACCATAGAAAGAATGTTTAGGTTTCTCCAAAACGCAACCTCCAACTTTATTTCACGATATTTCTGAATTTAACATGGCAATGACGAAATGTCAAATCGTCTGACGTATGTACGAATTTTTCTTTATACAGTGCGCTCTCTGAATAGTGCGGCGGACCTCTTTCTCGCCCAAATGCCTACCCTCGATAGAGTGAGGGAGACACCATTCGGCACTATTCGGAGAGCGCACTGTATATATGAATTGAGAATGATCCCACCAAGGGCGTATCCAGAATTTTCTTTTGGAAGGGGCCTATGTTAAGGATGTATATCTGTATATACGAAATATATAGATATATAAAAAACGAAAAAATGCTGGATTTGGGGGGAGAGTCCGGACCCCTTGGACCCCTCCCCTGGATACGCCCTTGGATCCCACCGCTGGATTCATATTCAAGGCGTACTTCCAGGCACTATGGTGTAATATTTTTCAAATTTCATCTCAATTGCTATTTTGCGCCAAACCTTTGTGCGGAATAGTAATTGTTCCGAGAAAATATTATACCACTGTGCTTACCTGGGATTGCCCAGTGTTTACCCGCACTGAGAAGAATTCATCATCAAAAATTACTGGTTTCTGTCAGTAGACGAGGGATATACTTGACATGTGATTACAAATTGATGGGGAATATCAGTAATTTTTTATAGCGTTATTTTAATCGAAAAAAAAATTTTATCCTCACCGGCATCGAACATCATTGTTCGTGATCACAAACCTGGCTTATTTCCCCGAAGCCACCCAACAATCTTGAAAATGGGATGGTTTTCAATTCATATCAGTGTCATCAATTAAGAATTTTCGTTTACAACTTGTATGATAAAAGATAACTGTTTTTCAACATGAATTCTCATCTCTCTCTGGTTTTAATTTCCAAACTTCGGAGCATGAAAAATTACTGTTTTTTCTCATCAATTTGTGATCTCAAGCCAGGTATATCAAATCGTTATGTCAAGTATATCCCCCGACTCATGGGAAAACTAGTATTTTTTGATAATGAATATCTCTCAGTGTGGGCTTTACCTCTATTTCCTGTAAAAAATTCGTAAATACGTGAGACGATTTGACAGTTCGCCGTCACCGTGTTGCTTTTAAGAATATCGCGAAATGCAGTTAAAAGCGACGTTTTGGAGTGAGCATTTTTTTTATTACCATGTTCAGAATAACGAAGAAAATTTTTTTCAATCGTGAATTTTCTACAATTTCACCCCATAATGTGCTGTGAAAGTGATAATGTATATCGTTGATTTTATTCCGCATAAACAAATATTCCAGTGTAAAAATTGCGTTGCATTTCCCGTGGACCATTCATGTGTGTATGAAATCAATATTTTACATAACCGTATGGAGGATAATGTGGAGAAAACGATGCATCGGTAATTGACCGTTACACGTACAATTCGTTCATCATAATCAAAGATTAAGATAATCTTTTCCTCCCCGTGGATGATTGCGGGTCTTCCAGGGGGATATTCATGATACCTGTCCTTGATATCCTTTTTATCCATCCCTGGTAGTATCTGCTTCCTTTACGTGGTGGGGAGGATAAGTATCTCAGAGTTGGGTCTTTTTTTTTGAGTGGAATAAACTACTCAAGAGAAGGAATACAAACTGAGAGAAACGAAATCATCCTAATGCCAGAAACATCGGCAAAATCAAACGGAAGGAAAGCAAGGGGAAACTACCTTCCTTGATATGTTTCAATACTTCCCGAGGGAATGAAACCTTTTTCCTAACCTGGAATATTATGTAACAAAAACAAACGAACAAATTAATAAATACATGATGGCGCTCTCTCGAGTAAAATATTCCGGAGGTAAACTAGTCTCCCGTTCGGATCTCCGGGTGGAGGCTGCTCGAGGAAGCTTCATCAGCAAGGAACGAAAACCGAAGAATAGGATAGGGAAAAGAAACAACATTCTTCGAGTCGGAGCGTGGAATGTTAGATCACTGAAGCAAGCGGGAAAATTAGAAAATTTGAAATTAGAAATGAATAGGTTGAATATAGACGTAATGGAGATTAGCGAAATGAGATGGCCACAAGAGGGCGATTTCTGGAGTGGGGATTATAGAATAATTCATACAGGATCAAAGAACGGTCAAGCAGGTGTGGGAATTGTGATGCATAAAAGAGTGGGAAATAGAATAGAAAATTATTCGCAACATAATGAACGTGTGATGATGGTTAGAATCAGAACAAAACCGGTAGACACAGTCATAGTCCAAGTATACATGCCCACATCTGCATATTCGGAGGAAGATATTGAAAAAACGTACGAAGAAATAGAAGAAGTGATAGAATATGTGAAGGGAGAAGAGAATTTGATAGTGATGGGGGATTGGAATGCGGTAGTAGGACAAGGAAAAGAGGACAACATTATAGGAGATTTCGCGTTAGGGAGGAGGAACGATAGAGGACAACGTTTAGTCGAATTTTGTGAAAATCATAAGATGGTTATCACAAACACTTTATTCGAAAATCATCCAAGAAGAATCTACACTTGGGAAATGCCAGGAGATACAGCAAAAGACCAAATTGATTACATATTAGTGAAACAAAGATTTAGAAACCAAGTGAAAAACTGTAAAACTTATCCCGGTGCAGATATAGATAGTGATCATAATATGTTGATGATGAAATGTTCTCTGAAATTCAAATCTCTGAAGAAGAGAAGGAAAATGCAGAAAAGATGGAATTTGAAGAACCTCAAGCAAAAACAAACACATGAGGCATTCGAGAAAATGTTGGATGAAAAATTGGGAGATCAAAAAGAGAAAGACTTGGGAATAGAGAGGAGATGGACAAAGATGAAGGGGAATATAAGAGAATGTGCGGATAAGATTTTGAAGAATGATGGAGTAGAAGCTAAAAACCCATGGATAACGGGATAAATTTTAGAATTGATAAATGAAAGAAGAAAATACAAGAATAATGATAGCCAAGAAGGCCAGCAATGATACAAATCATTGAGAAATGAAATAATAAGAGAATCAAGGAAAGCAAAAGAACAGTGGTTAGAAGAGAAATGTCAGGAAATAGAAATAAGATTGCATTTAGGAAAAATAGATGAAGCATATAGGATTATTAAAAGATTTTTCGGACAAATGAAATCTAGAAGCAATAAGATTAGAAACTCTCTAGGACGACAATTGATAAAAACGGAAGAGAAAATAGAACAGTGGATCAATCATTTGGAAGACTTGTATAGAGGAAACGATGATATAGCATTATTAGAGAAGGGGGAGGATGTAGATGAGGAAGAATTGGGAGATTCGATATTGAGATCAGAATTCGACAAGGCTTTGAAAGAATTGAAAAATAATAAAGCGCCAGGCATAGATGGCATAAGTGCGGACCTTATAAAAGCCTCCAGTGAAGGAACTCGCGACGCACTGTTTGAATTGATTAGAGATATGTACGAAAAAGGAGAAGTACCGGAAGATTTCCAAAAGAATAAAATTGTCGCTATCCCGAAAAAACAAGGGGCAGACAAATGCGAGAACTACAGAACGATCAGTTTAACTTCACATGCTTCGAAAATACTGACCAAAATTATATACAGGAGGATGGAAAATAAAATAGGGAGTAGATTGGCAGAGGATCAGTTTGGTTTCAGAAAAAATAGGGGAACGCGAGAAGCAATCTTAGCACTCAGGGCAGTAATAGAGAAAAGGATAGCGCTGAAGAAATCTGTGTACATAGGTTTTGTAGATATACAAAAGGCTTTCGATAATGTGGACTGGGAGAAGATGTTTGCGATCCTGAAGAAGGTGGGAATAAATTATAAAGATAGAAGAATAATATACGAATTATATAAGAATCAAAGTGCAATAATAGACATAGAGGGTCAGGAAGGGGAAGTACAAATAAGAAGAGGGGTGAGACAAGGATGTTCATCATCGCCACTGATTTTCAATTTATATATAGAAGAAGCAATGAACGAAGTGAAGGAGGAAATTCAATCGGAATTACAGATTCAGGGAGAAAATATAAGTATGTTGAGATTCGCGGATGACATAGCTATATTGGCCACGAGTAGTACTGAGTTAGAAAATATTCTCAACACTATGAAAACAATATTACTAGATAACTATTGTATGAATATAAATAAAGACAAAACAAAATTCATGATGTGTACAGCAGCGAAAACAGCTAGAAGAACGAGAATCAAAATAGATACCGAGACAATTGAACAGGTGAAAGAATTCAAATATCTAGGAAGCATAATTACAGAGAACGACAAAAGCGAAAGAGATACAAGAGCAAGAATAGCACAAGGGCAACAGGCTTTTTATCAAAAGAGACAGTTATTATGCTCAAAAAATATAAGCTTGGAAGTAAGGAAGAAATTCTTGAAAAGTTACGTTTGGAGCACAGCATTATATGGTTGCGAAACTTGGACAATGGGGAAAACTGATCAACGAAGACTTGAAGCTTTTGAAATGTGGTGTTATAGGAGGATGCTCAGAATAAAATGGATAGACAAAGTCAAAAATGAAGAAGTACTCGAGCAGATAAATGAAGAAAGAAATCTCTTGAAACACATCGTGAAAAGGAGAAGCAATCTTATAGGACACACATTACGGCATGAGAGTTTATTGAAAACAATATTGGAAGGGAAAATGAATGGTAAAACTGGTAAAGGTAGACCTAGAGCAAGTTATATGAAGCAAATCGTACAAGACAAGGGATGTAGTAGATATGTAGAAATTAAACGTTTGGCGGATAATAGACAGGGGTGGAGGGTTTCATCAAACCAGTCGTAAGACTGATTACTTCATGATGATGATGATGAATCAAAGATCGTTCTTTCTCTAAATAAATGGTCCTCTTTTTTTATAAATGAATAAAAATTTTGTCGATCAAATTTTATGCGGGAAGATAACCAAACTAATCGATCTCAATTCAATCACATCTATGAAGAGTTCATGGGAAGTGTAATGTAATTTTTCTATGCGGAATAGTTTCATTTGTATATACATATAAGTTCTATTACGATAAATCACGTGCAATATTGAAAAATTCCATCAATCGATTGATTATTCTGAAAACCTCGAAATTTTGAATATAATAAAAAATAATCGAATGGTTACTTTGAAACGCAACTGCCAGTTGCATCCCAAGATATTTTCGGAATCAACATGGCGACGACGAAATGTCAAATCATCTCGCGTATTCACGAATTTTTTATAGGTAATGGAGAGTGATTTTACTGCTAGATTTATGTTCACGGCGCAATCCCCGGTAAGCACTATGGTAAAATATTTTTTAAATTTCACATCAATTTCTATTTCACACAAACGTTTGGCGCAAAGGTTTTCTCGCTTAGACTATACCTATATTCTGTATTTGTGTACCTACATATTTATAGTTCTATCACGTTCGAAAGCCCTTAAGGCGATACTCAGCAATCCCGACGATGCAACCTGAGCCAAATCTTTTCTGACAAATTATTCGAAAATAAAGCAATAAAATCAAAATATCACTTTATACATACCATCTTCATTGATTGAGAAAGGTATGTATACAGCGATATTATGATTTCATTGCTTCATACCCTATAACACCGTGCAATGACTGGGTCCTCACGTTCAAAGTTTGTCGGAATGTTTCATACCGAATTACAACTCCTACTCTTTGCGTAATGGATGTAAGAGGAAAACCAATATAAATTTTGGGCAAAATAATTTGTGTCATACACACGGCGTTGTTTCACTCAGAGAAAAAAAGTTGCTGAAACAGCAAACCTCGAAGATTTGCTTTGCTGATATGGCAAAACTTGTTGCTGAATTAGCAAATAATTTGCTATCACAGCAAAAATCTTGCTCTTTTAACAAGCGTTTGCCATTCAGCAATCCAGAATTGTAGATATACAGACAGCTAGGAAATTTTGCTGAATTAGCAAATATCTTGCTAAAATAGCAGAATTTTTGCTGTAACAGCAACCGTTTTGCTGATTTGGCAATGTAGATTTCTCGGAATCGCTTTTTCAGCAAGAATTTTTCGCTGCGTGTTGGGTTCCTTTGAATATGTATGCGTTCGAAAGCAGTAACACGCCGAATTTTTGTATGAGGAAGATTTCTCTCACAACTTTTACGTTTGGGCCTTAGAAAGTTTTTATTTCGCTTTATTCTTATTCTGAAATTTCACTCATTGCAAAATTATCACAGATTCAGAAAAATTGTACTGATTTAATGGAGATGAGAAAAAAGCCTCTTGCGATATGCTTGCACCACGTCTATATAGTTTCAGAACAGGAAAAACGTACATACCTGTTGCGGGCGTGGTGCGGACATATATATGCGTACAGGTCTGGTGCGGGTATGTTATGGGCGCTTTGATTTTGAACCAAGAATCTCACGAATTTTTGGATCTGTTGCGGGAGTGTTACGGGCGTGAATATAAGTGCGGGACTAGTGCAGACGTGTTGCAGGAGTTTTCATTTTTACTCGGGTGGAACCGCTCTGGTTCTCACTCGGGACCAGTCAGATTCCTGCACAAGACGCAGTAGCCGGGTCAGGTTCCCGCTCGGGTCACCACCCCTAACAGCACAACGTGTCTCTGGGACGTTTTCTGAACGTTCAGAAAACCTCTCCTACGTTCTATAAACCTTCCATAAACGTTCCAGTGGCACGTTGTGCTGTCTGGGACCGGGCAGGTCCCGGGCGGCAACCAGAGCGGTTCCAGGCAGGACCTGGCCAGGACCTGGCGGGACCCGGCCAGGAACCTGAGTCCACATGCGGATATGGGAATCCCGCCCGCCTGGGAATTTTTTTCTGCAGTGACTCAACTAAGGACGATGTTCAAGGTCCCCAAACAGATCAATTCCTCTTATGATTATACGCGGGTCCTCGAACTGATCAAGTCGTTGCTTAGAAGGTCTCCAGAATGATCGTTCCGTCGTGTTTGTGCATTGATACCAGGTCCTCATAGTGATCAATCCCCTTCGAGGAATGCTCTGGAGACTTATTATTCACAACAAGCACTTTCACGCATTCACGAGTCAGATATGCGAAAATTATGTGATTGGTCGTAATTGAATGTAGCCATCGCAGAACCTAATAATAATACAGGGAATGCAATAATCAACGATGTTTGGCACAGGAGTTGCGTGAGACATTCCTAGTAGATAAATTAAAGAATTGTAAAGTGAAGGATCCTCGGACATAATTCTAGATACATTATCTTAGAGAGCCTCCAGGGAGAGAGTTACCAACTTGCTGTGCTCTGATTGGCGTAATCGCGAAGAGCTTCGTAGAGAGTTGCCATATTGGAAATTTGACGTCACCGCAGTGCTGTAGTTGATAATTTGTTTTAGGTTGTCACAACAAAAACATCAGTAATCAGTCATACTAATGTCATTCGACCCTAAATATTGAAGAAGATGAATTTGTAGTCCACAAACCGAAATGAAGAAGCTTATAAACGTCTCGCTGATGTTATTTTCATGACACCCTGGAACAAATCGTACACTACAATACTGCGATGACGTCAAATTTTCAATATCGAGGCTACTAACGGAGCTCTTCGCGACTACGCCAATCAGAGCGCAGCAAGTTGGCGACTCTCTTCCTTGAGGCTCTCTACATTATCTATTCGAGTTTTTGATGAACTTCTACGTTTTCTCACTCCCACCTGGAAATTCAACTCGCACAGTGACTAGAACTTGAGACAGTGTTCAAGGTCTCCAAACAGATCAATTCCTCTCATGATTATACACGGGTCCTCGAACTGATCAATTCGTTGCTTAGAAGGTCTCCGAAATGATCGTTCCGTCGTGCTTGTGCGTTTATACCAGGTCCTCATATTGATCAATCCCCTTCGAAGAATGCTCTGGAGACTTATCTATGCGTAGAAGCGCTGTAATAAATTCGTAAGCCAGATACGCTGAAATTATGTGATCGAACATAATCGAAAGTAGCCATCGCAAAACTCAATGATAATAACGGAAATGCAATAATCAAGAATGTTTGTCACGGGAGTTTCGTCACGGATTCCTAGTAGAAAAATTCAGGAGTGATAGGATCCGAGGTCGCACAAGAGCTCTGGAAGAGTTCTTGAAGAATATATGGTATTTCTCATGAACTCTTTTGGAACTCTTGTGCCATCCGGGACGTGGGGATATCATTTAGCATCGGTTTCATGAAAGGACATCGTTATCCGGATTCGTATAAAGTCATTGAGCTCTATACAAACTGGAGAGCACACTGAGCCGATAAAAGCGAGACATACAAAGACACCGCAGGGGGACCCGATCTCTTTTTCTGTCACTGTTACTATCTGAGTTCATAACATTGGGCATGTGCACAAAATGACGCAATACAGAAAATGTGATTCATTTTTGAAATAAGGACGTGATTTGTCAAGATTCAGTTCTATGTGTGAATAAATTGAAATGGGAAGGAAGGAATTATAATAAAACATCAAAAGGTTCAATGTTTTGACAAGGATAGTAGCGAGATCTATAGTTTTGACGCTAATGAGCGAGACAAGGAAATCGTGTCCCCCCAGCTTTCTCTCTTTCTAGCTGGCTGGTCTCGGCAGATACTATAGAAAAATACGGCTAGTGCGCACTCCAGTATGTATAGAGCTCAATGTATAAACCCTCTTAATATCCTCAAGGGTTACAGACCTTAGACATAATTCTTGATAAGTCACTTATTTGTGTGTCTGAAGAATTTCTATGTTTCCTACTTTCCACGTGAAAATCCCACTCACAGAGTGACTAGAAATCAAGAGGATTTTCAAGGTCCCCAAACAGATCAATTCCTTCTGTGATTATACACGGGTCCTCGAACTGATCAGTTCGTTGCCTAGGAGGTCTCCAAAATGATCGTTTCGTCGTGCTTGGGCGTTTATACCAAGTCCTCGTATTGATCAATCCCCTTCGAGGAATGCTCTGAAGACTTATCTATTCGCAAGAGCACACTCACGCATTTGCGAGCCAGATACGCTGGAATTGTGTGATTGATCATAATTGAGTGTAGCCGTCGAGAAACCTAATAATAATCCCGGAAATGCAATAATCAACTATGTTTGCCACTGCAGTTTCGTGGGGGATTCGTAGTGGGTAAATTCAGGGGTTATACGATTCCAGGTAGCACAGAGGCTCTGAAAGAGTTCTGCAAGAATATATCGTATTCCTTATGAACTCTTCCAGAACTCTTGTGCCATCCGAGATGTGAGGACATCATTTGGAATCGGTTTCATGAAAGGGCATCGATATTCGGATCTGTGTAAAACCCACAGAGGAAGATAGAAGGAGACCAAACTCTCAAGGGATTCTATCAAAAAATTGGCACATTTTTCTGTGAATAATTACTAGTTCAAATATCGTCACTCGTGGCACTGTTGTTCCAAGTGACCCGTTTCGTCGGGTCACTTGGAACAACAGCGCCACGAGTGGTGATATTTAAACTAGTGATTATTAAAAAAAAATGTGCCTATTCAATTCCACGAGGTGAGTCTCCGTTTATCTCACTTCCTGATGAAGCCTCTTGATATTCTCAGGAGTTGCAAACTTCAGACACAATTTTTGATACGTTATCTATTCAAGTTTTCGATGAACTCCGACGTTTATTCACCTCCACATGAAAATTCAACCCCCACAGCAGGGATGCCAGACAAGACGGTGTAGACCGAAACATCAGTCTCTCTACTGTCCACACGATGTAACTTTCGCAGGAAGCTTTGAATCGATTTGAAATTTTTCAGGAGGATTTGTTCAATTATTGAGAATCGTTTTGCGGATTTTCGTGAGTTTTTTTTCATTATTTTAAGAATAGGTGTGATACATCTTTTGGGAGTGCTGGAGAACAATCAAATCCCTGTTTCACGCAGTTTCCTTAGGTTAGATATCTACCCCGGTTGATAGTTCGGGGGTTGAAGAATATCCATTGCACCGTGTATCTCTGAACTCGATTTCGAACAATGTATGAATACTTGACAATCTCTCAATTAGGCCGTCAGTGTTTTCTCACAGGAATGACGTGAGACATACTGAATCGCTTATGGACCCACATAGCATGGAATATTCCGTATATCTATAAAATATGAATGGGTGATTCCATAAGAAATTCACATTAATTTTTGAAATTGCTGTGGCATATTTTTTCATCATTCCACATGAGAAAATATTCGACACGTGTCTCCCCATTTTTTTTATGGAGCCTACATTCCCGAGTTACGAATCTTTGAATTGTTTAAATTCGAGGATTTCACTGATTTCGCAATGCGAATATCTCGAACAGTGCTGATCGCAGGAAATATCTTCCAAGAGATAAAATGTAGCGTTTTGTTCATATTTTCCGAAGAATGGCATGAAATTATTGGATTCATAACCCTGAATCCTGGATGATTGCATTGCCGGTGTTAGGTTCTGGGATGACTGCATTACATTATGATCTATCACGTAATCAGTGCCGGATTCACCAGAAATGGGGTCCTAGGCAAACTTTGGTGGGGGTCTATGTAACGGCAGCTTCAGCACGATAAGTTAAAAAAATGAAACTCTGAGCTATGAAACAGATTCAACAAAAGCGTAGTATTTATAAATACAATTAATTCATTGAATGTTCTCAGCATAAATATTCTGACAAGAAAAATATGAAGAAAATTTTTTTTCATTGGTGAGGGCCCATAGGCCTGTGCCTAGTAGGCCTATGCCTTAATCCGGCACTGCACGTAATTTCAGCGTATCTGGCTCGCAAATGCATGAAAGTGCTTGTTGCGAATAGATGAGTCTCCGGAGAATTCCTCGGAGGGGATCAATCAATATGAGGACTTGATATGAACGCAAAAAAAAGACGGAACGATCATTTCGGAGACCTTCTAAGCAATGAATTGATCAGTTCGAGGACCTGTGTATAATCATAAGAGGAATTGATCTGTTTGGGGACCTTGAACACTCCCGTACGGAAATATTCCACTGAAATAACTATGAAAAAACTCTGAGAATCTCTGAAAAAATTCTGAAAAATCTAATATTTTTGGAGCATCCTGAACAGACTTTTTTGAGGGCTTTTTCACAGTTTTTTCGGAGAGTAAGGACGAAATACCGCTCTGAAAAAATTCTGGCAAAACTGAACAATTTTGGAGATTTTTCTGATTACTAAAAAATGTAAAACCCTATGAGTAGATTCACACGGTATATTCAAATATCCTATGTGAAAAAAGTGTTCGAAAATTGAGAGAATTCCTTCAATAGTCAGAATAATCTCAGGAATTTTTCAGTTTCGTGGGAATTTTTTCAGAGCGCAGTTCCCGTCCTCGCTCTCTGAGAAACTCTGAAAAAACTCTGATGAAGTCTGAAAAAAGTCTTTACAGGATGTTCCAAAAATATTTGATTTTCCAGAGTTTTTTCAGAGATTTGTCATAGTTATTTCAGTGAAATATTTCCATATGAGCCGTCTCAAGTTCTAGTCACTATGGTAGTTGAATTTTCACGTGGAAGTGAGAAAACGTGAAAGTTCACCAAACACTCGAATAGATAACGTATCAAGAATTATGTCCGAGGTTTGCAACTCCTGAGGATTTCAAGAGTCTTAATATGAATCCGGATATCCTCGCACTTTCATGTAACCGATTCCACATGATGTCTCCACACCCCGGATGGCACGAGAGTTCCAAACAGTTCATAAGAAGTACGATATATTCTTGAAGAACTATTTCAGAGCTTTTGTGCTACCTGGGATTTTATAACTCCTGAATTCACCTACTAGAAATCCCTCACGAGAACCCCGTGCCCAACATCCTTGATTATTGCAATTTCGGTATTACTACCACCCTAGTAGCATCAGAATGTTGTATATATACTATGCAGGTTCATAGTATATTTAGATATACTATGAACGTTCATGGTATATATACAACGTTCGGTTGCTACTTGGGCAGGTTCTTCGATGGCTACTTTCGAGTATAATCAATCATATAATTCCAGCTTATCTGGCTCGCGAATACATGAAAGTCCGTTTTGCGAATAGGTAAATCTCCAGAGCATTCCTTGAAGGGGATTGATCAATACGAGGACTTGGTATGAACTCACAAATACGACGAAACGATCATTTCGAAGACCTGCTAAGCAACGAATTGATCAGTTAGAGGACCTGTGCATACACGGAGAAGAAGGTATCTTAAAAAGTACCATAATTTATGGATTTTCTGCGCTGGTCTGACCGAGTCTAAATATTTACCTGAAAAAACCTCTAAAAGTACCATAATGTCTTGGACTTTTATACGGAAGGTACCATACTTATTTCAAAAAGTCCAAGAAATTATGGTACTTTTAGAGATTCATGCAAGTGAATATACCGATTCGGGTCAGACCAGCGCTGAAAATCCATAAATTATGGTATTTTTCAAGATATCTGTTTTCTCAGTGTAAACAACAGGAATTGATGTGTTTGGAGACCTTGAACAATGTCTTAGGTTCTAGTCATTGTACGAATTCAATCTCACGTAGAAGTCAGAAACGTGAGAGTGTATCACCACACCAATAAATGACGGATTAGGAATTTGTTCTAAGGTTTGCAACTTCTGAGGATATAAAGAGTCTTCATGTGACAGGGTTGCATCTTCATTAGGAATAGCATGTTAAAACACAATTCTCAGTTCGATAGAAATTGTTTCCAGTGTTTCCAGAGAGAGCGCAATGATCGCACCGACTCGGCAATAAAAATGATTATTGACAATGATGGATTTTCATTGGGTGGTTGATAGACTGCGTCACGAAAAAATATTTCTTTTTTTTCGAGTGAATGCGTCTAAGAAGTTTCATTGATTGGCAAAAAAGAATCTCCCAAAATTTGAACTTGATATCTTAGAAATTGAGCTGACGCACGAGGGAGTCCCTTTTCTCATTCAAAATACATTGAAAAAAAACGTTCCCCAGTAATTCCAATATTAACCCTCAATTACCCCACGGGGGTCTGAAGGGAACAAGAGGTTTTCGGAAAATTGATTTTACGTTCATAAGGTTGAAGAGATACAATTTGGGACTAAGATAGGGGGCAAGTTCAAGAACCAAGCTGCATTTTTTATCTGCGAAAAATACTCCATTCAGTTGATTGCAACGCATAGCGAAAGGTTGAAAAAAATACGCGAAAATACGTGGGATAACTGAGAGTTAATGGTGGAGAAAAATTTTTTTCAAATTTTCGTCTGCACTACCTTGTAGAGAATTAAATTCTCTACGAAAATTTTCATCCCATATTTCGTTCAAACTCATAAAGAAAACGTTACAGGATGTTGAAAAAGCGGAAAAAGTGAACCCATTTAAAATACATTGAAAAGAAATGTTTTCCGGTAATTTCAATATAAATGGTCGCAGAAAAATTTTTTTCAAATTTCTGTCTTCGCTATCTTACAGAGATCTGAATTTTCTACAAAAACGTCTATCCCATATTTCGCTCGAACTCGTAGAGAAAAAGTTACAGGTTTTTGAAAAAGCGGAAAAAGTGAAAAATTATGAAAATTTCTCAGATGGCCACTCGGATTCAATGAAACTTCTTTTTGGCCGCTAACACATTTGTTCAATAGTATTTAGCCTAATTCACATGATACCAGATGGATTTTGTGGGAAACAATTTTTATCCACATTATAAACGATCAAATTTTACATAAAATTTTTATAAAGTTTTTATCGAGATTTTATAGAATTCAACATAGGCTCAACGAATTTTCCATTAAAAAATATCGATATTTCCAGATATTGCCCATCACTAATGTAAACACCTGCTCACACGTGAGTCACTTTCGTGAGGGAATTCGCAATGAAATCCGAGAGAAGATAACTCTAATCTACTGAGAATAAGTGAAATGCCTAACAGTGAAAATAAAAATCTATATACATATGTTCCATGTGGGGTAGGGTTCCAATCTATGATCTATGAGTTAATTTTGATTGTAATTTTGATGTAACTTTCGGAGGAAGCTTTGAATCGATTTGAAAATTTTCAAGAGTAATTGTTTGATCATTGAGAATTGTTTTGCGGATTTTCGTGAGTTTTTTCTTATTATTTTCAAAATAGGTGTAAGGTAACTGACACCATTAGTGAACATTTAAGAACACAAGCACTCTAAATATAAATTATTTCATGAATAATTTCTTTAAAATGAATTTCCACGAGTCAATAAGGTAGATTGAGCATTTCAATTTCCTCTTACCGTGATTTTTTATTCATTTTCTAAGTGATAACAATGAAAATAATGAAATTAATGAAATGTTAACAATACCCCCATTAGTGAACGGGTCGCATGAATTAGTGAACGCTGATTGACCCCATTACTGAACGCGTAGAATCTGAGGTTGCTCAGATGAGTTATTATCACTTTCCTGATGATATTCGAAATATATTCTGTGCACATTCTAATGAGACCTTTTCATAGGTGCTATGCATATTCATCGAACGTATGTAATCGAATATATGACGGGACGTCAGTCGAACGTCGATTGAATGAATATCGTACATTTCAAATGTACTATGTACGTTCTGAGTGTATTTGAAACAGTGCCATTCGTATATTCTATGAACTTTCATGATATGTTCTTCGTATCTCATTCTCAAATTCTACCAACGTTTTTATTTCATATATACTTTGAACTTCTGTTGCTGCTTGAGTTACTTTGGCAAAAAAAATTGTGAATTTCAAGTAGAGTTTATAATTTTACATGTTTATTCCAATCCTTGGAGGAATTTATAGATTGATTGAAAAATTATGCGCATTATGAGAATTTATGAAAAAATTTTCCTAGAGTAGATACCTATGATATTAATTGTTACGTTTATTCGTTCAGTAATAGATTCACCGATCATTTTCGTGTGTGTACTTCTGAACGCGCAATTTTCTGGGTTAGCGACTGACAGTTATTGAAAATAACCCTACATTATCTCAATTTGAATGATATCAATAGATTGGATACATTAAATAGTTCAATGGTCGCATTAACACTATGAAAATGCACAATTGAAAAAATGTCCATTCTTAACTCACCTTGTAAGATTCACGAAGGCAAAGCTCGTTGTGACACTCGGCATGAGTCTTTATTTATTTCGTGAATTACATTCTTCTTTCTTCCATTTGTTTTCGCATTCATCACGAACAATAATGTTTGAAGATTGGAATCATCTTCACAGCACGTAATAGGTAAACACTTCTTGTTCGTCAAAGAGGTTTTATTATCTCGGGGTTCACTAAAGGGGTCGCGTTCGCTAATGGGGTCAGTTACCTTAATACATCTTTTGAAAGTGCTGGAGAACGATCGAAGCCTTGTTTCACGCAGTTTCCTTGGGTTAGATATCCACCCCGGTTGGTGGTTCGGGGGTTAAAGAATGTCCATAGCACCGTGTATCTCTAAAGTCGATTTCGAACAATGTATGAATACTTGACAATTTCTCCATGAGGCCGTCAGTGTTGCCTCACATGAATGACGTCAAATATACTGGATCGCTGATGGACCCACATAGCATGGAATATTCCGTATATCTATAAAATATGAATGGTTGATTCCATAAGAAATTCACATTAATTTTTTAAATTGCTGTGACATATTCTTTCATCATTCTACATGAGAAAATATTCGACACGTGTCTCCCCATTTTTTTTATGGAGCCTACATTTCCGAGTTACGAATCCTTGAATTGTTTGAATTTGAGGATTTCACTGATTTCGCAATGCAAATATCTCGAACAGCGCTGATCGCAGGAAATATCTCCCACGAGATGAAATGTAGCATTTTGTTCATATTTTCCGAAGAATGGCATAAAATTATTGGATTCATAACCCTGAATCCTGGATGATTGCATTGCCGGTATTATTATTAGGATCTGGGATGGCTGCATTACATTATGATCTATCACGTAATTTCAGCGTATCTGGCTCGCAAATGCATGAAAGTGCTTGTTGCGAATAGATGAGTCTCCAGAGAATTCCTCGGAGGGGATTGATCAATATGAGGACTTGATATGAACGCACAAACACGACGGAACGATCATTCCGGAGACCTTCTAAGCAACGACTTGATCAGTTCGAGGACCCGTGTATAATCATAAGAGAAATTGATCTGTTTGGGGACCTTGAACACTGCCGTACAGAAATATTCCACTGAAATAACTATGAAAAATCTCTGAAAAAATTCTGGAAGATCTAATATTTTTGGAACATCCTATACAGACTTTTTTCGGAGCTTTTTCACAGTTTTTTCAGAGTTTCTCAGTTTTTTCAGAGAGTAAGAACGAAATTGCGCTCTGAAAAAATTCTCACAAAACTGAACAATTTTGGAGATTTTTCTGATTACGAAAAAATGTAAAACCCTATAAATAGATTCACACGGTATATCCAAATATCCTATGTGAAAAAAGTGTTTGAAAATTGACAGACTTTCTTCAATAGTCAGAACAATCTCGAGAATTTTTCAGAGTTTTTCGAGAATTTTTTCAGAGCGCAATTTCATCCTCACTCTCTGAAAACCTCTGAAAAAACTGTGATAACGTCTGAAAAAAAACTCTTTACAGGATGTTCCAAAGATATTTGGTTTTTCAGAGTTTTTTCAGAGATTTGTCATTGTTGTTTCTGTGAAATATTTCGATACGAGCCCCCTCAAGTTCTAGTCACTATGGTAGTTGAATTTTCGCGTGGAAGTGAGAAAACGTAGAAGTTCATCAAACACTCGAATAGATAACGTATCATGGTATCAGATTCTCTGCGTAGTGTTTCAGGGGGATGAGAAAGAAACAAAATGAAGCGAATATACCATAGATCTGTAAGTTTGCTATCACCACTATCAATTGGCATTACAGATTACAAAGTGGATTCAATTGATAATGAATCCCTAGATTCTTCGAGTAGAATTACAGGTGGATGAAGGAAAAACAGGCAAGATGCAGATATATCATATATCTGTATAAAAGCAGTGCCAACCACAAAAATCCAAATTGCATGACACTTTTATAAAGTTATAGCCGTTGTTTTTCATCAGGGAAGGAGTATTTCCGAAGGTAACTTCACGTGCATGTTACGAAGTAAAGGTAAAAAGTGGATATTTATTCATGATCTGCGAGTTGAACAACGAAATTGGCCACGTAATGCTAAAGACTCATACATATATTTCTTCAAAAAGCAATAATTTCACTTGCTCATCAAATAACAATTCAATTACTATATTCTTCTATAGGTGATTTTGAAGAACATCGTATACGTTTATAATACCACAACCGACTAAATATTCTTGAAGAATTTTTCGAAATGATTTTGCTGGATATTCCACAAAATTCTAAAAAATTTCTTGTACAGTACTGAAAAATGCTCTTGACCAGATATTTTGAAGATATCTCTTTTTGTTGCATGATAAATGAATATTCGACATCTCTTTAAGAAACTCTTTGAAATAATCCTAAAGAGTCATTGAAACATTTTTGCTGGGAAACTATTTTCAACTTCATGCCAAATGGTACAAATTCTCGTTTTATCAAAAAAATTTCTGTTGGATACCTTCAACATATTGTGTGCAAGTTTTCTCTGTTCATAAAATCTGTTTTGTTTCGTTTTCCTAACAATCATATTTTAGAAACAATGGGAATTCTTGCACAATACATGTTCAAAACAAAATCGTGGGCTGCTTTGAGCGCCAACTTATCGGTCAATTAATATTTACTTTCCGGAATCCTGCACATATGTATTGATTTATGGGAATTCACTTTTCTTTCCTTCTGTTCTTCATTCTCTATGTCGAATATCTATTGCTGTCCAATGATGAGATGACTGATGGAAACCCAAGTGAGTTTTTCATATCACAAATGATCTGAGGAAATTTTCTTCATCGCTACGATCGCTATTAAATTATACATGAGCATTCGAATTTTATTTATGTTCAGTTAAGTACACATCCAGGAAAAGAAGTGGAATCCCAATAAAAGAACTTCAAAAAAGTAAAAAAATCACGCCAAGTACATGAAAATGCGGTCAATCCTAAAAAAAATCTAAAAATACATTCAAACGAAAATTCTCCTACAATAAGAATTTCGATAAGATACAACAGGATATGCTTCACTTGAAGAAAAAAGATGTGAAATCAATATGAGCTGCCAAGTACATTCGGTCATTCAAATGGTATGTAAACGATTTCTTGTATATTGTAACTTCTTTAGTTATTTCCACGAAGTAAGATATAAGGAGTGCAATCTTCATAGAACTGACATGACACATTTTTTTTCGCCAACTTGCAAGTCAAATTCCTCCACTCGTAGCGCTATAAACAGCGTGTCTGAGATTTTCCTCTTTGTCGTATAAAGATAGATTTGTCAAGTGGCTCTTTTTACCACAAAGAGGGAAATTTCAGACATGCTGCTTATAGCGCCACGAGTGGCGGAATTTGACTTGCAAGTCGGCGAAAAAAAGTGTGTCACTTTCTAAAATTGATCTCATAGGAGATTGCACTCCTTAGATCTTACCTCGTGGTTATTTTATCACTTAACCTCTTTCTATGAAACATGAGTTTTCAACATTTGGTAATTAATAACCAAATTTACTCCAAGAAACACTTGATGTCAATTATTAATGATTTCTATGAAAAGAAATATGTATCCAATAATATCAACAAATTATAAAAAAAAATAGAGGTCTAATTTAGAAGTTCAACACTGAGATAAGAATCCATCATTTGAAATTGATCAACTGACAGTTGCTGACAGTCATTCGAGGCCTTTTATAATTCTTGAATTCCCTATTTTCATTTTGACACATGAATTGTCAAAAGTGCCATCTCGTGAACTGCGGAATAAGTTTTTTTTTGTGATTTCCATCCATTTTCATAGAACTTTATTAGGCATGTAAGTATTGTGAAGAATTATAATTATTTCCAAAAGTATCATAGAAACGGATGGAAGCCACTAACACTTTCGCCCGTGAATTACAAGATATCGATTTTTCACAACGCATGCATTAGGATATAATTGATCTCAGGATCATAAAAAGGCATAAAGAGCTACAGTTTCATGAATTCTCAATGATAGGTTCTTATCTTTTATAGATAATAGTTGGGATAACAATTTTATTTAGTAGGGACCTTTATTTCGTGGGACGAGACATCGGCAGTCAATCTCAAATGGCCATTGAATAAATTCAAAGTGCAAAGCTCTTGAAAACTTATTAAAGAAAAACTCATTTATGAGTATGAGTATAATAAGATTGAAGAGCATTTCCTCCTGAATCTGTTTAATAATGATTTTTAGAAGTTTGAATCGTTTATTGAAACGAATTAGTAATCGAATAATGAAATAATCAGCTGTTGAAGACCCAAAGTCTTGCAGTTCATTCTTCAAACCATGTTTCCAGTCCCAAGGAGTTGTTGATTCGAGAGGGAAAACACCGATGATTTATCAAATTTTGTGAGTTTACATTTTCGTTTCTGTAAACGATTCAAACTTCACGAACATGTGATCTAAGAGGAAAAAATGCTGGGAGAAAATAACGTCAAAAACAACGATTATGATTGTTTGAATGTGATTAGTAAACTTCGGATTTGCGAAGACATAATCTGTAGTTGAACCGAATACAGTTGGCAAACTTTTCCGTGTATTTGTTCTCTTCTGAATGAGAATAAAAAATGACTAACGATGTATATGTGGAAATGATAAACATTATTATCTCTTACATCTTTGAATTCACATTCATGTTGCGATGATGGATCAAACTCATCACCAGATGATGAATCATATTCATCGTAACATTCAAAATCCATGGTATATTCTTTTGCATTTTCATAATCTTCTTGATCTACCACGTGTTCCCCATCAAAACCTTCAGAATGAATCATATTTTCCGAAATAATTGTTTCGTTCGGCTGACTGGGATTTGGTGTACACGTGGCTTGTGGTGGTCCAATCTGTCGATCATCATCATAAATATATTAGCACGTCCATTTTCCAAATACATATTCGAATAATATTATCACCGTTTTGTGGATATTGTATTATAAGCGATACCCAGATGAAAAAACGTGTTAAAAATGTTTTGTGAAATAAAAATGTTTGAAAGATCCAATATTTGATATCTAAGATGTTTGAAAATTTTTAAGTGATAGATGTTCTAAGAAATGTTAACTCTCCTTCCTGGGCAGGAAAAAAAGGTACTGAATTCAATTGAAATCTTCCTTGAATTTCATTCACAATTCAATACTCATTTCAATGTAAACAATTCACATCCAATGAACTCAAATAAACCTGTAACATTACATCCACCGATGTCTTCGTTGCCTACACATACACTTCTCGAAGCCAAAAGCTATACATAAGAAGTCCGCAAAAATGCGACAGATACCGATGGGTGTGCTGTTAGGAATAATTACACAATTTGATGAATTTCAATAAACCTCACTAAATTCTTAGACAGCAATTGAATCAATTTTTTGAAAAGAATTCTAGAAGAACTTAAAAGAAACCTTTTCAGACAATTCATTTGTGAATTTTCAATTGCTATCTGAGTTGTAATGTAAAAGCAGTATTTTGAATAAAGATGAATCATATTCAGGTCTGATATATCTCTATTTTTATTCGGTAGCCCCGTTTTGTACCGACGTCCAGTTATCCCTACAAACGATTGCTTCGAAATTTCGTATCCTCACGAGTTATATCCCGACAACTCGTTGTTCCAAAAAATCATGACTGGTTCGTCTATTGGAATCCATAAAAACTGAGCAATACAATTAGACCAAAAATAATCGGGATACTGAACTGTCAAGATATAACTCGTCGGGATACAAAATTTCGGAACACTCGTTTGTAGGCATAACTGAACTTCGGTGCAAAACAGGTCTACCTTTTATTCCATTATCCCAGATAGCATGTAAGCTTATGAAAAGCTTGTCATTTGCTTGTTCATAACTTGTCGATGACAATATTTACATCGCAAATGTTGTGAAAATCTCTACACAAGGTTGTAAAAATAAGCTCGTAGTGAGAAACTTGTTACATGCTTATTCTTGAATTTTTTGTGACAACCTTTACAACGGATGCATCATGAAAATGTTGATGCAAGATTATAAAAAATATCTAGAGTGGTTTCAGAATAACTCATTCTTATAGGCCACTTTGGATTGTGATTTATGATTTTTTCACTAATAAAAATATTCATTTCACTTCACTTTCAAAATACAGGGCTTTACTGGAACAAAGTGATCGCATCCTTTCATCTACCATAAGCCCAGATAGCATGTTAGCTTTGACTTTTTCAATTAAGGAAGTGAATTTATCAGATTTTATCACTTGGCCTTAAACAGGGATATGGGCAACCCGGGAATACTTCTGTAGTCCCGGAGTATTTTCAGTAAGGAGTACTTTCTGTTCACCTCATTTACAAACATATTTACCCGAAATAAAAAGTACTCACTAGAAGTACTCCGGGAGTACAAAAATACTTCCGGGCTGCCCATCCCTGGTCGTGAGTAGCTTTTTGAGAGGATGCAAGTGCACATATGACTATACCTGGTAGAACTTTGTTCCGGTCAAAATGAAAGGAAAGCACATGAATAATCATATAAAAAACATTGAAAAATTTTCTGAGATGGATGTTTGAAAGTTTCTAAAAGTGCGTCCAATTTTCAATTCTCAAATCCTGAATCCAAACCTTCCCACACAGCACATCAGGTCAGGAAGAGTTCATAAAGAATGCAATATGAATTTCCAAGAATTCTCTCTGAAATTCTGCGCTATGTAGGCTTATAGGTTTTTAAATATTCATCTCTAAAAATTTCAGATTTTTTTATGAGTTCAGTTTCAAGTAATTTTGACCCAAAGAAAATGTACCAGATAGAGTCCTTTTTATCTTTGTATTCACTTGAATTCGCCAAATGCGTAAGATTTTTGTATGCTTGCCATATGCTTGTTGAAGGCTTTTCATTTGCTTCATTTGAGGTTTTTATATCCTTTTTAGTGGCTTGTTACAAGCTTTTTGTTCGCTTGATGTAGAGTTTTTATTCGCTTTTCGTATACTTGCCATTTGCTTAATATAGCCTTTTCACACACTTGCTATAAACTTGCCACATCCTTGCGACAACCTTGTTTTGTGTCAACTAGAAACCTTGTTGTAACATTTTTATAAGCTCACATCATTGTTATCGGAAATCGTATGCCAAGCTTTACGCTTGTCATTGAAAAGGTTGAAACAACCTTGCAGCAAGCTTAAATTGCTATCTGGGATATCTCTAATGGAAATCATTTTAGGCACGCCTTTGATATAAGAACACGGAGAAAAGTGGATACTAACCCATGAGTATGTATTTTTCTCCGTGAATGGACCTTAGCACTGCTTAGAATCCGTGATGCCAGAATTTTTGAGATCCAACGGCGTATGTCCAATAAAACACTCTTGCTGATTAGATCAACCAATAAGCTCCGGTCTCCTCGCTCTTAGCCCCTCCTTTCTGGCAACACAGCTTAGAATGTCTTGCTTGCACCTTGTTCACACCCGAGTAGACGCTAAAATTTGTCTACCAGGTGTATTTTTATTTTCAACGTGTTAGCTCCCACATAGCACAAAATATTCCATATATCTATACAATATGTATACCGTATTTTTTACGTGCACATTTTATGTATAACATATTGAAATATAAAAATATATAATATAGATATGCATGAGATATATGGTGCTGTATGGGCTAATTGCGATAAATGTTTGTAGAAAGGTTAATTATATTGAAAACTTCTTTCCTTGTAATAAATCAAGTCTTTCTCTGCCTGCACAGAATATGGGAAGCTTGCATTTAAGTATATTATATTTTTATTATATTATTTGAATTAGATTCAATTAGATTAGATTTCATAAATATTTTTCAATAATAAATTTTTGTATCTTTGATACCAACCTCATCGAAGCACCAAAAACAGCTGGGTTCATCATTTTCGCTTTGTGTATTTTCTTGCAATAGACATCTTTCACAGTTTTTACTCAATGCATTAGACCTATCTACAGTCCTATCCACCTAACAATCAAAATTGGAGACAATGATGTATAATGGTTACATATTTCCTTACTGTAAACCCTGCTCAAAATTTTCTATAGAGAACTATAGGTTACTACAGAAAAAATCATGATTTACTGTAGGATATGAATAGTATTGAATGAGCGTTCTGAATCGGTAATTTACTGCTAACCTATAGTTTTCAATCGGTAATTCAATATGGATCTATAGTTGCCGATAGTTTTTGTGGTTTTGAATAGGATTATAACTTTTCGATAGCAACGGCCCTCAATAGTTTTCAATAGTATGATTTTTCTCAATAGTTTTCTATAGTGGATTTTTACACTATTACATACTATTGTTAGAATATAGTTTATTCCGCATTCAAAACTATATGAATTATTGAAAACCATAGATCCATATTGAGTTACCGATTGAAAACTATCCATCATAGTGAATTACCGATTCAAAACGCTCATTGAAAACTATCGCTTTTCTCACTAGTTTTCTATAAACAATTTTGAGCAGGGAATTCTGAAATAATGTACATAAGAAATTTCCCATACAAATTTGGTATTGAGTTTGTCTTGCATGTGAACATTACCATTAAATTCCCAATTGGTTTGTATGAGTTTTCACATAAGGAGTGAGTGGTTCGTATGGGTATTCGCATGAGGATCAAATGAGTCACATGTACTTTTACATCAGAGATGACAGTTTCACGTGAAGACCCATCCCTAGTGGAAAAATTTTGTTGAAATTTGTTGAAATATTGTTGAAAAAAAATTGAAAAAATTCATTGAATTTAAACGAAAATAATTCTTATTCCCTGAAGTTCATATTTTTCTCACAAAATTCGATATTCTTTGAGAAAATTCATCATTTTTCACGATAAGTCCTCGAAATTTTGTCGAATCATTTCATTGAAATTCACTGAAATTTGAGAAACGGTTTTTGAGGTTTTTTGTTGAAATACTATAAAATGTAATTACTTTTGATGAATTTGAACGAAATTCAATGAACAACATTGATTTTCATGGAAATTTTTGTTGAAGCTCGTTGAAAGTGTGAGGAATAATGACGGATCACACGATCATGAAATATTTTGAATTTTATTGGGATATATTGAATGTAAGTGAAATTTGTGGAAAAATGTTGAAAACAATTGATGAATTGTAGTGAAATTAATTAATGGACGTAGATAATAAAATGTTGAATGACATTGAAATATGATTCATTTTGTTGAAATTCGATGCAATTTGTTGAAAGGTATTGAATTTTATTGACTATCATTAACAATATTCAGTGAATAAGATTGATCCCTCAGAGTATTGGAGATGTGGAATATTGTTGAAATGTCCTGAACCTCGTTGCATTTCCATGAAATTTTTGGAACAATATTGAAGTACATTGTTGAATTTTTGCAAATATAATTGATGGCAGTGAATTGGAGAGTGTTGAAATGCGTTGAAATATGATTCGTATTGTTGAAATTTGATTGAATTCGTTGAAATCCATGAAATATTTTTGAGTACGATCAACAAATTTTGTTGAATAAGATAGATTGACACGGGTAAACGAAATGTCAAATGGCGTTGAAATATGATGAATTTCCAGAAATTTCGTTGAATATCGTTGAAATAGTGAACCAAATAGCGACAAACAAAGGTAATGGACGCCATGATTTTCATCAAAACTTTCCACATTTTTCAAATATATTCAACGAAATTCAACGAGTCTCATCATATTTTAAGGCCATTCGACATTTCGATCACCCGTGTCAATCCATCTTATTCATTAAAATTCGTTGATCGTACTCAAAAATATTTCATGAATTTCAGCAAATTCAATCAAATTTCAACAACACGAATCATATTTCAATGCATTTCAATATTTCTTATTTCACTGCCATCAATTATATTCGCCTAAATTCAACACTGTAATTCAATATTGTTGGACAAATTTCATGGACATGCAACGAGATTCAGTACATTTCAACGATATTCCACATCCCCAATACTCTGCGTGATCAACCTCATTCACCAAACATCGTTCACCATAGTCAATGAAATCCAATGGATTTCAACAAAATGAATCATATTTCAATGTAATTCAAGATTTCATCATCTACGCCAATCAATTATTTTCACTACAATTCATCAATTGTTTTCAACATTTTCCCACAAATTTCACCTACATTCAATATTCTTCAATAAAATTCAAAATATTTCATCATGGTGTGATCCATCATTATTCCTCACATTTTGGCAAGTTTCAAAAAAGATTTCAATAAAAATCAATGCTATTCATTGTATTTCTTTCAATTTTATCACAACTCATTATATTTCATAGTATTTCAACAAAAAATCTCCAAAAACGTTCATTAAATTTCAGTAAATTTCAATGAAATGATTCAACAAAATTTTGGGGAATCATCGTGAAAAATGATGAATTTTCTGGAAATGTATTCTATTTTGTAGAAGAATTATGAACTTTATGAAATAAAAATTATTTCCATTTAAATTCTATGGACTCCTCCAACTTTTCCTAAAAAATATTCCAACAAAATTTCTCAACTGGAGATATCACTGTCCAATGTCAAAACATGAAAACACTCACCCCACTTGAACAATTTTTGACGCCCCATTGAGAGTGTTGAAAAGGAACCGGGATCTAAACCGCCACGGAACGGAAATAAACGACTGTTTCTCGTTTCCTGGTGGTTTTTGTCCCACCCTTTTCTGTAATTCAATCTTTCCGACATTTTCAACGGATGAGAAAAAAATTTTGGGTAGAGATAGTCTTTCAAACCTGATAGTTTAGTGTGAAAGTAGGGAATGAGTGGATCTGTAGTTTGAAATACTCTACATCTGCAAATCAGACATTTTTTCAATAACTCTGTCAAGTACAACGCAAATTAGTACATCATCCTGAACGAAGGACTGGTGCCGCCGGTGGACGAATAGAATATCTTATGCTCGATCTTGGATGTGCAGCATTTTCAGATGGAGCACCAGCTGGATGGGTGACTGCAAATACAAAGACTTCCCATTTCTAGGTTTTTCAGGATTTCTCCACATTAGAGATCAGGACTGATAATCACATCATGTTGGAAATATTGAATTCCCGGCAATATATGTGTATAATAATTTGAACCCATAATCACCAAAAAAATTCTCTGAAAACTTCAAATTTTGTTGAAATTTATTGAATACAGTTATTTTTTTATGGAATTTTGTTGACAACATCGTTGAATTTTGCTGAATTTTGTTCAGTTTTGGCACAACTTTTCATGAAAAATCAACAAACTTCAATAAATATTAACATTATTCATTAAAAGTTTTCATTAAATATCAACGTACTTACTTGAAAGATTATGATGAATTATGTTTAAATTTATTGAACAATTTTGTTGAATTACGTTGTTATTTGCTGAATTTTGTTAATCTTGTTTGAAAAGTTGTGCCAAAACTGAACGAAATTCAACAAAATTCAACATCACTTTCAACAAAATTCAATAAAAAAATCATAATATTCAACAAATTTCAACAAAATTTTTCCCCTAGGGATGCGACTCACTCATGTCTCATGCGAAAACCCATGCAAACCATCTAGGAATTCGCAGAGGGGTTCATTGTATTATTAATCTTTGAATAAAAAAAGGTCTGTATACAAAATATTTGATATCCAGTAAAATGTTTTCAAATTTTGTTTCGAAACTGTGCTAACAGTTTTATCATCAGTTGTAGAAGTTTGGAGCATTTATTGAAACAAGTTAGTATCATTCATCTCATTCGATTACCAAGTTTTTTCATCTTCCATCATAAATTTGTTTCAATAAACAATACCACTCTTGGGACATTTTATTATAGTATAATGATCCTTGTACAGATTCATTCCTACTATATTCAATTCAATTCTCACCAAAATTCTGCTTTCTGCTGTTGAAGTTTTATTCCTTTTTTTTCATGTTTTTTCCTAGAATTAACTGTACTCCTTGGAATTGAGCCATCACCCTTTGCGTGTAAATACGCTCTATATTCTTTTCCTGGTAGCATTTTATTTCTCACCGTTGAAGATGAAAATATTTATTTTACACAAAATGTTTTTGATTAGCTTAGTATTGAAAATCTGTGGATTGAAATGTCGATGATTGAATACATGAATTTTTTTAATATGAAATATTTCACTGTTTGTTCTTAATACACGTATTATATGCGCGTGTTTTCCGTCAGTACTGGTTGAAGTCACTCAGAAGATATACAGAAGTGAGTACAAAGTAAATCAAATTCTATGTGATATCCTTGGATTTTTTACAATTAGAAGTATTATGATAAACCATTTTGTCAAATTTTTATATGTTTATATATTTTCGTTCAGTAATAGAATAAATTCCATTCATTTCCTTTTTTCACACATTTCATGAACATTGGAAATGCGTAGCGGGATGAGAATACGATTCACGTTGTCCATATTTATCAATATGACGATTGGCGTCTTCTCCAATCCTATTCCGCTTTCACGTTAGTCTGTTAGTCTGCTGTTCGACCTCGTTCTAGTCGCACACGGTAACAGTGCACATCGGGGGAAGCGTCTGTTGCGTCCATTTTGGATTTAAGCGTTCATCTACGTTGATTTTTGATTCTTCATATAGAGATACTTAAGGGGGGGGGGTTAATTCGATCAAAAAATAGCCTATTTTTATGAATTTTCATTGAAAAACCAGTTGATTCAAATGAATTCATTTTAACGGGATATTATTGAGTAACATTTGAAATATATTGTGTAAAATTTTCATTGAAAAATATCCAGATATGCGCCGGTGGAAGCAATTTTTAATGAGCGCCAAAAAAAGGGTCCTGCGGTGGACAACATAACTCAGGATTGGATCATCTGAAACAAAAAAATCAAAAAGATTCTGTTAGTTTATGAGTTTTTCTAGGTAACGTCGTCGAGTTTTTTTTTTTTTTTTAATTTGAAGTATATTTTATAACGACTTAATTGTTGATTTTTTGCGTCAAAAATCGGTATTTTGACCTATACGTGCCATAAAAAATCCAAAAATTGAAAAACAAAAAACTCGACAAGGTTACCTAGAAAAACTCATAAACTAACAGAATCTTTTTGATTTTTTTGTTTCAGATGATCCAATCCTGAGTTATGTTGTCCACCGCAAAACCCTTTTTTTTTGGCGCTCATTAGAAATTGCTTCCATCGGCGCATATCTGGATATTTTTCAATGAAAATCTTACACAATACATTTCAAATGTTACTTAATAATATCCCGTTAGAATAAATTCATTTAAATCAACTGGTTTTTCAATAAAAATTCATGAAAATAGGCTATTCTTTGATCGAATTAACCCCCCCCCCCCCTTAAAAAGTGAAAATGGATGTGGCATATGTATTTTTGCCGAAAACCCAGAGGTACTTGAAAGTATCTACAAAGGATATCGCAGATTTCGACCGAGATAAGTATGTACATGACAATCCAAAGGACGTCGCGAAACAGATTTTTTCCGTCAAAAGCTCAGATATGCCGAAGAAAATGAAGGGCCAAATTCTCGTTTTAGCAGGTATGTTGAATACGTTGTGAATTGTTTGAAATAATATTTTCGAGAATGTAGAATCAGAGATTCAAATATAATATATATATATATATATATATATATATATATATATACAGGGCGTCCCATTTGAAACAGGACAGCTGAATAACTCTTCAGGGAATGGAGGCGGAAAAAATTGTTCAGATAAAAGTTGTAGGGTTCAAAGGGGGCCATAAGATGGTGACCTTGAATTTGACCTTGAGGTCAATTTTGAGCATAATTGATGGTCAAAGTATGTTTTTTCAAATGGAAAACCCTACGTTCGACCTCAGAAATGGAAAGAGCGGAAAATTTTACGTCCGAGTATGTTAACATATCAGGTCATTTTGAGGTCATTTGAAGGTCAAAAAACCATTTTCTATTGATTTTCACGGAAAAGCCTCAAACGAGTTGTTTCTCTGACCAAAGTTATCAAAGTTAAAGTGAAACCCCACGTTTTGACCTTGAATTCGACCTTGAGAACGATAATGAATGCCAAATTCGAAACAATAATTAAAAAATTATTTATTTTTCCAGTTCGTCGTTTTATAATTACAGATGGCACAAATCCGTTGACGGGTAAGACACACTTATTGCAGGATATGTTCGAATTGACCGCCATTTACTTCAATACATAGCTCCAGCCGGCGTCGAAAGTTTCCAAGAACAGACTGAAAAACTTCTGCACGAATATTCGCAATTGCGTATCTGATGCGTTGTTGTAGATCCACAGGTGTTGTTGGTCGGTTGGTATAAATGACATTTTTGACGTAACCCCACGGATGAAAATCTAGAGGAGTGAGATCAGGAGATCTTGCCGGCCACAGTACAAATCCACCTTGACCAATCCAACGATTGGGGAAAAGGATATTTAGATAATCCCTCACACATCGAGCAAAGTGTGGTGGTGCACCGTCTTGCTGATACCACATCCTCTGCCTAGTTGCTAATGTCACATCTTCCATGAGAACTGGTAATTCATTCGGTAAAAACTGTAGATAATTAGGACCGTCAACAGTTCCATCAAAAAAATACGGCCCAATAACTTGATTGTCTAGACTCCACACCAAACATTTATACTTCACCGATGCTGATGATCAACTTGTTGAGTCCAGTACGGGTTTTGTGCTGACCAATAGTGGCTATTGTGACGATTTAACAAGCCAGTACTTTGAAACGTTGATTCATCACTGAAAAGAACATATCGAAAGAAATCGGGCGCTTCGTTCAACCTCTGTGAAGCCCAATGGCAAAAGTTAACCCGATTCTGCATATCTTGTTGAGATAATTCTTGGGTCAGTGTGATGTGGTACGGATGATATTGAGCAGCTTGTAGAATTCTGTGTGCCGTACTGCGTGGAATACCCAAATCGCGTTCAATATCACGTAAACTAACATGAGGATTCATGTGTATTATTGCTAAAACAGCAACGCATCGAGGGTCGTTGAAGTTGAAACCTTGATTGTTTTGGCGTTGACCAATCCTTCCTTGTCGACAATGTCTTTCAACTTGGCGAATGACTTCTGGAGGAGGATGATGCCGCCGATCTTCAAACCGCTCTCCGTAAAATCGTGACGCTCTTTGATACACTCCGCGACACTCACCCAAGATCATTAAAATATCAACATATTCGTTAGGTGAATAAACCATTTTGAACCCGCACTTACACCGTAAACGATGAAAACTTCTTAATGATCATTTTCGTACTGATATGAAGAATAAACTCTAAAGGTTAGTTCTGTTTACTTTCAATTCAAGGTCGAAACGTGGGGTTTCACTTTAACTTTTATAACTTTGGTCAGAGAAACAACTCGTTTGAGGCTTTTCCGTGAAAATCCATAGAGAAATGGTTTTTTGACCTTCAAATGACCTCTGAATGACCTGATATGTTAACATATTCGGACGTAAAATTTTCCGCTCTTTCCATTTCTGAGGTCGAACGTGGGGTTTTCCATTTGAAAAAACATACTTTGACCATCAATTATGCTCAAAATTGACCTCAAGGTCAAATTCAAGGTCACCATCTTATGGCCCCCTTCGAACCCTACAACTTTTATCTGAACAATTTTTTCCCCCTCCATTCCCTGAAGAGTTATTCAGCTGTCCTGTTTCAAATGGGACGCCCTGTATATATATATATATATAATATTAATATATATTCCCATTCATTTGAATACAATTTTGTGCCGATAAAAGCCGAAAAATTTGTGTCAATTCTTGAACAATAAGATCTGTGTGTGTGTATATATATATATATATATATATATATATATATACACACACACAGATCTTATTGTTCAAGAATTGACACAAATTTTTCGGCTTTTATCGGCACAAAATTGTATTCAAATGAATGGGAAAATATATGATTCTGATTTATGACAAATTTTTATACAGTATTTCTAAATTTTTGTCATTAAAATATTCCGTTCGAATTCATAGGAAATTAAAATTCAAACAATGAAAATTTAACAATATCCGATATTCAATCTTATTGAATTTCAACACAAGTATTGAAAACTGAAAATTGTTGAATTCTCTTGAATAATGTTGAAATACAATGATAGGTGGAAATTATGAAATTGTATGATTCACAATCAATTTCAATTTACTAGAAACGGAACTTATACACGTTTTGAGGCTTCCAATAGAAAATGTTACCTTAATAATCAGTTGAATGTCATTATATTTCAATATTTTTCAAATAAGTTCAACAATTTTCAATTATTGATCCAAAACTTTGAAAATCACTCAGCTGCATCGAAAAAACTTGAAATATATTGATTACCTTAGTAAAGATGATTCATATATGGTTCATGTATAAACCATATTTGAATCATATACGGACTTTGTAAAAATTATATATATATATATATATATATATATAATATAATTTAATTATAATTTATATATGGGGCATATATGTAGTATTCGATCCATATAAGGACAGAACATGGCCCATATATAGAATATAAAACGCCACATATGGGATGTATATGGCCATATATCGCCCACATATGAATTATGTAGGGGTCATATATGAATCTGTGAAATCATATATATGACATGTTTGGCCAAATATGCCGCATGTATGATTTATTTTTACCAGGATAGTAATTTGAACTCTCATAAAAGATTAAAATGTGTAGGAAGAATTATTTGGAAGAACCCCAAAGCAAAGAGAACTTGAATCAGTCGACGGAAATGATCCTTTAAGACACTCAATTCGTAATTAACTTGAAAATTCACATGAAAAATGTGATTATCTTCAAAAGAATATAAACTCGGTTAAATATCTCAAATATCATCGAAGTTAACTGAATTCCAAACTCTTCAAATACTTTTTACAGTAGAAGAATTTCAAATGGATTATTATATTTATTCAACAAATTTGATCCAAATTCATTGAAATTGCTTCCCTCCTCTTCTTTTAAAGAAAAAATACAATGTTTCAATATATTGAAGTAAATACAAATTTTCATCTATTTAAAAAGTTATGAAAATAAGTGATTCTAATTTTCAATCATTTTAAAAAAAGAGGTTTCGTTATACTACTATTCACTCTTATCCAAATCTATAATTTTTCAATAAAATGCAATGCTTCTGGTATGTATGAAAAAAAGATATATATATATATATATATTAGGGTGTGTCAAAAAAAAATTTTTTTTCATTAAAGGGGCTTAAACCCTTCATCCCGACCACAAACTGAACCTCCCGAAACCTCAGGTCTCTAGTTTTAAATTTAGAGATCGCTCAAACGAGTTGTATATTCCGATTTCACTGCCAGTTTGAAAAGTCACCTAATATGTGGCATTTCGGCATTTTCTGGGAAAAATTCGCTGCCAGGCACAATTTTGAAGATATGACGATGAACTTGGGCTCAAAATACTCGTAAGGGATCCATCTTCGATGGTGATCCACCCCTTTTTCCGTCAGAAGGGTGTTTGACGTTTTTCACAAAGGGTGAAGTTCACAAAACACGTGTGAAATGGAAATAATAATGATAAAACGAAGTGAAACCGTACAAACTATCGGCAAAATGTTATTGACTAGTATTTTCACGTGGAAAAGGGAACATTAGACGAGTCAAGAATTTTCAGTATGATTCAGTAACAGCCAGCAACCCCCATCTAGGGGTGAGAAATGGATTTTCCTAAAAATAGGAGTTGTCTTCTCAAACCAGACGGGATATGGAAAAGTTTGCATATAGATTCATGGAGTGCTGAGGAGTGTGCAAATTTGCAATAAGGAAACCTTGCGAAAAAATTGTTTGTAAACAAATTATTCAAACAAATTGAAGAAAAAATTATTCCAAGTGAAACCTGATATCGCCTTCCGATATTTCAGGACGATTTTTTTCCGTAGAATCGAATAGCGGTATCAGCTTTTACGTGGAATGATTTTTTCTGTAATTTGTTTAAATAATTTTGTCATGAAAACTTTTTTTCAAGGTTTTCTTATTGCAAATTTGTACACTCCTCAGCATCCCATGACTCCATATGCAATCTTTTGCATATCCGTCTGGTTTGAAAAAACAACTCCCATTTTTGGGAAAATTCATTTCTCACCCCTAGATGGGGTTTGCTAGATGTTGCTGAAGTTTGAATCGTTTATAAAACCGAAACGAAAATCCAAACTCATGGGATCTAGCGAGTCATCTGTATTTATTCCTTCGAATTGACTCTTTGTAACGAGAAACATCAATTTAAGAATGTACTGCAAAATTTGGGGTCTCCAACAGCTGAATATTCTGTTTATTCGATTACAAATTCGTTTCAAAAAAATGATTCGAACTTCAGCAACATGGTTGCTAGCTGGTACTGAATCATACTGAGAACTCTTGACTCATCTAATGTTTCCTCCTCTACGGGAAAATACAGGTCAATAACATTCCGTCGATAGTTTGTACGGTTTCACGTTGTTTCATCACTATTATTCCCATTTTACACATGTTTCGTGAACTTCACCCTTCGTAAAAAACGTCAAAAACCCTCCTGACGGAAAAAGGTAGATCATCATCAAAGGTGGATCCCTTACGAGTATTTTGAGCCTAAGTTCATCGTGATATCTTCAAAATTGTGCCTGGCAGCGAATTTTCTCCAGAAAATGCCGAAATTCCATGTATTAGGTGACTTTTCAAACTGGCAAATATAAAACTCGATTGAGCGACCTCTAAATTTGAAGCTAGAGACCTGAGGTTTCATGAGGTTCAGTTTGAGGTCGGAATGAAGGGTTTAAGCCCCTTTAATAAAAAAAAAATTCTTTTTGACACACCCTAATATATATATATATATATATTGTTGTTGTTGAGATTCAACAATATTCAGAAGATTTTTTCATACTAATTCTGATGGAATATGTTTCAATTCGATGAATTGCATGGACAAATATTTCAAATTATCGAAAATTGATGAAATGCATTGATTTTTACTGAAATGTGGTAAATCCTTTTTTACAAAATCAAACCATATTCTTCTACGGAGGTTTATTTAAAAAAACGAATATTTGTAGTTCTGAATTATTATTCTTTGAAGGTAATGATTGAAATATTGAGATCCAACAGAGGCCCAAATATGTGATTGTTTTCTAACAGAATTCAAACTGATTTATCGAATTCAATGAAGCTGCAACCAGTAACTTTTGACTGAACTCGATTAGAGTATTCTTCATGTCTGGAATTGATTAAGTGGCTCTCAATTAAGCGGTTTTTGTACTTAAGGGGACTCGAGCATGAGGAAGTGGGAGAGGAGAAAATTCAAATTCTGCGCCAAATTTTCTCCGAAGGTACGTAATTAGTACAAATTTGAAGAGAATAATAATAAATTACATACGTGGGATTGCGCATTGCCGCAGACTTTGAATGTCCCAATGATTTCTGAAAGCTAAAAAGTAAAATTATAAAATTTTAACCTCCAAACGTCAACAAATTTTACAATTTTATTCTTCAGCCTTCAGAAATCATTGGGACATTCAAAGTCTGTGGCAATGCGCAATCCCATGTATGTAATTTATTATCATTCTCTTCAAATTTGTATTAATTACGTATCTTTTGAAAAAAGTTGGCGCAAAATTTGACTCCCTCCCCTCCCCTACTTCTTCACGCTCGAGCCCCCTTGAATATTTGGTAAAATGATTCTATCAAAATTTACATTAATTGGTTGCCAGTCTTCAGCCGCTAGTTTCAACTTCATTCGAATTCAATGTAACTAGTTTTAGAAATAATAGTATAGTTTTAGAGTATAGTTTTAGTTTTAGTTAGAAAATATTTTCTAATTACTGGAATCGTATTTGAGAGTAAAACACTTGCTGAGATCTTATGGAATTCTAACAGACCTTAATTCATTATTGAAACCTCTTAATATACCTTAATAGAATCAGGAAGTTGCATGTATGTATACTACCCAAATAACATACAAATATTGCAAGAGTATTCTGAGCGTGTACGTTGAAGATATTCGAATATTATATAGAGATTCTTATCACGTATGAACATATCCCACGCATACTTCCAGAACGTATGAATGAGATTCTTTAAAATATTCTCAGAAGAAGATCTTTGGAAAAATGCACCCCTTTTTGACTAAGGCAAAACCTCTTTTCCCCCATTTTTTGGGGAAAAAATGGTAAAAATTTTTTTCAGCGAATGTCATGGATATTGTGGGCATGTTAAAAGAATGTTATTGAAATGTTTATGAAAATTCTTAACAATATAAAATCTGCTGGCAATGAAAAACTAATTCACAATGAATTTCTTCTGTTATTACACATTTTAATTCATAAATTACTAATAACAATACAATGCATTAATATAAATGAATGAGATATTTACCATCGAAACCGGCAATTATAGCATATACGGTATTTTTTGGTGCTTCATGACATTTTTGATGATCATTTTTCATTCACATCACTTGCAGACAAAATGTCACGTATTAACCCTTCACTGCTGGAACAGCCTGAAATCAGACCGAGGGGTGTATATTTCCCTTTGCTGTCGCTGGATTGCAGCACTAAAGGTTTAAAATGTGTTCATATAAATTGATTATTTTCCAAACATGAAACTAAAATAATCCATTATTCGTGCGTCTGTAACCTGTCAACATCATCCGTCATTACTAGATTCCACTGTAACCATCAATATACTACATTGACTCCAAAAGCATTCGAAAAGACTTATCAATAATTCTTGAGAAATCTTTTCGAATTCTTTTGGAGCGGGAATGCTATATGGGCACGATACCTACCCAACCGTTATCTACGCTGCTGAAAATTGTAGACAAATTCGAATGAAAGCCAACAGATTCTGTGACAAAAAACCAGGCAGAGTCGGGCAGGGCCAAACGAGTACTTCTCTTATTTTCTTATGAACATTTTGAACATATTGTGCAAATGTTTTAAAAATCTTCGCAACAGTTCCATTTGTATGTTCTGAGAATCTTCTACACTCTTTGTCGGAATATTGGACACAGTATTTTTCACGGATTTTGCGAGAATATTCTGAGAATATATATTGTGCTGCTTGGATATGACCGTTCATGCTACATCTTAATTTACTATGCATGTTCATATTACACATACAATGTTCTTGTGAGAAATTCAGCATCTCCCACTGCCTCCCCTCTAGAACCACCCTTATTAGATCCACCGTGATGATTAGATCGATTAATGCTTGTTAAATACACTTGCTCTTTGTAAACTCTCTTTCAACACCATTCGTGTCCTTTATTCGTATACAATTGGATATGAAGGTAGATAAAGTCCCAGATAGCACAGAAAATTTTCAACACATTCTAGAAAAGTAACCTTCGATTTTGCGGGTTTCAGAAAAACATTCTGTAAACATTTCATGAACTCGGATATTCCACTTGAAGAAAAACATTCTAAAAATTGAAACTTCCGTTGAAGTTGTTGAAGTACTTTGTTCGTATGTTTGTAAAATGCACTATAAAATAAAAGTGTACTGTTCATAATGTAGGGTAAGATGGGGGGAAATGACCACGGGGTAAAACAACCATTTGGATCTTACAGTAAAACGAATTGATAGAAAATTCAACCATTGGTGAGGTAGATTGTCGTTTATAAGACGCATCTTTTGTCATTTGTTCGATTGTTGCATATATTTCCTAACCTCTTCTACTGTAACATCTATTTTCTATCAATTCGTTTTACTGTAAGATCATAATGGTTGTTTTACCCCGTGATCATTTTACCCCATCTTACCCTATAGGAAAATTTCATTTGCCATTTGATAAGTAATTAACACAGCAAAATATGAAAGTACACTTTATATCATATATTTAGATTAATATTCATCCGAATAAAAATCACCAAGAACGTCAGATTTTGAGAAATTTTTCACATTTACACGATTACGTACTCGGTTATGAATAAATTTGAATTAATCAAATCACTATAGCTTCTTCAGAGAACATAAATAAAAGATTTGCGAACATTTTTCCTCTTCTAAAACGTTTTCAAAAAGTTTGATGAACGTTTCAGAATGTTTCGCAAATATTCTCAAATGGTTTGAGAACATTGTTTGAACGTTCTAAAAACGTTTGTGAGCTGTCTGATGATACAATGGTACTTGAAGATAGGGTGGACTGTATTTGGTGTTTTTATATAATCAATGATATGGGTTTGATTTAGCATCGTTCGATGAATTGGATGAAAAACTACAATCTAAGCGACCTGGTGTGCCGAAGTTGAATGATACATTAATAAATGAATCACTTGTCTCGTCGGATTCGGATAAAGAATTGCCGCCAAAGAAGGTAAATCATTAATTCAATAGGTAATGAATCATATATACGAAAATTTGCTGAACATTGAAACATGATCGATGTCAAGAACCCTGTGAAAAATACTCCTTTCAAAATGATCCAATCCCAGATAGAAAAATGCCTCAATAATGCAATCGTAATGGTGACATGCATGCCAAAAAATGTTCGCATCATGGTGCCAAGGTATTCTCGCATGAAGCATTATTATTGGTGGAAAAACGAGGTGATGGCACCATAATGAAGACATAATGTTTTACATGTTATGCATCTTCGCAAGCTGAGCGAAGTTTATGATAGTATGTTTACGGCATGTTATGTCACAAAATATTTAGCGCATGTTTTTCTATCTGGGATGAAATTAGTAATTTACCATACGAAAACTTACATTGGAACTGAGTATTAAATCCATTTGAATAATCAATTCACGTAAAATTTCATCCCTTTGTAAAACTACTGTGAATATGGTTACATATGATTTGAGGCACTTGACCCAAGGGGATTCTTACGAGAAGAAAATTTTCAAGGGTTGATGACGATCATAGTGTGATTGTTTAAACACCAGTTCAACTACGTTTTGGAATGTATGGTCATTTTACGGTTTGCGTTTACCAACAAATTTTTATCATATAGTAATGACTCCTTTCGGTCAATCTTGGCGCAAAAAAAACTGTTAAATCCTGTTATAAAACAAGAAAACGATAGAAAATAACTGGAAATAGGGTATGAGTTTTTTAATATTTCAATTATTTAATTCTACTTGTCATAATTTTTTATCGCTTCTTTGTTTCATAATAGGATTCAAGAAGTTCTTATCACTAAGAAAATCTCTAAAGTTTCTCTTTTTTCGAGACCTCCCTTTTTTATTGCGTATGCGTGTCCTTTACTACGCTATTGGAAAAAATTTGTTGAAATTCGTTGAGATATCGCTGGAAGAAAGTTGGAAAAATTGAACGAAACTGAACGAAAATAATTTTTATTTCACGAATTTCAAGGTTTTTCAACAGAATTCAATATATTTCCAGAAAATTCATCATTTTTCATAATTCCTTGAAATTCTGTTGAATCATTCCGTTACAATTCAATGAAATTTAATGAATGTTTTATTGTTGAAATACTATGAAATATGATGAATTGTGATGGATTTTGAAAAAATTCATTGGAATACATTGACTTTTGTTGAAATTTTTATCAAAACTTGTTGAAAATGTGAAGAATGATGATTGATCACACATTGATGACATGTTTTGAATTTTATCGAAATATATTGAATGTCAGTGAACTTTGGGAAGGAAAGTTGAAAACAATCAATGAATTGCAGTGAAAATAATTGATGGGCGCAGATGACGAAATGTTGAATAATTTTGAAATATGATTCATTTTGTTGAGATTCGATATAATTTGTTGAAATCCGTTAACTTTTATTGACTATAATTAACGATATTTAGTGAATAAGATTGATGGACCCGTGTATTCAGAATGTGGAATAACATTGTAATATATTGAATCTTGTTGCATTTCCACGAAATTTGTGAAACAATATTGGAGTGCATTGTTGAATTCCAGCGAGAATAAAAGATGGCAATGGATTGGGCAATGTTGAAATGCGCTGAAATATAATTCCTGTTGTTGAAATATGATACAATTTGTTGAAATTAGTCGAACTTTATTGACCATGATTGATGATATTTAGCGGATAAGATTGATATGGACCCGAGTATCGGGAATGTGGAAAAGCGTTGAAATATAACGAATCTTGTTGTATTTCCTTGTATTTTATGAAACAATATTGAAGTGCATTGATAAATTCTAATGAAAATAATTATTGACAACGAGTCGAGAAATGGTGGAATGCGTTGAAATGTGATTCCTGTTGTTGAAAGTTGTGGAATATTTTTCAGTGCGATCAATGAATTTTTATAAGTAAGATGGATCCCAAAAACAAAGAATAAAAAACTCTAAAAACACATTCCAGAGGAAAATTTCACTGCATTCAGAATTTCGAGGGGATATGAAAGGATATGCTCCATTTGAAAAAAAAAGATATGAAATCAATATGAGCGACCAAGTACATTGGTTATCCAAAGGATATGTGAAAGATTTTTGGTATATTGTAACTTCAGTTTGTTTGAACTGTATTGAAGGTGATTTATGATTTTCAAAAGAGCATTATTGTATTGAAAAAATAAATAAAACAAGCGTATCGTTCTGCTCGTATATATAGATACCGAAAAGTGAAAAAAAAGTAGAATTCCACAAAACATACAAATGTCTTACAAAAACCCCTAAAAACTCCAACACAGTAAAAAATAACGTCAAATCCCAAAAACCATACAAACGTTTTACAATAACACTTGAAAAAAAATCCTTGAGAAAAATACTTCACTCTTTCCGGAAGATTACTTGATATAACAAATATACCATTAAAAAAAAAGATGCGGAAGGGAACCCTGTTTCGGAATTCGCATCAACCAGCAACACTTGGCGTGGCCGATGGTAGAAGTTTTTAGCCTTTATATACAAATGAATTTCTATAGAACATTAAACAAGAAATTTAAATGATATAATTTCATAAAATCTTTTTCGGCCACGCCAAGTGTTACTGGTTGATGCGAATTCCGAAACAGGGTTGCTTTTCACATCTCTTTTTCTAATGGTATATTTGTTACATCAAGTGATCTTCCGGAAAGGGTGAAGTATTTTTTTCAAGGATTTTTTTTCAAGTGTTATTGTAAAACGTTTGTATGGTTTTTGGGATTTGACGTTATTTTTTCCTGTGTTGGAGTTTTTAGGGGTTTTTGTAAGACATTTGTATGTTTTGTGGAATTCTACTTTTTTTTTCACTTTTCGGTATCTATATATACGAGCAGAACGATACGCTTGTTTTATTTATTTTTTCAATACAATAATGCTCTTTTGAAAATCATAAATCACCTTCAATACAGTTCAAACAAACTGAAGTTACAATATACCAAAAATCTTTCACATATCCTTTGGATAACCAATGTACTTGGTCGCTCATATTGATTTCATATCTTTTTTTTTCAAATGGAGCATATCCTTTCATATCCCCTCGAAATTCTGAATGCAGTGAAATTTTCCTCTAGAATGTGTTTTTAGAGTTTTTTATTCTTTGTTTTTGGGATTTTCATGTACTTGGCGTTATTTTTTTACGTTTTTGGAGTTTTTTTTGGGTAAGAGATAGTTGTGATAATAAATCAAACATCTGTCCGAAATAGTTCGTGAGTTCTCACAACTATTTCTAATATTTGTCACAAGTGAATTATATAGTTGTGAAAAAGTAGCTGATCGAATAAGAGAAATAGCTACCTGATCTACTTTACTTTGAGATAGTTCGTGGAGCTACTTCCCATTGCTCCCATCGTTACGCACGTAGTTCCTGCAGCAATGTGAATTTTGTTGAAAACAATCGAAACGCGGTGAACTCTCGCGTTATTCATTGAGGTTACCTGTCCTGGTTACCGTGTATATATTTCATTTTATAATATTTTCAATAAGGTAGATGACCCCATTTATGAACGCGACCCCTTTAATGAACGTTTTGGTTTTTGATTCATAGTACTTTTCATTTAGTACTTTAATTTCATCCAAGCATGACTGACTGGATACTAAATCAACCGCTGTTATGTAAATAAATTCAGAATAATATGCCATAGGAAAGATATAATAGATAAACGATTGTTCGCTAATGGGGGTTAAGGTGTTCATTAATGGGGCCTGTCACCTTACATATTCGTGTCAAATTACTAATTTCCAAAAACCTCGTATGTCCAATTTTATTTTCGGAATTATATGACTGATCATTTGTAGAATGATAAATCCTCTTTATGTATACTCTGAGTATATGAAAATACACAATCAAAACGATCAAAACATATCCAAGGCTTTTCTTACGATATAATCAGCGTTGTCGGTTTAGCTGCGATCATTAAGGCATAGGTTAGGTAGATTTAGGTATAGCGTATAGGTAGGTTATGACAGGGGTTCAAAACTCGAGGTAAGTTAACATTGGAACTTGAATGTTTCAACCACTTCCTCCCAAATCTATATGCATTGAACAAATATCACAATCGAAAATAAATTTTTTTTTCGAAATTTACAATTAAATGTTGCAAAGAGTCGACGAGCACGTGCAGAAATAATAGAAGATCTTGACCTTAAACATCAAAACCGGCACTGAAAATTTCTCTTCTCAATTAATAAAATAGTTCATCGGCCTACATATATCGTCATACTTGATATTTTATGTAGATCCTGCATCTTAGAAAAGTAGTTGTAACAACTACTCGAGTTGATATCCTGACAATCTGGGGTACATCTAACAAAAGTACCTGCCACAACTACTTTCTTAGCTGGTCGAAAATCGTCTACGTGAAGTAGTTGGAACAGCTAATTATTAGTTGGGAGAACTATTTTCTCTTCTCCGTGTGCGAATTGATAAGTCTCGATAGCCTTCCTCGAAGGGGTTTGATCAATATAAGGACTTGGTATAAACGCACAAACACGACGAAACGATGATTTTGAAGACCTTCTAGGCAACCAATTGATCAGTTCGAGGATCCGTGTAAGATCATAACAGGAATTGATCTGTTTGGGGACCTTGAACACCGTCTCAAGTTTTAGTCACTGTGGAAATTGAATTTTCACGTGGAAGTGAGGAAACGTAGAAGTTCATCAAATCCTTGAATAGATAACGTATCAAGAATTATGTGTAAGGTTTGCAACTCCTGAGGATATCAAGAGTCCTCATACGAATCTGGATATCGATGCCCTTGCACAGGACCAATTCCAAATGATGTCCCCACATCCCGGTTGGCACACAATTTCTCAAACAGTTCATAAGGAATACGTTTCGTTCACGAAGAACTCTTTCAGAGCTCTTGTGCTACTTAGCCACAAGAAAATGAGCTTTGTTCTTCTGAGCAGTGGAAATGATATTTTGTACGAAGAACGTCGCTGGAACTCAAAGTATTTGCTAGATGGTGATCCATTCTATATACTAATCCTTGTGGGAATATTTCTACGCCAAACCATGCCAAACCCTACGATAAATCACGGCACGTTACGCCATGCTACTTGGCATAGAATCACGTAAATGGACGTGGATAAAATTACGTACTCCTATTCCAAAACTTTGCGGAATCACTCCGGAGGGGGAGGAATACGTAGTTTCGCGTGGGAACCAAAATAATAATGACTTAATTACGGATAATAACATGAAAGCCAGAAATTTATAGGGATTTTTACATTTCAACACTTCGTTTCAGGGTAGTTCTTCGTAGAAGCACGCATTTTCTACGCGTTTCTACGTTCTTGTACGCATTGCTACGTCTTTTTGAGTCATAATCACTGAATTGTATTCTCCTCTGTAGAACTTCGTACTTTGGCGTAGAAATATGTGGAATACCATGAACTTGTACGAAACCCTACGACCCCCTCATAGGTTGCGTCAACCCGCTCATGGTAACTAAACATAGTGAACCATACTCCAGCGTACAAACTCTAAGGTCTATGCCATTTTGAATATTTCTACGTACCCTGATTAAAAGAATCCATTGATTTTGACAAATGAGATTTCATGAGATTTGCTCATAACATTGTCCAAGATTCAATGAAATTTGGTGAGAAAAAGTGAGATTTGGCGAAAATCAATGGATTCAAGGGTATTTTTAAGCCACACTATTCTAGTCCGGCTAGTAAATGCAGATTGGCGTATTTTAGCGTGGAAACACGTAGAATACTATGAATTTCTATGCTCTTTCACGAGAATATTGTACATTGCGCACTTGGGAGTAATTTGAATTCAACTCTGCCGAACTTGTTTAGCGTACATATATTTGACATGGTTCAAAAATACACTGTACAAATTTCTATGGGAAAATTCCTATAAATGATGTGAAGTAATTAACATATAATTCTTTACCGTTCTTCTGGTAATAATTACTATACTTCATAGGAATTATTACCCGAAAAATGGTGAAGACTCCTATTATTACATAGTAATATTTACGATTTCAGATGAAATAACACAGAGTACTACGCTGCATGGCAAATATTACCATTCTTTTCTCTCCGTGTAGTTTGAGAGTAATTCCCCCCATTTTTCAACATTATTTGGCCTGAGTATATTTGATTCGGCTTGAAAATACGTAATTTTTAGTCAACATGCATAAATTACCGTAGTCTTTCACGTCTTCTAACAGAAGTGTTCGGAACCGCGTGCTTACGCGTAGTTTTGGGTATAGTTTTTCTGTACTATTTGTGCACAATTTCGCCGTATTTTTTGGCGTAATTGGTCGTAGATATATCTCCACAAGGGAAATTATGAATCCCGGGGAGAAAAATTTTAATATGATTAGACCTCATCAGATCTGATTAGATCTGAATTGTGGCCGACAAGATGTGATTCAGATATTTTCAGATCTCAATAGATCTGATTAGATTTGGACAGATCTGGTTATATCTGAATTGAAAATCACATTCAATTTTGATGAGCATTGATTGCTGAATTACCAAAGGTTTTCTGATATTTTCACATCTATGAATCCAAATTTGAACATGTGAGTGGACAAATATCAGCTCAAATTGCAGTTTTTCAGATATAATTAGATCTGATCAGATCTGGTCAAAATTCGGATCTAGTCAAATCTCAACTGTTCCCCCGGGAATTTCACAAGAACAGTTAGAATGAGAGACAAAAATTGATACAGAATCAAGTCAGACTCATAACGATCCTTCAGGGAAAATAGGAAACTGGGTGTTCTAATATTCTTGTTGATTTCATGCGTTGACATATTTTTCGAGGACGACTTGGGAGAATGAAAAAGTTAAATGCCCTCAAATCTCGTCTCAGTCGACTCCAGGATTCCTGAAATGGGAACAAAGATCAGACTCGCATATCGATTTTTCAAAATCACACTGAGTCAAAATGAAGTCACGATGATGTCAAGATCCAATCATGAAATCAGACTTGCGTACGCTCTGACGAAAACCTGTCAAAAATGACATCATTTTGAGGTCATCTTGACCAATCTGTTCTCATTGGGTCGCATCTTATGATAGTTCTAGGTCCCCAAAGTGTTCATTTCCTGAAGAATGAGACTTCTCAATTATCCTATGTATTGCGTATGTACATAGTTCTGATAATCCATCGGCTGCTTATTATCATATCAATTGAAATGCTAATGTGGAATTGAAATGGAATTTTCAACGTGCTTCTACTCTTTATTTCATCCTCTTCGTTCACTCATTGCCGTGAACAGAATATGCATATGAAGAAAGTAGATTCCAGTTCCTGAAATAATCATTTCCTCTCCAATAAGTCCTCAAAATAGTCGAATTGTTTGGGATGCACTGTTTCCCATGGACCGATCGAGATTTCTCACTGCTGATGACAGCATACAACTTAGAAGAGATTTGTAAATCTTCCGTTTTGGTTATTGATGGGTTCACATGCGTAATTTGTTCAAATAGAACGGATATTTGAGGCAAGTCCTCAAAATGATCAATTACTAGCGCAGTAGTCTCCAAAATGATCTATTACTGGCGCTGAAGTCCCCGAAATAATCATTTCATACGGAAATCGATGTATCTCAGGAATTTATCATGATATTTGGCTGGAAGTTATAATGTACATCACGCAAACGCTTTGTAAAGCAAATTCAATAATAAAAAATATACCTCATGTGAAGTCCCCAAACTGATCGATTGACGAATATATATATATATATACATATACATATGTGTAATATACATACATACATACATATACGCAATATAGAAGTTTTGCGTGTGCACCGTATGCGTAAGTTCTCGTATTCGTTGTGGACACGCTGATCAGAAGTGTACTGCTCAGATATCCGAATCGACTGCTTACCTCACTCACGTGACGCGAACGGCACAGAAATATACGAGTACAACAGAGGCGTTGCATTTTTTCCAGCGAGTACTTCATTTGTTTTAGCAAGCGGTCATACTGGCGGTTGCTGATTTTCTTTCGTAGAGATCCATAAATTACTACCTCAACTACTTTGTTATTTTTTCACTGATATTCACGATATTTAGAGCGTAGGAGGCCTTCATTCCATCTGATTATATCGGGTACATTTCGTAGTTCCAAGGCTTTCCTATCATTGGAAGATGGAAGCGCCAAGGAAACACATGGGTCGGAAAGTATTTTCTTGTCCAATTTTCAGGAGCGCAAAGGACCTACCAACTTCCCAACTTCCCACGTACGAGCAAGTTTTGAGATGTTGTTTTGAAGAACGATTTAAGCTGGCTTCAGGAGTCGATTACGAAACAGTTAGTTTTTCCACTGTAGCTGGAGCAGTTGCACGAAAAATTATGGCTCAGTACGATTTAGTAACTGTCCCTACAGTTACAGAAACAAGAATCATACAAATGATAAAATCATACCACGATTCATATTACAGAATACGGAAATCTTACACCAGGGACAAAGAAAAAGAAAGTTATGAAGTTCAGCTGGGAAAGTTCAAGAAAGAAGCTGTACAACTTCTCGATGTAGCACACTGTAAATGTCCGATGACTCGGAACTGCATCTGTAAAAAAAGCATTCAAAGTTGTACATGTCCAATTTTCATTAATCGTGATTGTGAGACATCAAAGAAAATTCCATTTCTTGAAATTAGATTTATGTACGGACAAAGGAATGGGAGATTTGTGAAAATAGGACAAGTTGACGGAACAGAATCTACGAGACTTACCAAAAGACTTATGAGGCAAGAGCGAGAACTCACTCACTTCGATAGGAAAATGTCAGAATCTTCGTGCAAATTTCATGTCATGAACTCAGATGGAATAGACTTGCACGATAGTTCTCTTGAACCGACTTCAGCAAAAGTCGAACAACAAGAGCCTGAATCTGAAGAGAATCATGGAGATGAAACTTTTGTCCCTGCCAAAAAATATAAGCCATCAACAAGCACACAGATGAGGATTCCACTCAAATCAACTGCGTTAGTGAGCGATAGGTACGGAATTTCCAACAGGGCAACAGCAGCAATCGCCTTGGGTGTTCTCAAGGATATAGGGATCATAAATGAATCTGACAAATCACTCGTTATTGAAAAGAATAAATTGAGGAGAGAAAAGACACGTGTAAGATCCAACTTACAGGATAGTATTGATATTATCGTTCGAGGGTTATACTCTGATGGGAGGAAAGATGATACTCTGGTTGTTGGAACAATGCATGCCAAGAACTTTCGCAGGCTGGTGAAAGAGGAACACATTTCATTGATTCAAGAGCCAGGGTCTAATTACATCAGTCATGTGTCTCCAATGTCAGGCTCTGGAAGAAATATTACTGATAGCATTATGTCACATCTAAATGAATGTAACATTTCTCTCGCGGACTTAGATGTAATTGGTTGTGATGGAACACCAACTAATACTGGATGGAAGAATGGTGTAATTCACAATATACAAATGATTCTCAGAAGACCACTCCAATGGATCATTTGCTTGTAACATTTCAATGAGCTTCCATGAGGACATTTATTTGAGCATTTAGATGGCCAAACTACAGGTCCAACATCGTTTTCTGGTCCAATTGGTAAATGTCTTGTGGGTTGCGAAAGTTTACCTGTCGTTGAGTTCGATAGCATTGATTGTGACATCCCATCTCTTGATGAGGAAATTTTTAAACAACTTAGCAAGGATTAGAAGTATCTGTTGAATATCGTTCCAGCTGTCAAATCAGAATACTGTCCTGCAGACTTAGCTGTTTCAGATCCTGGCCCGCTGTGTCATGCTCGGTGGCTCACAGCTGCAAATCGAACTCTTAGGTTATACATATCAACAACCAATCCATCCAAGAACTGATACAGATAGTGAGGTTCATACTCACTTGTGATATGCCTGCATGGTTCGCCATCAAAGAGAACAGTTCTATCCTAGACGGGCCTCAACATGTGTTCAAGGTTATCGAAACCCCAAGGTACTCACCTGAAAATCTCCTCCAAATTATAGATCCCGTTATCCAACGCAACGCGTACTTCGCTCATCCAGAGAACTTACTCGGATCAATGGCAATGGATGACAGGAGAGATATAAGAGAACTTGGCCTGAAAAAAATAATTGAGGCAAGAACAGCAAATCCAAAGCAAAAGAAGCCAGTTCGTGATTTTTTTATCCCAAAAATTACCTTTGCTGCGACAGACTATTCACAATGTATCGACTGGGACTCCACTAAACCGGCTTCGCCACCCTCTTTACGCTATGTTTCAACTGAATACATAACCTCGCAGATAGAATCCACATCTATCCCAGATTGGGATGTTAAGGGATTTCCTTGCCATACTCAATCAGTTGAGCGCTGTGTTAAGTTGGTGACAAAGGCAGCAGGAAAAGTTGTTGGGTATAAGAATAGGGATGGTTTTATCCGAACCACTTAGATGTCCAGAAAAAGCATGCCTTCGTTCTCGAACGAGACACAATTCCCTGTTTAGGAGTGGGAGATCACTTTTAATTGACAATAAACCATTACATATTCAATAATATGTATGTTATGTATGCCCTTATGGAAAAAATAAAAAACATAAAAATAAAAAAAAACATGTATGCCTTTTCTGGATGGTTGGTTGGGAAGGGTGTGGGCGGAACTCGAAGTGTAGCTACCTTTCCGTGGTGAGTTCTGAGTCGCTTGAGATATTCAAGTCGAGCCAAGAGCTGCACGAGCAAGAACTTTCATATTGTATACAAGATGGTTTAAAATAATTAAAATTTTTTTAGGAGCCCAATCCTCACGAAAATTCATTCGATTTTTCCTTTGGCATTTTTTGATATGAAGCTTTCCTGCGGAGTAATGAGGGATGACAAACTCTTTTATATACTCAACAATCATTTCCTCATACTGAATAGTGCAATATAAATTTTTCCGACTAAAAATACTGCATTCGCTAAATATTGTAAAACTGGAAAACTTCAAGCTCGATGCGCGAGGGTCAAGTGTTGACCGATTTGAATGATCTTCTTTTCATTCGATTTGTGTTCCTCCAGACCGTCTTTTCCGCACTATTACGTTCCGGATCTCAAGAATTTTGGTTTTTCGGCTCACCCTGATGTTCATATTGTTCATACGAAAAACTTGACGTGGCTAGTGGGAAATTTTTAGCTCTCATTATGAAACACTTTCATCATGAAATCTTTATTGACCACGCCAAGTGTTTCGCATCGACATGAATTTCAAAACTGTTCAGAAATGACCAACCCGTTTGGTTCGGAATAAGTCAGAGTTCTTCCTAGTAGGTATGCCAAATGATTGAACCTAATTTTTCTTCCTCCACTTCATATTCATTTTCAATACAATGATGTTTCTCAAAGATCATAAATCAATTTGAATAGAATTGAAAAACATTGAAGTTACAATATACAAAAAATCGTTCACATACCATTTGAGTAACCAAATGTACTTGGCAGCTCATATTGATTTTACATCTTTTTTTTCAGATGGGGCCTATCCTGTTGTATGGCATCGAAATGTTGAATGTAATTGAATTTCTGTTGAGAATAGGTTCATAGGTTCGTTTTTGTGGATGTTGATCGGTTTTTCATGTGCTTGGCGTTCTTTTGTTACTTTTTCGGAGTTCTTTTATTGGGATTTCACTTCATCTTAGGCACTCATAGTATACCAAGCACAAAGTGCCTATTGCATCCGCTATCGTGCCGTGTAACAGTATCTTTTGAGATATTTGAACAATCCAATTGGGAGTTGCACAGTTTTTCATTTCATGCAATACTGATTGAGAATCCGTGGGGTTGTCTGTGTGTTTGTCTGTCTGTCTGTCTGGGTGTCTGTCTGTCTGTATACAGGATAGCTCTGGAGGAAGTGGACGAAATGGATTGAAATTTATAGGGGACTTTCTTGGAACCCCTTCCGAGATACTGTTTTTTTTTTTGCAATCGGACAAGTCCTTCTATTTTTTTCAATTTTTTGCTGAAAAAATAGGTGATCTCGGAGAAAATTTTCTCCGCTGTATACATATACGAGGGTGGATTGATAAGTTTCCGGCCTGACCAAGAAAAACAACGTTTTTAAGAATTTTTTTTTCATTTCTCAACATAATCTCCTCCAAGACTGATACATTTCTCATAGCGGTGTTCTAGTCTAGTAATGCCATCTCTATGGACTGATTCGTCAAGCTCCTCAAAATACCCATTTACAGCTTCGATTACTTCTTCATTGTCCGTAAATCTCTTACCGCCAAGCCATTTTTTGAGGTTAGGAAACAGATAATAGTCACTCGGGGCTAGGTCTGGAGAGTAGGGAGGGTGCGGCATTAATTCAAACTTCAGATCGTTGATTTTAGCCATCGCAACCATTGACGAGTGCGCTGGTGCGTTATCGTGATGAAACAAGATTTTTTTCTTCGCCAGATGAGGTCGTTTAATTTTCACTTCGTGGCTCAAACGTTGCAATAAGTCTGCGTAGTATTGACCAGTGATAGTTTTACCCTTTTCAAGGTAATCAATGTATATAATACCTCTTGCATCCCAAAAAACAGTAGCCATAACCTTGTTCGCCGAAAAAATTGTTTTTGCCTTCTTTGGAGTTGGTTCCCCTGGTCCAATCCACTGTTTAGACTGTTCTTTGGTTTCAGGAGTGTAGTGGTGGACCCAAGTTTCGTCAACGGTTACGAATCGACGCAAAAATTCGCTTGGATTACGCTTATACAACGCCAAATTGGCGGTAGAAATGTTCTTTCGAATCAATTTTTGGTCGACTGTTAGCAAACGCGGCACCCATCTTGCACAGAGCTTTTCCATATACAAATGTTGGTGCAAAATATTTTGTACACGTTCATATGACATCTTACAGGTCTCAGCTATCTCACGAACTTTTAATCTGCGATCTTTCAGCACTATTTGATGGATTTTTTCGATCATATCTGGAGTTGTGACCTCAATGGGGCGTCCTGAGCGAGGCTCATCAGAGGTGCTCACACGACCCTTTTTAAACTCGGAAACCCACTGCTTAACGGTTGAATATGATGGGGAGGATGTCCCCAGTGTTGAGTCCATCTCTTCTTTAATTTCCTTCGGCGTTAACCCCTTCAAATAAAAGTATTTGATGACAGCACGATTTTCCAGCTTTCCCATTTTTACGAAAAACACAGAGGCGTCTTGATCAGCGTGCTCTCAAAACTAAACTAACATGGCGATCGGACTGAAACTATAGCTACAAGCTATCTAAGGATGGTACTATAGAACGCCACCTCAAGGTAGGCCTAGTGGCGCCATCTCTTGGTCAGGCCGGAAACTTATCAATCCACCCTCGTATATATATATGTCATTTTCTCCGCAGTCTTTTGATATTCGTTATCTTGGCTTGAATCGATGCATTATTATGAAACATGGGTCCTAGGGGTTTTGAAGGGCAAGGAATTCAAATCTGAAGTCAAAACACGAATCAGAGATGGCAAATCCAATATGGCACACGTGAATATATTCATTCTGGCTGTAATGAACAAAATTATATTGTTGTATGTAACACGGCTTCTAGGGATTTTCAAGGGTGCTGAATCAAAACCTGGGCTCAAATTTTGGAAGAAAATAATAATTTCGATCTTCTCGTGTAAGCTGTACTGCATCCGAAGACTCTTCAAGAGCTGCACGGAGAAAGAGAGATTCGCTATGGCAGCGAAATCTACTTTTGCTGGGTTCCTTTTGCCAGAGCAGCAAATTTTTTGCTGTGACAGCAAACTATTTGCTGTTGCAGCAATCTTGTTAGCTGCGACAGCGAATCTTTGGCTGTGGCAGCAAGAAATGTTTGCTATCCCAGCAAAATTTGTCTGCTATTCTATGTATAATACTGAAAATTTGCTGGCGGAGCAAACATTCTTTGCTGCCACAGCTAAAAAATTGCTGTCGTAGCTAACACGGTCGCTGTTATAGCAAATTTTTAGCTAGGTCAGCAAAAAATTTTGCTATTCTGTATACAATACCTCGATTTGCTGCGTCTGCAAATTTTTTCTCTCCGTGTGATTGACGTTATGACAACTGCGCATTAGTCAGAATCCAAAAGTGAAGGCAGTAGCTGTTAAAACAAATGAAGCCTGAGAATATTCCGATTCATTCCTAAATTACGCCTAAATAACTCTTCGTTACGCTTATTACGCTTAAATGACTTTCAGCTTACGCTTTTGTCGCGCTCCTAGGCTTTATTTTTACGAGGACAGTTCAAATTCTGCAGTTCTCCAGGTACATGTTTCTGAATCATTCGAAGATGGTATAAAGGATGGTGGGCAAAAAGTTCCAGGCTTTCTGAACATTACATTTACAGAGTTTCTCAATTGAGGGGAAAACCGATGAGTGCCTTTTTATATGTCCCCAGATATCTGAATTGTTCAGAATGGGAATGAAGCGAGCATATGTGGGCTACGATCCATTCAAAATGAGCGAAGCGAATTCTGAAGGGGGTTGAACTGCTGAGGGAAGCGACCCTGATAACAAAATCCGAAAGGAAACGATAGGAAACAATTGATTTTGCAAAATATTCCATCGTTTTTTATCATGTCTATCGTAGTTGATTTTGGGACCGATAGGAATGCTATCGTTTTTAATGCGAATCTATCATACTTGGGTTCAATCGTTAGAAAACGATACGAAGTTTTCCGTTTCATATCGTATTTTATGATCATACCCGTTACTCATATGAAACTAACGATATGAAATTCACAGTACCTTATGGGATGTTCACAAAGCCGTTTTCTATGGCATGTAATGTAAAACTTACGATAGACATTCAATCGTTGTCGATCACAAACCTAAGCAATCGTTTTGGAGGTGGAATGAACGATGGGAAGTCTATCGTAGTTTATGTGATATTTCACATACCTGTTTTCTATCACAAGTAATGTGGAACCTATGACGTACGTTTAATCATTGCCAGTCACAAATTTATGCAATCGTGATGCATGTGGAATGAACGATAGACAGGCTATCGTAGTTTATGTGATATTTCACATACCGCTCTCTAAAATCTTTGGAGTGAGATTTCCCTCTTTAGCCAGCCAGAAGTGAGCCTGTCTAATTTTCGAGTGAAATTTCCACTCTTTTAGAGTGATATTCTAAGGTTTGAGGTTAGGAATTCACAGCCACTTCGACGCTGGAGTGAATTTTTCACTCTGAAAGAGTGAGAGGTCACTCGAAACGAGTGAAAATTCCACTCGAACCGGACAGGCTCACTTCTGACACTTAGTGGAGTGAAACGTGCGGTTTTTCACTCTTTCAGATTTAGAGAGCGGTTCCCTATCACAAGTCATGTAAATTACTATGAACTATTGGCAAGATAGATACTTATAAGGGACAGATTGTCAACAATTACTTAGATATAACTTCATTGAACTATGGATGTAGTTATAAATAATTATATATGAACAAATTATTAGGTCCATTTGCAAGAATCAGAATCAATTGAATATTTATATTGTTGCATGTGAGGTATGGTAGTGAACGAAATTCCCTGTGCTTGTAATTTGAGAGATGATTTTTCTAACGGTACGAATCTTACACCCCATTTATAACTACAAGTATCATTCAATGAAGTTATGCACAAATATTTTTTGGAAACAAATCACAGTCAAGTATCCATCATGCCAATTGTCTGAAAGAATGTACTATCACTACCACTTTTGTAAACCTCTGATGATTTTTCAGGTGATCAAGTGAAATGAAGTGATGTCATTCCTCCAATCCACAATCTGTATGAAGTGAAATGACCAGCCACTTGTTTGGAATGAATTCTTTGCGGATAAGAAGTAGTTATCCACAAAACTTGAGGTCGATGAAGAAATTCACTTATACAGGGTGGGGCATTTGAAGTGTCGCGGGCGTTTTCTCCAAAAATAAAATGAGATACGAGAAAATTTTTCAGACAAAAATTGTAGGGTATCGAGGGGGACATCCGATGGTGGCCTTGGCTTTGACCTCAAATCTCATCTTCAAGGGCATTCTGAGGTCAACTCTTGTTTTTTAAATAGCATCTCATATTTTTTACTGCAGATTTGGATTTTAGGTCAAAAACCAAGAAACTTTTGTCTGAACCATTTTCCTGAAATCCGCAAAGATGGCGCTCTAATCGATATTGTTCCGTACTGAATCTGACATTAGAATAACTCGAAAACGAAGGGTCTTGGAGGAGAATGTTTCGGACAAAAGTTGTCTGATTCCAAAGGGGACCCCTTGAACTGAAACGGAGGTGATGGGGTATAACAGACAAAACACAACACATTTCAATCGTCTACATCACTTGGATAATTTTAATGCAGTAGATGCTCAAAATGATGGCCTTCGACTTCAATACACATTTCAAAACGTTTTACAAAAGATTGCTGAACTCGTGCTGAAATATCTTCATTGATGCTCGCGCATGCATTGATGATTCGTTGACGCATATTCTCAGGTGTAGTCGGTGCTTGTTGATAAACTGTATCTTTTATGTATCCCCATAAAAAAAAATCTGGAGAAGTAAGATCCGGAGAACGGGCAGGCCAATGAACTGGTCCACAACGTCCTATCCATCGTCCAGGATAATCTCTGTCCAATATTTCTCGAGCTGTGACTGCATAATGGGATGGACAACCATCGTGTTGATACCACATATTCAATCGTTCCTGAATAGGTATGTCTTCAAGTAATGTTGGAAGTACTTGATCTAAGAAATGTCTGTACTTCTCTCCATTTAGCGTATCTGCAATGAAGTACGGTCCAATTACTCGAAATTGAAAAATACCACACCAAAGTTTTTACAGCCCATTGTCTTTGATGCTCTACTTGACGTAACCATCTTGGATTTTCTGTCGCCCAGTAATGCATGTTATGTCGATTTACTTGACAATGATTGGTGAACGTCGACTCATCAGAAAATAATATGTTGATGAAGTTGTTATTGTGCATTTGCGCTAGACCCCATCGACAAAACTGCACACGATTTTCGAAATCATCACCGTGAAGGTCTTGATGCAAACAAATGTGATACGGATGGAATTTGTGACGTTTCAGTATTCGAAGAACACTTCTTCGAGAAATTCCCGAATGGAGTTCAATTTCACGAGAGCTCACGTGTGGATTATTGGCTACTGCAGCTAGTACATTAACTTCCGCATTTTCTCCGCTAACAGTTCTCATTCGATGTCGTTTTTCCCTTGTAACACTTCCCGTTTCTGAGCATAATTTTGTAATGCGTTGAAAATACCTAATGGATGGCGTTGTTCTTTCAGGAAATCGTTCTGCATACAAGTCATATGCTTGTCTGGGGTTCTTATGCACTTCACCGTAAATGTAGATCATATCGATCTTCTCAGAAACCGTGTATCGGATATCCATGATTTTCAATTTGTCATGAACCAAGTAATAATCAAATGTAACTGACAAACTGACTTTCAAAATCGTGAATTTTCACTGAACCCCGTCGTTTGTTTACATCGCGTGAGCTCTGAATGGTGGTAATGTAGACGATTGAAATGTGTTGTGTATTGACAACTTTTGTACGAAACATTCTTTTGCAAGACCCTTCGTTTTCAAGTTATTCGAATGTCAGATTAAAAATGGAACAATATCGATTAGAGCGCCATTTTTGCGGATTTCAGGAAAATGGTTCAGACAAAAGTTTCTTGGTTTTTGACCTAGAATCCAAATCTGCAGTGAAAAATATGAGATGCTATTTGAAAAACAAGAGTTGATCTCAGAATGCCCTTGAAGATGAGATTTGAGGTCAAAGCCAGGGCCACCATCGGATGTCCCCCTCGGTACCCTAAAACTTTTGTCCGAAAAATTTTCTCGTATCTCACTTTATTTTTGGAAAAAACGCCCGCGACACTTTAAATGCCCCATCCTGTATATTGAGAGCGCAGTGAGTTTTCTTTACTCTGACTACCATGAACCATTGGCACGATAGATACTTATAAGAGATATTGATTGTCAAGAATTACTTAAAAATAAATTCATTGAACTATACATCTATTTATAAATAATTAGATATAAACAAATTATTCAGTCAATTTGTAAGAATGAAAATCAATTGAATATTTCTCATGTCGCATATAATTTATGGTAATGAAGGGAATTCCCTGTGCTTGTAATTTGACCGATGATTTTTTATTACTAAAACCCTTAGGCTCTATTTATAACCACATATATGTATTGTTCAATAAAGTGATGTAGAAATACTCTTTGGAAGCAAATCACAGTTGAGTATCCATTGTGCCAGTAGTTCATTCTGATCAGAGTGAGACAACTCACTGCGCTTCCAATATATGTGTAAGATAATATCTTTAACGATTCAAGTCATACTTATTCGTAGACAATTTAATCCAACAAATCTACAGTTCATTTTATACCATTATAAAAAAGATGTGAAAGGCAACCCTGTTTCGAAATTCGCATCAACCAGGAACACTTGGCGTGGCCGAAGAAGATTTTATGATATTATATCATTTAAATTTCTTGTTTGATGTTCTATAGAAATACATGTGTATATCATGAAGGCTAAAAACTTCTACCATCGACCACGCCAAGTGTTCCTGGTTGATGCGAATTCCGAAACAGGGTTGCCTTCCACATCTTTTTTTTTGATGGTATATTTGTTATATCAAGTAATCTTCCGGAAAGAGTGAAGTATTTTTTTCAAGGATTTTTTTTCAAGTGTTATTGTAAAACGTTTGTATGGTTTTTGGGATTTGACGTTATTTTTTACCGTGTTGGAGTTTTTAGGGGTTTTTGTGAGACATTTGTATGTTTGGTGGAATTTTACTTTTTGTCACTTTTTGGTATCTATATACGGGCAGAACGATACGCTTGTTTTATTTATTTCTTTAATACAATAATGCTTTTTTGAAAATCATAAATTACATTCAATACAGTTTAAACAAACTGAAGTTACAATATACCAAAAATCTTTCACATATCCTTTGGATAACCAATGTACTTGGTCGCTCATATTGATTTCATATCTTTTTTTTTCGAATGGAGCATATCCTTTTATATCCCCTCGGAATTCTGAATGCAGTGAAATTTTCCTTTAGAATGTGTTTTTAGATTTTTTTATTCTTTGTTTTTGGGATTTCCATGTACTTGGCGTTATTTTTTTACTTTTCTGGGGTTTTTTTGGGGGATTTCACTTCTTTTTCTGAATATACTTCCAACTGAACCCAAATGAAAATGGAATACCTCTGTCGAGTTTATGGCAATCGTAGGAATGAAGGAAATTTCCTCAGATAACTTATGTGATATATAAATCCACTTGGATTCCCATCAGTTATCTCATCATTGGACGGCAAAAGATCATCGAAATGAAAGTGAAGGGAAGGAGGGAAGAAAAGCGAATTCCCATAAACAAATATACGTGTGAAGAATTCCGAAAACTAAATTTTCCTTGACCGATAAGTTGGCGCTCAAAGCAGCTCAAAGCGCTCAACGCAGTTCACAACGCTCAAAGTAGCTCACGCCGCTCAAAACAGCCCACGATATTGTGCTGAACATGTCTTGAGCGGAAATTTCCAGTGTTTTCAAGAAATCATTGTAAGAAAATCGAAACAACATAGATCTTACAGACAGAGGAAACTTGCGGACAATATGTTCAAGGTATCCAACAGAAATTTTTTTTGCAAGATAGAATTTGTACTGTTCAGCATGGAGCTAAAAATAGCTTTCCAGCAAAAATTTTTCGGTCACACTTCTGAATCATTGTGAAAAAGAGCAGATAGCAAAAGTTCCACAAATTAGATCTCATTGAATTCTTTCGTGACCACAAAACGAACTACTGAAATGTCAGCAGAATAGAGTCCTTGGAGAATTCAAATTGCCTTTTGTCATACTGTATATTGTACTGTATATAGTATGACAAAAGGCGATTTGAATTCTGCAAGAACTCCATTCTACTGACATTTCAGTGATTTATTTTGTGGTTCCAGAAGGATTCAATGGGATCTGGGTTTTGGAACTCTTGCTATCTGGGTGAAGAGATGTCAAATATTTATCATGGAACGAAAAAATATACCTTCAAGATATCAGATTGAAGACATTTTCTAGTACTGTACCAGACATTTTTCAGAATTCTGTGGAATATCCATCGAAATGATTCGAAAAAATTCTTTAAGAATATTCGGTTCGTTATGGTAGTGAAGTTAAAAGTATTCTATATTCTTCAAAACTGTACAATATTACAGTAATTGAATTCTAATTTTATGATGAAGGGAAATTATTGCTTTTTAAAGAAATATATATACGAGTCTTCAGCATTACGTGGCCAATGTCACTCTCCAACTTGCAGATTATGAATAAATATCCACTTTGTACCTTTACTTCGTAACATGCATGTGAAATTACCTTCAGAAATATTTTTACCCTGATGGAAAACAACAGCTATAACTTTATAAAAGTGTTGTGCAATTTTAATTTTTGAAGTTGGTACTGCTTTGATGTTTATATTTTCTACCTTTGTTGCTTCAACATTATTGTGATCGAATAATCAATGGCACAATTACATATCGTTCTGACGCTGTTATAAATGATTTTTTAGTTTCATGCAAGTTATGACAATTGTCACAAGAATCTTCGAAAATTTTCCATGTTGAAAAATTGTACTTGAATATTTCTTGAAACTCAAATGATTTTTGTGAAATTGGAGGTAGCGCAAGACGTATAACACAATTTGTACCAACATTATTCTCGGTATATTCACATTTCGTACATTCCGTTATGGTAGTTATTTGGTGCTTCACTAAATTTTTAATAGCCATTGAATTTTCGCAAATACAAGCGATGAATTCTCCTGCATCTTGTGAGTGATTATGCAGGTATTGTGGACCTGCAAGCTGTTTTGAAGCTATGATATCAAGGTTTCTTTGCGAATTGTAGTTCTGAATTGAAATATTTATGATGTAATTGGGGTCAGATAAAAGTAATTGTTTTGTCTTAGAAGCACAGTACAATATACACTGCATTACTGCATTAAAATGAGAAGAAACACTGTCAACATTAGGAAGACCCATTACGTTTAACGCGTGAGTTTCTGTTGATTTTTCATCAGTATTTTGGCCCCTGGATTATATATGATCCAATATCCTTATTCCTGAGTACCCAGGTGAAAAAGTTTTTTCAGTGAGTGAATTCTTTGAGTAAAATTACAGGTGGATCAAGAAAAAGTAGAAAGGATGCAGGTATACTATACATCTGTATGTTACCACCGCAATCAAAATCATCAGGTAGCGTAGAAGGAAAATGAAGAAAAGGTAAGAGTGCAGTGGATATACCACAGGTCGTTGCGTTAAGTACACTATGATCAGATTCTTCCAATAGAATCACAGGTAGATGAAGAAAAAGCAAGAAGGATGCATGACACCATACATCTTTATGTTATGTACCACAATGATCAATGTCATTAGGCAGCGTCATAGGAAAATGAAGAAAAGGCAGAAGTGCAGTGGATATACAAGTCCTTGCGTTGAATAATACCACTATCAGATTCTTCCAAGAGAATTATAGGTGGATGAAGAAAAAGCATTAAGGATGTAGATGTACCATACATCTGTACGTTAAATCCTACCATGAGAATGCAGAAAAGATAGGAGCACAGTGGATATACCACAAATCTTTGCATCGGGTGCATTCCAGTGACCAATTGACGAATGATTAGAGAGACTGTTCAGGATCAACTCGACGAAAATTGAGCAGATACAATATTCTGATTATAGAAATGGCTATAGAACAACTACCGGTCAACTTGACTGATGTGACTGGATGTGACAATTCATTCTGAATGTTTTCTTCCAATGTTCGATCTTTCAGTTGTTCCATTCAAGCTGGATTATATTTGTGTTCTTACAAACCATCATTTTTATCTTTACTTATCTTGGTTCTGGAATGATTCAATTCTTAAATATCATAAATGTTAAATGGTTTGGATATTTGATACGATATTGCTTTTCAATGATCATGAATCACTTTGAATACATTTTGAACATTTCATAGATTCTAGAGTTACTAAATCTCTCAACTCAAAATACTCTATGACAATTTAATAAAATTCATGATATTTGAGAATTGAATCGTTCCAAAACCAAGATAAGTAAAGATAAAAATGAAGGTTTGTAAGAACACAAATATAATCCAGCTTGAATGGAACAACTGAAAAGATGGAACTTTGCAAGAAAACACTCAGAATGAATTGTCACATCCAGTCACATCAGTCAAGTTGACTTGTAGTTGTTCTGCAACAATTTCTATGATCAGAATATTGTATCTGCTCAATTTTCGTCGAGTTGATCCTAAACAGTCTCTCTAATCATCCGTCATTTGGTGACTGGAATGTACCCGATGCAAAAATTTGTGGTATATCCACTGCATTTTCCTTCTTTTCTGCATTTTCCTTCAACGCTACTTAATGATCATGGTAGGATTTAACGTACAGATGTATGGTACATCCACATCCTTTTTGCTTTTTCTTCATCCACCTATGATTCTGTTGGAAGAATCTGATAGTGGTATTATCCAACGCAAGGACTTCTATATCCACTGCACTTCTGCCTTTCCTTCATTCTCCTTCTACGCTCCCTGATGATATTGATCGTGGTGGTGAGTAACATACAGATGTATAGTATACCTGCATCCTTTCCACTTCTTCTTGATCCACCTGTAATTCCACTCAAAGAATCTAAGGAAACCATTTTGCACATAGTTCATAATTTTGATTCAGGATGTCATATTTTAGTATAACTGAAGTGCTCGGTGACTAACCTTATTTCCGAATGTTTTTCAAACTTGCTATAATTGAATTTACATTCATTATCTATTCACTACCCTGCTTCAAATGTCATATAGAATCGTATAGAATATCATAAAATATGATTCAAAAACATGATAGAAACTGTGAATCTTATCATGTTTTTGAATCATAATCTATGATACATATTCATGAATCATATTCTATACGGATCTATATGACACTTCAAGCAGGGTATTCTGTTTCATTATTTGTTCACGATTCTGATTGCAGAATGGTGGATACCAGCAGACTGTCCATTCGATATCATGGTATATCCATTATACTTTTGCCTGTAAAAAAAATAGCAAATAAACTTCAATAATCACCCTTGAGCAGGATCGGTATGATCTTCTTCATCGATTGCCTACGATCCTATAATTAGAGAAATCGACAGTGGAGCCTTCCGAAGTAGCTGGTCATCTGGTTTTGATCAGCTACTTCGCAGAGGTGTGCGAATCGTCCAAAATCGAATCGAATCGAATCGAATCTACCAATTCGTTAACGAACATTAGGAATTCGTATACGAATTATTCGAAAATTTCGAATCACAAAGATTCGATTTCGAATTGTCGAAGGTAGAAAATCTGGGTTAATAATTTTGTAGGATCTCATTCAATTCCCACTCATTTGGGTTTTTTCCATTAGAGATCAACAAAATTCAACGGAATGTAGCAAAATTTCGGTGGAATTCAGTGATAGTCCGGGAGCAGAGCATAGAGATATAAGACTAGAGGAGGCATGCTGGGGCTGATCGCGTCATCGCAATAAACAGAGAGAAGAGATATGAGGGTGCCATAGTGTCACTGTCTTTCATTCATTACGTATCGAATGAAAGAGAGTGACACGCTTGCACCTTTCATCTCTTCTCTCTGTTTATTTCAATAACGTTTCCACTTATGTGAAATCTCCATACTTGCCTCCTCTAGTCTCATATCTCTATGGAGCAGAGTTACCAGGCAAAATCCTTAGACTCGAATGATTGGTCATTTCTTGTACAACCAGCCTATCATATTCCCAATTCCGAAAGAAATGCCCAATGAACCAAGAACTTGGAGATTTTTCCCCTCAACGACAGTGCCCATCTGGCAGCTCTGCTATACCATGAGACTAAATACATTTCTGTAAAATCGTTAACTCTCATTGAAATTCGCTGGATTGCACATTGCACTGAAAAAAACTCTTTAGTTGCAGTAACTAAAACCGACATGGAATAATTTTTTCATATTTTTTCATATATATGAATCTGCAGTGAATTTTATTCTATATTTAAACAGTGTTAATAACTCTTGCATTCTCTCAAACGATCCCTTGCCTTTATATTATATCGATATACTTTGTTTACGTTCCGCCACGTGAGTGTATTGGTGCGTCTTTACCCATATACAGTCTGTGTGTGTACCACTTTCGTTGTGCCAGTGTTCTCAATATCTTCTTCTTCGTTCACTATCCTTTCATATTTCTGAGGATGTCCAGTAAGATCTGCAAAGGGTGCTCCAAAGCCGTTAAGGATCCATTATCCTGTAACTCTTGCGGCGTTATTTCTCATCCTGGGCCTTCATGTCTGTCCAGAAGTGGTCACCCGTGGCATGTTGGGATTTTGCTGGATTGCGAAATGTTGAGAACACCTGCTTTGTCATCTTCGCAGAGCGACGACCGTGACTCTGTGTTGTTATCGAACATTAGCTCGCTCTTTGACAGCAAATTTTCTGTTTTGAATGATAAGTTGGATCATTTCGAAAATAAAATTAAGGAATCGTCGACCGAAGTGTCCAATCTTAATGCGAGAGTTTGTATGCTTGAAAATGGGAGATCCGATGCTAATAATCATTCAACAATTTCTTGTGATGAAGAGGAGTTTTTCAGCGAACTGGAAGATCGTCGGAGTCGTTCTTTCAATATCATGATGTTCAATGTTCCTGAGAATGTTTCTTCAGGTTCTTCTGATCTTACTGAGGTCAATAAGGTTTTGTCAGCAATCAAACCCGATTGCTGTCATGATATACGTTTTCGTCGCTTGGGAAAACCCAATGATAATAAGGTTCGCCCCTTATGTGTGACTTTCCCGTGTAGTCGTACGCCTTTGGATATCATCAGAGGGAAGTCTGCTTACGGGGGCCCTGTCAAAATCTCACTCGATCGGACTCCTCGGCAACGTGCACACTTAAGCAATCTTCGAGATCGTTTGAAAGACCTAAACGACCCGACAAGACCATCAGATATCTCAATGGTGTACCGAAAATTGTTCCTCTACACAAAACCCGGAATCCATCATCGCAAAAAAACCTGTGACTCGCCCTTTAGTGTACTACCAAAACGTACGTGGCCTTCGTACCAAACTCAATGCACTTCGTTGTGCTGCGGCGGCTTCTGTCGATCATTACGACATTATCATCTTCTCTGAAACTTGGTTGCCTGATGGAATTTCATCCTCTGAAATCGGCTTGGATGGTTATACTATATATAGGAAGGACAGATCTTCACTTACTAGTCATTGTGAGAGAGGGGGTGAAGTTTTGATAGCGGTGAAGAGTGTCATTCCTAGTTTTGAGCTGTTCTCTGTACATACAAACGTTGAGCATCTGTTCATTAAGGCAAGATTGGGAATCTCGGATGTGATTTTTGGAGCCGTCTATATCCCGCCATCATCACCTGCGCATCTCTACGAAGATCACTGTAAGAGTGTGGAAGTTATTCTGAGTGCCCATCAGGATCTTTCTTTTTACCTTCACGGTGACTATAATTTACCGCATGCTTCCTGGCGTATGTCTTGCGCTGAATTATCGTGTGACTTACGTCCTGGAGCATCTTGTAATGAAGTGCAATTAGTTCAGTCTATTTGTGAATATTTCAATTTTTCTAATTCAATCTTAAAAAGTGATATTTGTAATGCTTCCGGGGTCATGCTTGACCTGCTGTTCACAAATGATATTTCTCTAGTTACGAGGTTATCTACTGAATCTCTTCTAGCTTGTGATATTCATCATCCTCCTATTGTTTCTACGCTGAGTATGGATGTAGTTAAGTTCCTTCCTAGTAACAGTGTTTCTCGTTATAATTTCCGTTTAGGTGATTATACTGCTATTTGTAATTATTTTAATCGAATTCCTTGGGACTCACTACTTGAAGGTTTGTCTGTTGATGATGCGACTGAGTGCCTATATGAACATATGTACCATGCTATTGATTTGTATGTTCCCAAGTGTTATTATCGCGGATCTAATTATCCTAGGTGGTTTTCACCCCAGTTGATTGATCTAATACGAGCAAAGAAAGTGGCGCATCGTACGTATAAAATCTCTAATTTGTTGCAAGATTACATTATTTTTTCCGATTTGCGTTCTCAATGTAAAAATCTAGTATATAAATGTTACAATGACTACGTTAGGTCAACTGAATTGCAGATCGCTGATAATGTAAAAGGCTTTTGGAACTTTGTCAACTCACACCGATCCGATAATGCTATTCCTAACAACATGTTTCTAGATGGCGTTTCAGTTAGTTCTGGGCGTGAAATTTCAGATCTGTTTGCTACTCACTTTGAATCTGTTTATGTTTCTCCCAACGATCTGTTGCCTGATTTCGTATCTAATTTTCAATTGGACATTTCCGATCTTCATATTAACATTGGGGAAATATTTCTTGGGATCAATTCTCTAAGCATCAATAAAGGACCTGGGGCTGACGGTATTCCTCCTTTATTCCTAAAATCTTGCAGCTATATATTATCACGACCCTTATGGCTAATCTTCAATGCTTCCTTATCTTCAGGTCATTTTCCATCTCGCTGGAAAAATAGTCTGATTATACCGATTTTCAAGGCTGGCAGCAGATCTGATGTGAGAAACTATAGACCAATATCAATTATAAGCGTGATTCCAAAATTATTTGAATCTTTAGTAACTGATCAATTATCTCCTCTATGTTCTAGCATCATCTCTGACATGCAACATGGCTTTGTGCCTGGTCGCTCAACAGGCACCAATTTGTCTATTTATTGTAATTATGTTTCGAGGGTTCTGGATGATAACAGTCAAGTTGATACTGTTTATACGGATTTCACCAAAGCCTTCGACACTGTTGATCATAACGTTCTTTTATCTAAATTAAATCATCTTGGTTTCCGTGGTAATATTCTTATTTGGATAAGAAGCTATTTGATGAATCGAACCCAAACTGTCAAAATTAAAAACTTCACCTCAAGGACTATCAATGTTTGCTCAGGCGTTCCGCAAGGGTCGCATTTGGGACCACTGCTTTTCACACTTTTTATTAATGATATTGGCAACAACTTCAAATTTGCGAAGCATTTAATTTTTGCAGATGATTTGAAATTGTTCATGAAAATTTCGTCATACGCTGATGCCATTGCTCTGCAGTCGGATTTGTATGAATTGGAATCATGGTGTTCCTTGAATAAATTGAAGCTGAATATAGTGAAATGTAAAGTTATGAGACTGTCGCGCAAATTGCAGCCCATTACCTTCTCTTATGAGTTGAGTGGCTCAAGCTTGGAGGTTGTGCAGAATATGCTCGATTTAGGTATTACGTTCGATTCCAAGCTTAATTTTACTTTTCACTATCATAATGTGGTGAACACAGCTATGAAGCAGCTCGGTTTTTTGAAGCGTATGTCTGCTGACTTCAAGGAGCCCTCAACATTGATTACGTTATACAATGCTCTCGTGAGACCTAACTTAGAATACGCGACTCACATTTGATCTCCTCATCATGACAAATATTGTAAACTTATCGAGAGAGTTCAGCATAGATTTTTACGATTTTTGGCTTTCAAAAATCATACCCCCATGGCTATATCCTGCCATGATTATGGTCCGTTGATGGGGTTGTTCAACATGAACACTCTCGAAACTCGTAGAATGATCAATGATTTGGTATTCATTTTCAAAATAATCAATGGTCAAATCAATTGCTCTGAACTTCTCTCTCTCTTAAATTTCAATGTACCCTCCAGGTCTCTTAGGAACCCATTACTTTTCAATGTTCCTATGTTTAAGTCGCAATTCTTTCATACTGACCCAGTAAATCGAATTTGTTGTTTAGCAAATACTTATAGAGATGAGTTGGATTTCTTTTCTGGATCAGTTTCAGTATTCAAGACTTCTGTCTCTAGAGCATGTTCTAGTAGGTGTGTGAGATTGTAATATTCTTATACTCGTTATTTATCCTGTACAGGATGTTATATTTTGTACTATGTCTTTTTGTAATCCGTCTGTTCACTTTATATGATTTCTTTTTTTTTTATTTTTTTTTATTTTTTTTATTTTATCTGTTAAATTTTCACTGTATTGTATCAATAATTTGGTCACTAAAGGGCGTTATTGCCCGTTGAATAAATAAATAAATAAATGAATAAATAAAAAATTTGAGTTGCTTGAACTGAGATATTGTGTACCATAACAAACACTCCCGGTTATAGAAATTAATATTTTGTTGAGAAAACTACACTCTAAAAAATTTCCACTGGACCTTCCAGTATTTCACTGGAAGTTATTAACCAGTACAATGGACTGAAAATTTCCGTACATTTGTTGGAATATTTCCGCACATTCATTAAAATTTTACTGCAAACAATGGAATTTCACAGCACAAAGTCCATAAAATTGCAGTGAATGTACTGGAAAAAGAGTTTACTGGAACTTTCCAGTACCAAAGCGCAGTGAATTTCCAGTTTTTTTTACAGTGTACAATTTTTTATTTGAGGTCATATTTGACTGAATTTTTAGTCACGATGACTAACCATCCTTTTCAGTGTGTATGTAACTTTATTGGATTCCACTGAACGTTGGGCCTTTTGAACGTTTAATCTTCTCTAGTAGAAATTTGATCAGATGTTCTTTGGCTTAGGTCAACTGTACTGAGACAAAGGATTCATTTGAATATTTGACAGCTAGGAAATTTAGCCACTTTGCATAAAAATTAAGTTGAACTGAATCAATTTTCTTCGTCACCGCTAACTTTTTTGTTGCCCTGGGATGAATTGTTGCATTCATACTTCAGACGACTAGATTTTTTATTCACGCTAACTAAAATTTAGCTAGAACCAAGACAACTATATGGTAATTACCGCAGCTTATCAACTTTTCCACAGTGTGGAGATGTGGGAACAGTTATTGACAATCGAAGAATGATTTTCATTCAAGTGCGATAATTCATAAAATACCTTAGATCACTGAAACTGGATATTTCAAAAAATTTCATGCACATTCATGAGAATTGATTACCTGGAAGCATCTTCTCAAAATATGCCAATTACATTCAGAAAATGCTTCCTGACCATTTTTGGCGTTGGAATTCGATTCGATTCGGAAAATTCGATTCGATTCGATATCGACGCTCCAAATTCGATTCGATTCGGATTCGAGATAATGACGATAAATTCGATTCGATTCGATTCGAGGGTTAAAGAACACGATTCGCACACCTCTACTACTTCGGAAGGCTCCAGTGGTTGACTGTCCGCCAGAACTTATGATATATCTCTGACTTTCTGGTATGTGGAGGAATTGCAAATGAACTTGAATCTTTTCCCTTGAGCATGCTCGATATGATCCATTTGATCATTTTCCAACGACTCTAGCAGGAGAACCTGATAGTGGATTGTTTGTAAGGGGATTATGGTATATCCGATAAGATTTCACCTAAAAAGTAATGTGTAAATTTGAATCATTATTTTCGACCAGACCTTGTATGATTTATTTGATCATCAGCCTGTGGTTCTGGTGGTGAGAACCAACAGTAGCAGACTGTTCAGAAGGGATTACGGTATATCTGCTGAGCTGTTGTCTGTAAAGGAATATTGTATTGTATGAATAATACATCATACAGAGCTTACCAGTGTATACCAATTTTCCGAATGTAGCGAATAGATTTATTTATACCTTTCTCAAACTTTCCCTGTTTTTTTTTACAAATAACCTCTCCATCATTCATTCCTTAATTCATTCATGAATTTTTTCAAGTCATATACAGGGTGTCCCATTTTAATCTTTCACTCAGAATATCTCGAAAACGAATAGATTCGGAGGAAAATGTTCCGGGAAAAAATGTAAGAATCTGAGGGGGACATCCGATGGTGAACTTGGCTTTGACCTCAGATCCCACTTTCAAGGTCATTCTGAGGTCAACTCATGTTTTTTAAACGGAATCCCCCATTTTTTACTACCGGTTTGGATTCTACGCTGAATACCAGGGAACTTTTGTAACAAACGTTTTTTCGAAATTCCCATACATGTCGCTCTAATTGATGAGAAAATGAGAATTCTCAAACCCTCGGATTGTATTCTGTCTAACATAATGCTCAACTCTTGAGTGTTTCTCATCTCCCGGGAATTGCCGTCGGTTGTGTTTTGGTTTTGTTCTTGGAAATTGTTATTGTTTTGATTAACGTGTGAATATCTTAGAAATTTATCATTCCCAAACTGCTCAGTTCTCTATTATCATTTGGAGGAAACACATTTCTAAATATCATGTCTGATTACGCGCCAAACGATATTGTTGACGTTTTGTTGTGTCTTCGTGGAGCGCGGGGAAATTATGTTGAAACTGTGAGAACGTTCCAACGTCGCTTTCCGGATCGGAGGTGTCCAAATCGCATTACGATCCGATTTCTTGAACAACGTGCTCGTCAAGGTCTCCTCAAACGACAGAGGAACAAGAAAGTTTATGCGGATGACAATGATCCTGATGTGAGATCGCTGGCTGTGCTGGCATTGATTCATATTAATCCCCATATCAGTCTTCGGGATATTGAGAAAATGACCGGGATTCCTCGATCCACAGCTCAGCGTATCTTGAAATCGTTGGATTATCATCCGTACCATATCACTTTGGTGCAATCTCTAACAGCTGAGGATTTCATAACAAGATTGAACTTCTGCACGTGGGCCCAACGTAGGATTGAAGAAAATCGTACTTTCTCTCATCACCATATGTTCTCTGATGAGGCAATATTCCACAATGTTGGAATTCTCAATAGGCACAATTGCCATTATTGGAGTGCTCAGAATCCTTACTGGGTCCGTACAATTAATCATCAACACCGTTGGAGTGTGAACGTTTGGTGCGGAATTGTAGATTCCAGGATCATGGGGCCATATTTTTCTGAAGGAAACCTGACTGGCGCGAAGTATCTTCGTTTTTTGCATTTTGAACTCCCTGCTCTTATGGGAGACGTAAGTCCTGACGTGAGATCAGAGATGTGGTTCCAACAGGATGGAGCACCTCCTCATTACATGCGAATTGTTCGAAAATTTCTGGACGAGAAGTTTCCCAGAAGGTGGATTGGCCGTGGAGGACCTGTGTGATGGCCACCTAGGTCGCCAGATCTGACGTCGCCTGATTTTTTCTTGTGGGGTTACATAAAAAATGTTGTATTCCGTGAACCTCCAACAACACGTGATGACATGAAAGATCGAATAAGAAGAGCATGCACAGCAATAACACCTGCTATGTTGCAAGCAACTGTAGAAAACTTTCATGAAAGAATTGCGCTTTGTCAAAGGCAAAACGGCGCTCATTTTGAACATCTTTTGAATGCCTAATGCGTCCCCGAAGATACACCTCCAGTTCAGACAATCGGCCCTTTTCAGGGCCACAATAATGTGTAAAGTCCGATCGCGCAACCTCCTCATGGTGCAGATTGGGTAACGCTGATGCCGACGGCATTTTCCGGGAGATGAGGAACACTCAAGAGTTGAGCATTATGTTAGACAGAATACAATCCGAGGGTTTCAGAATTCTCATTTTCTCATCAATCAGAGCGCCATCTATGGGAATTTCGAAAAGACGTTTGAGACAAAAGTTCCTCGGTTTTTAGCGTAGAATCTAAACTGGTAGTAAAAAATGGGCGATTCCATCTGAAAAACATGAATTGACCTCAAAATGACCTTGGAAGTTAGATCTGAGGTCAAAGCCAAGTTCACCATCGGATTTCCCCCTCAAATTCTTACATTTTTTTCCCGGAACATTTTCTTCTGAATCTATTCGTTTTCGAGATATTCTAAGTGACAGATTAAAATGGGACACCCTGTATAATTCCAGGTTATTTGTATGCGTTTGATTGTTGTTATAATGACCTGCAATACCTGTAATGTAGTAACCCGCAATTCATCCATCTTTCAATTATTCTTTTAATATTATAATAACCTATCAACACATCGCCTCATTGACAGGTTATTTGTTTATGTTTTGACAATGTATAGACCACACTACACTGAAATCAACGCGATTGGATGTTTGGATTATATGGTAGGAATGTATTAGAAACCTCCCTTAATGTACTGAAGGATTTCATCGTGTTTAGAAGAACCTTATGGAAAAATCGAGATATTTTAATCGCATCAAAATTTGAATTGCTTATATCTCAGTCTCGCGTGGACTGATTGAATTCGTAGTGTGCTTAATCGAGAGCGTATAATCGAATTATATGGTAAAAGTTTCATTATTTTTCCGTCACATGCAATATGTATTGAGTTTTTGTGGTTTGATTTTTCTCCACTATAGGAAATGTTGGTTTAGGCGTAAAGATACACGGTAGCGCGCGACTTCTGCTTTTTCGTTCCACATGTTTTTTTTCGCGGTTTGGTCATATAACATGTTTTTTCCACGGTTTTTTCATATACTTGGCGTCGAGACGCTACCGCGTCTCTTGATTATGCACATTGTTTGAGTGAGGAAGTCATTTCACGTCACTTATCAGAAAACACTCCACTTCGCTTTAAGTGATTAGGGTAACTCAATCAGAAGCTCACATATATAAGTGAGCAAAATGATCATGAATGCCAATGATACACGAACTTCACTTTGAAGCATAAAAAAAAACCGTGACTGCTCTTTTCTTTGATTAATCTAAATGAAATAGATCTATGCGACTCTTACATACCATAAACATGATTTCTCAAAAGTCTCCTTCAGGATTTGATTCTGATGAAAAACAGGGACACTTGAAGAATCATGATGATATATACTTGTAATCATAACTTGTAATATTTCCAGGTCACTTCTTACACATAACATAATTCGAATAATTTTTCAGTGGAAAGCACAAAATAATGAATTCAAACCAAAATATAATCTTATCACAAAAATCACATCAATTTATCACTGTTGTGTAGAATTTTATGTTTTATTAGATACAAAACAAGAACAAATTCCAAAAGTAGGGTTATGTCTTCATGTTATGTTGATTGAAATCACTTTTTTAAACACTGTCAATTTTATCACTTATATTTTACGGGAATGAATTTTGACAATTTTTCAGCGCGATGATTCCGATATGTAAAAGTACGAAGAATGTGTAGTTTAAATGTAGTAGGTCAACTTTCATGGTACAACCACCAGGGGACTGCACAGTGGGCCAGGTAGCTGGAAAAGTGGCCGAAATTGAAAATGTCGTCGGAATTGTTCTAAACCTGGCATATAAGAGTTTTTGAGGTCGCTGATTCTGAATCTACAGTCGGATTGGGAAAATTCAACATGGCGAATCCAATATGGCGGGCTCAAATGTTGAAATTCTCCGAATTCCTTGAAAATTCTTTTACAGGGGTTTCCAGGGTCGCTGATCACGGATCTGTTGCCAGATTTCGGGAATTCAACATGACGGATTTGATATGGCGAGTTTAAATGCTCAAATTCACCGAATTTCCTGAAAATTTTTTCCTGAGGGGTTTTCAAGGTCACTGATTCCAAATCTGTGTTCAGATTTGGAAAATTCCATATAGCGGTTCCAACACGACGGATTTTCATTTTCAAATCCATTGAATTCCCTTTGGCTCTTCCACAGTAAAAATTTTTTCGTCATTGTGTAAAGTGTTAAAATTTGTGTGTTGAATATTTAACATTCTAGAGTGTTGAATCCATTCGTGTTAACACAATGATTGTGTTGAATCAACACTCGCAAATGTGGAATATTTGACGCACAAATTTTAACACTTTACACAATGACGAAAAATTTTTTACTGTGTCACTAAAAGGTTTTTGGGATCGCTGGTTTCGAATTCGATGTCAAAATTCCTCATTTAAAATGGTGAGACCTACATGATTTCCGAAGATTTGGAATAAAATCCTGTGTTTGGTGGTGGCCAAGGTTGTTAATTCTACACATTAGGTACAAAATTTGAAATTCAAGATGATGGAATCGATATGATATCCAAAATTATTGAAATTCATGAATTGTGCGAGAACAATGTCATTTAGAGTTTTCTAGGCTGCTAATTACGAATTAATAATGAATTTTCTGTCGAAAGTTGTCTTTTTCTTACAGAAAAAATTCTATAAGATACCTTCCAAATACACACACTTTACTTTTTTGAAGCAACGACAATTCAGTTATACAACTTGATTTACGGCTAAGATTCGCTGCAGTTATGCACCCAGGATGTGCCACAAGGAGGCTCCTAGTCCGAATTTACATCCCGTATTTTTTTTATTTACTTTTTTTTGTATTTTTTCTATCACTTATTTTTTGTATTTTTTTTTGTCTTTTTTTAATTTTTGTCTTTTTTTTTGTTTTTTTATGGTTTTGTTAACATTCTTCAATCATTTATAATTAATATTTATTCAATCATTATCACTGATTTCTTCATCAGATAATTCTACCCCATCTAACAATTCATCGAAAGAATTAAATTCAGTCTGTTCCACATCTCCTGTTTTGCACTCATCATTATCATCATCATCACTATCTCTGTCATCTATCGAAAGTAGCTGTCTGACTTCCACTGGTAATGGCAATCGTTTTCTTTTGCGAATTCGAGATATGATACTCATGTTGGATACAATTGGATCAGAGGAATCCATTATGCGATAAAACAAATCTTCCAAATTCGCTTCCCTGCTACAATGTTTACTATGGTTGAGTCTAAAACTTTTATAGTCTTTATTACGAGATTCAGATGCCTCTTCTCCAAACATACCTACTGGTAGAACACAGTATTTCATTATGTCTCCAGCATGAACTAATATCTTATGAACTGTGGATGGCATAGGGTACCATGGATAGAGGGGAATATATAATTTCGCTGTATCCATACAGAACTCTTGGAATTTTTCTACGTTGACAGAGAGTTGGCAAGAAAGAAAAATGAGAATAATTTTAAAGTTATGCACCAACTGATAATCAATGTTCAAGCAGTCAGCGAAAACATCTGCATTTTTGAATGCTCTACGCGCCGTGTTTCCATCGTTAGTACTACCACTACCACCTGATTTTGGTTTATCGACTATTAGACCTAATTTATCATGTAAGGATTTTTGTATTTGAGCTTTTTGTTCTGCAAACAGCTTTTTCTGCTCATAAGTTCTGAGCTGCCACTTTTTAATATTCATTCGATAGGCTATGTGCAAACAACATTCGAACAATCTAATCCATGCATGTAACGGACTCACACCATACTGAAGTGAGTTCTGATCAGGAAGAAAAGTATTTGTTTGCCCAAGAATATTCTCTATAAAATTAAATTGTTTTGGAGTAGATTTGCAAATAGGGCAGCTCCGTGAGGATTTGGTGTTTGTTAAGATTTGCAATACCTTTCCATCAATCAAAGTTAAATGCATAGAAAAATGGATTCTCATTTCATGGCCACTGCTCATCACGATACTCAAGGTATTTAATTGATCAATCTGATTTCGAATTTCCAATTTTTGAGACAGAATCACTTCCGCTGATTCTTTGATAAATTCTAATTTAATAGGACGACAAAATCTTGGAGATTGTGAAGCATTATTGTACCAAATTACCTCTCCATTTTGGCATGTTAATTGTAAAGGAATCAGTGTTGTTGCAAAAATATTTTCATCATTTGAGCCGACATTATCTGAACCAATATTAAAACGTTGCTTATACCTTGAATGACCACTGCTACCATCGAATCCCCAAGAACAGGTTGGAACAAATTCTGATTCTGTTAATGCATATGTATCCATCACTCTCAGTAAAACTTCTTCTTGCATTTCGACTATTCGTTCACTTGTATGGTTCAATAGTGATTGAACGGAAACCTGTGCTATATGTTCATTTATCAGAATGTCATCTTTTGGTGGTCTCAAAATATTTTTAGTTTCTCTTAAGTTATTGTAAGCTGGCCATATGTCAGCTCCGCAATTCTTAGATTCTTGACGTATAGCATTGTATGTCTCCTTTGATAAAGATTGATCTAATAGAAAAACTAGAGCTTCTAAAGGAGTTTTCTTTATAATTGAAGACGGTGCCATATTCATTAATTTCATCACCTTAGAAGCACGAGAGGGACTTTTTGTTATTTCATTCAGTATTACCTTCACATCATTTTGTCCAGATACATTAGCTGCATGACGTGCAGCCGATAGAAGTCTTTGTGGATCATTAGCATTGGCAGCACTAATAGCTGAAACATATCGTCTTTTTGATCTATCAGACTTCTCCGTGTAATCAAGAGATTTTCTACCAGGACCTGCTACTGAGGATCTGAATATAAAATCAGGTAAAACAAATTCAGAATCAAGCCATTTTTTATTTTTCAAAAGAAATCTATCAGTCATTCTATTTGCAGCCTCAAATTTTATATCCCGTTTTCTTTTGATAGTTGATAATGCAAGCTTAAGACAATCTATATTTTTTTTATCAAAATCACTTACGTCTTTATTGAGCTTATTTAATATGTATGTAACAACTGAATCTTTTTTTGGTGAATTTGAAAGCAACTCAAGAATTTCTCTTTTGGTGAATTTCATTTTATGCACATGAAACGAAACTTTCACATTCACCAGCTGCTATAAATTGAATCGACTCTTACAAAAATGAAAAGACTGAATATTGATGAAATGCTCACTTTATCCTGAAAGATGAGGTTCATGTGATAAACTAAGTGCCATTAACCGAACTTCTCCGATAATCTTTGTATAGCATATAACGCATCAGAATCATAAGCGAAGAGTAATGTTGCCGCGAGCCGCAAAATAAGCCGTAACGAATTCCAGGTTTTGAATTATCTGAATCCAAAGTGACCTGCTCTTTAGTCAACGAAATTGCCCCAAAATCCAATTTATCAGACCTTCAACTGAATTTGAAGGTTCAAATTGTGATATATCTTTATTGAAAAAAGTTTTAAATCAATCTATACTCGAGCTGGACCTATGCTGTTGGATGTAGAAATCGGTTGCAAATTCAAATTACAGAACTACGAGTTTATATGAACTTTTGAATGAGACTATAGGACCATCCAACCAAGTATTCAGACAATTTTCACGTCTCATAGTCCTATTTGAATCCAGTTGAAATCTAAAGCTCGTTACGGCTCGTTTTGCGGCTCGCGGCAACACTAGCGAAGAACCTTCCCAACACACACAAATACTGGCGTTTCAAAGGACCATTGAAGGGCCGCTATCAGCATCGTTGGACCATTGATGGTCCATTAAAACGGCAACAATTGGTGTTTATGGGGTTAAGAAAATTTGATGAATTTTCAAATTTTATTCCGCCATATTGGATCCGCCATCTTGAATTTGCAAAATCTGACCTCAGATTCATAATCAGCAACCCTAAAAACCTCTGTACACCAGAATCCAGACGGTTCTAATGAAATTTTCAATTTTTACCACTTGTTCAAATATTTGTCCCATTGACGTAACGAGTTTTCATTCACATTAAATACGATTTTTCTGACTTCTGAATGAAAACGGGCAAGAAGGGGCATATCCACAGTGTTGAGAACTCTTTCACGAAAAGTTTGGTATATCATTCTGTCCATTTGGAAGTGGAAGCTCGGGGAAGGTTCAATTCAAAGGTACAGAAGTGCAGTAAAACCTAATGAAATGAGACAAACTGAAATGATTAGACTAAAAATATAGCATGGAAAATGTTATTTCTTTACAAATATCATTAGAATTATGCAATTACAAGATAAATATGCACTGCTGCAATGTCTAGAGAAATGATATTGAGTTCGGAGCATGTATAAACTCAATGACAATGCATTCATTTTTCAACATAAATTTGAAATAAAAATGTCCTTTATGAGGGACCTAAGCGACCAAAAGTAACAATATTTTGTGATTCAGTGTGTCAAAGTATATGGAAACAAATTATGATGTTTATATTTAATTTCAATCAATTTGAAAAAGAATCGTTTTTGGCCACGCAACTAGATTTCTGGCCCACTGTGGACTGGTGGAACTGTTTACTAGCAAATGTTTTCATCAAATAAGCTCCAAATTTTGAAGTGCGGAATAGCTACGTTGGCAAAGTGTTAGTTTTCGATAGATTGGGTAGGTAGAGAGAGCAGGTTCGGTCCCCTGTTAGGTTAAAAACTTTTCACTATTGCCAACAAAGTTATTCTAGACAATAATGATTAATGTGTGTCATATTGCCTTTCTACCGAACACCATAGTGAAGCGAAGTTTGGTGTTATTTTTTTTTTCATCATCTTCCAATAAATCAATGAAAGTAAATTTAGTGAAATTCCACGAAAAGATATGGTAATAATTCCATCTGAAATTCCACACAGGAAACGATAGCGGTACATCAGGAAATTTTACGGAAAAATACGACCGAAAATTCATCTAAAATCTTACATACAAAACGATAGTAAATCACGATGGAAACCACGAAAAGATATGATTGAAATGGTATCCGAAATATTACATAATGAACGATAGCCATACATCTCGGAGATCGAGAAAGGAATTGATAGAGTCCGTATATGAAATTGAAGATAAAAAACGATAGTACCCTAGTAAAAATGAATCATATATGCGGAATATATGATCAAACAGGCTACATATATGATTTCACAGATTCATATATGACCCATATAAAATCCATATATGGGCCATATATGGCCATATACATCCCATATTTGGCATTGTTTAGCCTATATATGGATCATTTCCGGTCCTTACATGAATCGAACGGCCCTGCATGAATTTTATATGGTGATATATGAGTTTTATAAGGTTATATATGGCCCAGATATGAATTATGTAGGGGTCATATATGATTTATATGTTATCATATATGATTTCTACAAAGTCCATATATGAATCAAATACGGTTTATATATGGAGCATATATGAATCATTTTTACCAGGGTACTGAGATAAAAAAATCACGAAAGGATGACATAGAATCTCTATCAAGAATACAGGATAAAATCTCATACAACTACGATCCAAAGTCCATATTCAAAACGATAGGAAACTTTTCTATCGTTCTCTATCGGGTTTTGTCATCAGGGGAAGCAGTCAGGGGGCGGAGCCCTCTGGTTCAATATGCCTTCAATTGAGAACAAATAAGAATTAAATACTCATGTCGAGTTTGATAGGACCCATAGTAATGAGGAAAATGTTCTCAGATTATTTCTGTGATTTGGAAAACCTCTTGAACTCTCATGATATATCTCATTATTGGATAGCAATAAATTATTGAAATTAGGGATGAAAAAAAGAAGGAAAGGAAAGTGAATTTCCTTGAACAAGTATGCATGTGAAGAATTCTGGCAGCTAAATGTTAGTTGACCGATCAGTTGACACTGAAAGCAGTTTGGAACGCTCGGAGCAGCTCATAATTTTGAACAATTCATTGTCTACCTTTCCATCGTCATGTTCTAAATCCTGGATTTATCAATCTCAGCCAATCATAGACAAGATCCAAAAGTATGAACATATTCCATTGCAAATTCGTTTAGAAATGGACTTTTCCCTTTATGGACTTCAGAGATGGAATTATGAAGCATACTCAGATAGCACAAATGATCATTCATATTCAATATAATTCCAATGAATTCAAAATGAATGCATTCTGAATCTTCAGAAAATTGATTTTGAACTTGCAATATAAATTCTTCCTGAACACTAAGGTGTTGACAAAGATTTCAAACTGCATTAGAAGTATTCACAATGAATTATTCTTCTCCTCTCAAACTGGAGCTCTTTGTTGAGACTCTGGCGCTATCTGGGATAGAGTGAGAATAGAAATATAATTCAGCTTGAAGAATAACAAGAGTGATCAAACTTTTGGAGAGATCATTTTAACATCAATCGTATTCTCAGTCCTTCCAGTCAGACAAAGCTGCCCTGATAAAACTGACTGTTGAAAACGGATAGAACCTCTATAATCTAACGAAGTCAATATGTGTCTTTGAAAAACACATATTGATTCTGTTAGAGTCAGTTGAAGGTTCTGTCTGTTTCTGACGGCTATTTTTATCAGTCCGTATTTATGCTATATGCATCATCATCTTGATGATAATCTCATCTACAACGTAAATATACATATAGGATGCTTCCGATTGCAGGCATTCATAGCCCCTGGGGCTTTGGAAATGAATTCCCATCGGCTAATTCATGGCCGGTGGGGCCAAGGGCTTTTGCATTCAGGAGGATCCATACACTGTGAGAAAAAATTTCCGGAAACAATGAAATATTTAGTTGAATAGTCGCCATAAAATACTCAATTGATTTGAATAAACTTTCATTGACTCGATTAAATATTCATTCCATCAAACAAATATTTAATATGCTATGGAATATTTCATCAATTGAAACAGTTATTCAATTGAGTCAATGGAAGTTTATTCAAATCAATTAAGTATTTCATGGCGACTATTCAACTAAATGTTTTACTGTTCCCGAAAATTTTTTCTCTCAGTGTAATATTCCGAAATATCCTTACTTTCAGATACTTTATTCTTCATCAGATATCCGTATTTTTAATTCTGTTCATTTTCAGATAATTCTTTTCTTGAATATCAGAGATGATGAATATCTATTTCCACATCCCACACAGCGCGATAGTCTTCAAAGAACTCTTATTTAACTCATCTTGTTCTTCATGAATTCTTCCAGAATTCTTCACAGACAGATTGTTTTCCATTCTCAATAATACATATCTACAAATCAAGATCTGCGAGAGTGCAAATACGTGAGAATAGTCATTTGACTTTGATCTCAACCAGTGCAAATGATCAATTCGAATTTATAAAGACTTCCTGAAGACCTCTCGAATAGTTCCCGTTATGCTAATCAATATGTATCCATTATGAATATTTTGAATTCAAAATGGAAACGTCTTAAATCCCCGGACAATTCATTATGAAATCTCGATATGAGTCCTTTCTGAACCTTAAGTTGTTCATTAATAGTTCATTTTGAATTCAAGAGGTTTATGATGAATACATATTGGTTAGCATAACGGGAACTCGTGTGATGTATGGGATGATACCCCAGGTAACATGGAGTTCATTGATGAAATCTTCAATAACTTTTTGAGAACTTTGGATATCAAATGAAGTTTCTTGAGGATTCTCCATGAACTCCATGTTATGTGTGATTTGAGAACAAGATATCAAGTCAACAACAAAGTAACAAGTATCTTTGTACGAGAAACTAAAGGTTTGTGAGAATAGAAATATCATTCAGTTTGAACCCGAAGAGAACATGAAGTCCGACAAGCGTTCAGAATAAATCAACAGAGATCAGCCTGAAGCTCCGTGGAAGCCAACTCTTAGGTTCGTAAATGTTCAACGATGTTCAGATTAACATTGGGATGTCCCCTTGAGAATGGTTTCAAGGAAGATTCGTAAAATGTTCATTAAGAGGATACCAGAGTTACCATCGGAGCACGTTTTCTTGCACTAAAATACTCGGAACTAAATCCATTAACAAATCTGAAATTCTCAGGAATGATTCTTTGAGACCTAATCTAAGTCTATACACAGCCCAAATTTTGAATTTCGAAAAAAAAAATTTCTTTTCCAAAATTTTTTTCCGAAATTCAAAATTTGGGCTGTGTATAGACTTAGATTAGGTCTCAAAGAATCATCCCTGAGAATTTCAGATTTGTTAATGGATTTAGTTCCGAGTATTTTAGTGCAAGAAAACGTGCTCCGATGGTAATTCTGGTATCCTCTTGAAGATTCTACGAAGGTTCGTTTGAACTTCAGTTCAGTATGTTTCAGAGGGAACTACAACTATGATTATGTAAAACTCCCTTTATTGTCCATTTCTTTGTGAATAAAACATATTTGGAAGAAACTTATATCGAAAAATTGGAACTCCAGTGAATCTCTTGTGAATATTCAATGAATGTTCAATGAACCTTCCTTTAAAGTATCCTCAGGCGGACCTTTAACGTTCATTAGACTTTTGTCGAACGTTTATGAATCTAAACTAGAGCTCCAACGGAGCTTCAGTCTGATGTATGTTGATGTATTCTGAACGTTTGTCGGAGCTTCATGTTCTTTTCGGGAATGTAACAACAGGAGAGATGAAACTTTTGGAGAGATCATTTTGGAATAAATCGTATCTTCAGTCATATGAGTCAGGCTACTGATAGTTATTCTACAACCATTTTGATGATTTTAAACTCATTTATAACATATTGAGCGGCCGGATGCAACAACCGGTCGCGCGCTCGAAAAGACGTAAAACTATTGTCCAAGCTGTAACATTCAACGTCAAAATGAAAAATTCGAATTTTGAAAAACAAAAAATACCAGGCGATAGGTCCTGGAAAATCAACCTTAGCCTTCGTTTACGATTTTTTCCTGTGATCAATAATTCCTTAGTAAAAAAGTAAAAACTGCAAATATTTTTGGTCTGAAAATCAATGTTTTTCAATGTTGAACCTGCTCTAACTCTTGTATTTTCCAACATTTCGGAATGAATCTTATCAATGCTTGTCTGTGAAACTGGGTGGAAGACGATGATGTTGAAAAACTTTGTAAAAAATTATTGTAAATCATTAATTTTTAATCCAAAGTGAAAATCATATTTTTCAAGCTTCGTATTAAAAAAGTATCGAGGGAAGTATGAGCTACAAAAAACTTCCAGCGACAAAATTGTTCGCTAGTGTATGGACTAACTCTCTGGAAAATTTCAGATCGATTAACCTATTGGTTTGGGAAATACAGCTATTTATTTATGAGCGCGCAACTCATATTCTCTGTTATTTCTACGTCGTTCCCGGGTTAAACGTACGAGACTGCACGAAACAAAAGTCCACTCAATTTCTCAAGGTACTTTCATGTTTTCTGTATCAGAGAATTCAAATATCGAATTATTTTTGCAAGATTCATGATAGATTCTTCATCATAAACAACTGGTTTGAGACTATATCGTAAAAAAACGTTTCGTATTTGAGGAAAATTGGGTAGACAAACAAGTTTCCGTGTTTCACTTGAAGAATAAATTATGTATCAAGCATGTTCACAATACTAACATTATTTATCCATGTAAACAATCAAAATTATATCCAAAAAATGGAATTCGTTTTTTGTTTTGATATGATGTTTTATGTCAATGTCGAATACTCCAAGTCCCTCATGAGGGAACATTGAGTAAAACATCATTCATACAAGATCTATTCATTATTTTTCTAATGTATCATCAAGGATAAAATGTCCCATCAATGAACAACGGCAAACATTTTTGAAAAAATACTTTGTCAACGATTGGACAACGTCCAATTTTCGTTGACTTATTCCGACCAAATCAGGTAACGGTGTATTCAACAAATCATCGAAAAGAATATCTGATTGTACAATATGACTTTTGGGTTTTCCACTATAGTCATAAAACAACTCAATTTGTTCATTTGGGAAATATATCATTTTTACCGCATCTCTGATGAGCAAATTTGTAGGTTTCTTAATTCCGTCTAACACAGTCGCAAAAGCTTCCATAACGGCCGTAACAGGTTTAAAAGCAAGAGGTTGTTTATGTACGAGAAAACCGTACAATATGCATACGTATTGTTTTTCGGCTTCCTTTTTTTAACAGACGAATGTAAGCTGTGACGTGGGCTGATCAGTCACAATATTCCCCAGGGAGCATGAATTCGATAATTAAATTTTTGAGACTATGTTCAGCGGCATCGTACGGGTGACCATCAAAGTATTTTTCATGTATTCACTAACGAAATGTAGAATACTTTGATGGTCACCCGTACGGCAGCGTTGAACATAGTTTTGAAAATTTCATTATCTGTTTGATAACGATCAGCTTACATTCGTCTGTTAACAAAAGAAAGCCGAAATACAATACGTATGTATATTGTATGGTTTCTTCGTGCATAAATAACCTCTTCCTTTTAATCCTGAAAATTGACCGTTACGGAAGCCTCGACCACAACAAGAAAAAGAACTAGAAGTGAGAGTAATTGGAAACGAGATGAAAAGAAATTGCGAGAAACAAGGTAAGTTATATTAATGTGAAACCAAGATTTCTTCCAGGATTGATATTTTCAAAACATAGATATTCCTTCCCTAGAAATCCTTGCAATAAAAACTTGTTTATAATCATAGGGGAATAAGTATGTATCCCGTTTCAACAAAACTGTCGCTGCAAAAGCATTCAAAAGCGTCACATCCTGCTGCAGTCAAGAATGTTATGAAAAAATTGAAATCTCGCAACAAAAAGACTTGTTTCACGTATTCTGGAAATCAACTGGCGAATATACAGCCCACAATTGTTTACTGCGTGGAATGATGTTGATGAAAACTGAAGAATCTTGCGAAGGGAAGAATAACAAAATTATCTGTTGGGAATATTTTTTTCATCATCAAACAACTCATCTGTCAGTGTGTCGGGGCTTTTTATGTTCTTTGTTGAAGATTCATAAATCTAGACTTGCCACAATCCAAAACAAAATGAAAAATAATGAGTCTCTGGGAGATAACCGAGGTAAAGGGAGCAAGGAGAGTTCAATTCGATTGACTATTGACGTGAGAAAAATGATTCTAGAGCATTTTTCATCTATACCACACTCTGAGTCCATTTTAAGCGTGAAGATTCCTCATTGCAGTATTTTAATAAGCCTGATTCAACATTAACTGAATTGAATTGTACAGTTGGTTTCTGGAATATTAAGCCAGTGAAACCGGCGATTCCAACGCTCCCTTAAGTGAGCCAACGTACACGAAATATTTGAATCACAATATGAATTCCACATTCTCAAAGCCACGTACTGATGTCTGTAACTTTTGTTTCGAACATGGAAATGATGCTAATAATGAAGATTTATTGAAATATAAAGAACTCGTAGAAAAACACAAAGTATTGAAAAAGTCTATGCTCGAAGAGAAACAGGTTTTATGTCTGGAATTTGATTTTGACCAGAATTTACCTCTAATTCGAAAATTCCGGTCTCAGATCAATTTTATCGGAGACTGATATTGTTGAACGTTTTTAATGTGAATACTTTTGGAAACAACAAATATAGTTACATGTATTTTTTTATTGGAGGCAAATACAAGAAAGGAGCAAATACGGTATGCAATCTAGTTTATGATACAATTTGCCGCGAACTAGAAATCGCTTATGACAATAAAATTCATCTATTCTCTGATGGTTGTGGGAAGCAGAACAAAAATGATTTCTTCGGGAATTTTTTGTCTTCATTGTCTGAAAAATTACAAATTGAGATCCAACATTTATTTCCTGTACGCGGACATTCCTATTGTTTATGTGACCGGAATTTTGGAATGTATGGACAAAAAAAGAAGAAAATAGAGACGATAGAAACCGACGAAGAATACTATGAAATAATTCAAAATGCGAGAAAACCCCCATCCAAAATAATGAAAGATTCTGCGTGTACCGTTCAAGATTTTGAGACCGTCTCAGACGGAATTGAGAAACCTGCAAATTTGCACATCAGAGATGCGGTGAAAATGATATATTTCCCAAATAAGCAAATTGAGATTTTTCATGACTATAGTGGCGAACCCAAAAGTCATATTGCACTGTAAAAAAAATTCACCGGAAAATTCCAGTACATGTACTGGAAGTCATTAACCTGTACATGTACCGGAAAATTTCAGCACATTTGTACTGCAAAAATTCAGTACAAACGTTATGGAATTCCCGCATCAAAACTGGAAATTTGCTGAGCCTCGGTACTGGAATTTTTCAGTACACGAGCTGGACTTTTCCAGGACATGTACTGGAAAATTAATGCTGAAAATATCCATGAAAATTGAAAAAAAATTGCTCACGCAAAGTGATTTTGCAAGGTCCTTGTGTTCCAAGATGATTGAGAAACTTTTGATCGTTCATTTGGATGGACAGAAACTCATGTCTACCTAACAGGATTTGAACCCACACTTTTCTACCTGCCTACCAACTGAAACCTAAGACCTAACCGATGAGCTATAGCGCGACATGTTGGAAGGCCAGCTTGGGTTACTACATATGCTTCATATCTAGAACACAAGAGGATAAGTCTTGGAAAAACCTCATATATCAATTTCATTGGCTACAATTACAATTATTATTCAAAATCTCAATCAGGAAATTTTTAATATAAAGACTTGAAATTTTTCCTGCCAGAAATGACGAAGTCCAATAGAAGTGGAAAATTTCAGTGCAACAGTGATTAAATTCCGTTGCATAGCAACTGGAAAATTCCATCACACGACCTGAAAATTGCAGTTCAAAACCTGTATAATTCAATTGCATAGTAACTGGAAAATTCCATCACAAAACCTGAGAATTGCAGTTAAAAACCTGTATAATTCCAGTATACCAACGATTAGGTTTTTTTTTCTAAATTCCAAATTTTTTCTCAAGTCCTTTTTGAGGGAATATTTTTTTTTGGTGCACAAGAACTATAAAATTGTAGTACGAGCCGGTAAAATTTTCGCGAAATCATGGCAAAATTTCAGTACATCATCTCAAACTTGAAAATTCCAGTACAATGACTGAATTTTCAGTTATGCTTGGTAAATTTTCAGTAACGTAACAACAAAATCTCTGTACATGTACTGGAATATCCATATTCCAGTACTAGCACTGGAAATTTCCAGTCCAGTTGCACAGTAAATTTCCAGTTTTTTTTTACAGTGTGTACAATCAGATATTGTTTTCGATGATCTGTTGAATACACCATTACCTGATTCGGTCGGAATAAGTCAACAAAAATTGAACGATGTCCAATCGTTGACAAGGTATTTAAGTGTCAATGGGCAAAAGTGTTTTAATGATTTATTCAACAAATCATCGATAGAAACTGTAAACAAAACTGGCATAATCCACAAATCAAAAGAAAATGTTTCGGAAAAGTGACGAAGCAAGTCAATATAAGTTCGGAACATACGATGATATATTGTTCTATTGGAAGGCTATAAGAAGCTATATGAAGTTATATATTTTGTTCAAACCTTTATGATTTATATCTTGAAATAAAGTGGTTTGGAAAAATTTTAATACCTCATATTCATTGAATCCTGTGAATAAGAATATGACTTTTCCAAAAATGTTTGCCGTTGTTCATTGATGGGACATTTTATCCTTGATGATACATTAGAGAAATAATGAATAGATCTTGTATGAATGATGTTTTACTCAATGTTCCCTCATGAGGGACTTGGAGTATTCGACATTGACATAAAACATCATATCAAAACAAAAAACGAATTCCATCTTTTGGATATAATTTTGATTGTTTACATGGATAAATAATGTTAGTATTGTGAACATGCTTGATACATAATTTATTCTTCAAGTGAAACACGGAAACTTGTTTGTCTACCCAATTTTCCTCAAATACGAAACGTTTTTTTACGATATAGTCTCAAACCAGTTGTTTATGATGAAGAATCTATCATGAATCTTGCAAAAATAATTCGATATTTGAATTCTCTGATACAGAAAACATGAAAGTACCTTGAGAAATTGAGTGGACTTTTGTTTCGTGCAGTCTCGTACGTTTAACCCGGGAACTACGTAGAAATAACAGAGAATATGAGTTGCGCGCTCATAAATAAATAGCTGTATTTCCCAAACCAATAGGTTAATCGATCTGAAATTTTCCAGAGAGTTAGTCCATACACTAGCGAACAATTTTGTCGCTGGAAGTTTTTTGTAGCTCATACTTCCCTCGATACTTTTTTAATACGAAGCTTGAAAAATATGATTTTCACTTTGGATTAAAAATTAATGATTTACAATAATTTTTTACAAAGTTTTTCAACATCATCGCCTCCACCCAGTTTCACAGACAAGCATTGATAAGATTCATTCCGAAATGTTGGAAAATACAAGAGTTAGAGCAGGTTCAACATTGAAAAACATTGATTTTCAGACCAAAAATATTTGCAGTTTTTACTTTTTTACTAAGGAATTATTGATCACAGGAAAAAATCGTAAACGAAGGCTAAGGTTGATTTTCCAGGACCTATCGCCTGGTATTTTTTGTTTTTCAAAATTCGAATTTTTCATTTTGACGTTGAATGTTACAGCTTGGACAATAGTTTCACGTCTTTTCGAGCGGGCGACCGGTTATTGCATCCGGCCGCTCACATATGATATTCCGGAATGTTTTCACTCCCAAGTACTTGGGTTTTCATGGAATATTCGTATTTTCATCTTTGTTTATTTCCAGAGAATTCTTCTCTGTGATATCATATCTGATCATAAATATCTATTTCTACATATTTGTACTCTAACAGGTCTTTATTGTTGAATATAATATAACAGGTCCTCATACAGGTACATATTAAAAGGCAAAAAATTGCTGTTCAATGAAATTTTCTTCCATTTTCGACACATATTTGGGAATACAGACCTGCAGAAGTGGAAATATGTGAAGATGAAGATATTCAACGTTGATGATGTCGAAGAATAGAATTATTTGACAACAAACGTAATTGAAACTAAAGATAGAAGAAGTTCATAAGAATGGAAATACAATCCAGCTTGAATGGAACAACTGGAGGGCTCAAACTTTTGGAGAGAATATTTTAGAATCAATTCTTTCTCTAGCTACATCAATTAGGTTGATCTTCAGTCATTCAAAAACAATACCCGAGAAAAAATGATTTAGATCTAATTAGACCTAATGGATTAGATCTCCTTAGATCTAAAAATGGAAAAATTCATGCTCTGTGGGCCGATGTAGATCTATTTGGATTTACAGAGATCTAATTGATTTTTTTCGAGAATATGTAGTTCTTAGAAACCATCTAAAAGTGAAGAAAATGGGCAGTAGATGCACGCAAATTTCGATTAATTAATATGAATTTTTTTGTGATTTAGATCTATGTAGATCTAACCAGATCTGTCTAGATCTAAATAGATCTACATCTTCCATTTTTTAGATCTAACGAGATCTAACGAGATCTAATTAGATCCACTTAGATCCAAATCATTTTTTCTCGGGTATCCATAATTATAATATCATTTATAACATATATAATACTCCGAAATATTCTTTCTCTCAAATACTCCATTTTCAATCAAACATTTTCCATCAGAGATCTGTATTCTCAATCATCTTAATTTTCAGATAATTCTTACCTACATATCACTGTTGATAAATATCTATTCTCACATATTTCCGCTCTCATAAATCCTCATCATCAAATATATGTTAAAATGAGGAGAAAAATGGGCGGTTGAATGAGATTATCCCCATTTGTGACACATATCTGAGGATAATGATCTGTGAATAGCAAACTATATAAAAATAAAGATATTTAATATTCATGATATTCGAGAATTGAATTATTCGAAAACAAAGATAATGAACGATGAAAATAACAGTTTGCAAGAAGAGAAATGCTTGAAATAATAATCCAGCTGGAATGGAACATCTGCAGAGATAGAACATTGGGAAAAAACATTTAAAATGAATTGCATCTCCAGTCATATCGTTCAGGTTGACCTGTAGTTATTCTACCAAAATTTCTATAATCAGAATACTTTTGTATCTGCTCAATTTTTGTCGAGTTGATCCTAAACAGTCTGCGTTATCATTCGTCAATTGGTCAGTCAAGTGCATCTGATGCAAAAATTTGTGTTTTATCCACAGCGCACATGTCTTCTTCATTTTCTTTCAACGCTACCTAATGATCATGATGGTAAGTGACATATAGATGTATAGTACATCTGCGTCCTCCTTGCTTCTTCTTCATCTACCAGTGACTCTATTGAAAGAATCTGATAGTAGTATACCTGATGCGATGACTTGTTGAATATCCACTACGCTCCTGTATTCTCTTCATTTTTTCACGACGCTACCTATTGATATTGATCCTGCTGGTACATAATGAACACTGTAAGGATAATCGGGATTTTCCTCTGTACATCAACCGGAAAATTCCAATTACTGATTGGGACATCAATTTCCGGTGAATATATATATATGAAATTTCCCATGCATTTATCTGAAAATTCCAAACTTTATGGAATTTTCCCCAACATTTCACAGTAAATTTCCGGACAAGTCGGGAAAATTCCTAACGCAAGTATGTGTTGATTACTTCACATAAATATGTAGGAATTTTTCCAAAAATTTTTTTACAGTGTACAGACGTATGATATATCTGCATTTGACTGTTTTTCCTTCATCCACCTGTAGTTCTACTCGAAGAATACAGGGATTCATTATCAGTTGAATCCACTTTGTAATCTGTAATGCAAATTGATAGTTGTGGTAGCAAATTCACGGGTCTATGGTATATTCGTTCCATTTTGTTTCTTTCTCATCCCCCTGAAACACTACGCAAAGAATCTGATACCAGCATCAGATAGATCTGTGAAATATCCACTGCGCTTTTGCCTTTCCTTCGTTCAACTACAGTGTAAAAAATTTTTGTGGGAAAATTCACATACAGGTATGTGAAGTAATTAACACATACACGTGTTAGGAGAATTCCCATCTCCTGAAATAGGGGAAATACCGTAATAAGTTTGGAATATTCTCAATATCAATAGGAAAATTCCCATGAATTATGATGAAAAAAACCTCATACATATGTGAATTTTGCGAACTTGTATAAGGAATATTCCGGTCCATTATAATAGAAGAATCGCTTACAAAATTCGTAATACTCTCATCGGTTTGAGGGAAAATTCCCATGAATCATCATTCAACAAACCCATACATATGTGAATTTCCCAAACTTGTACAAGTAATATTTCAGCACATTAAGATAGGAAAATCGGTCACAACATTCGTTACATCCTGCTGGGGGTTATACACACCGAAAAGAAATATTTGATCCAAATAATTATTCACTTCAACAGGTCCAAATCAATATTTATTTGTAACAAACAAATATTTATTCCAATTCAGTTTCTTTCAGTGAAATGAATTCCCGTTTGTTTCGAAGAAATATTTATTTGGACTTATTGAAGTAAATATTTATTTGAATCAAATAATTCTTTTTCCTGTGTAGGGAAATTTTCATACGTTATAGAAAAAATTACCCTAGATAGGTGGATTTTCACCATATTTATAAGTAAAATCCCCACATACTATGGATGCAGGAATATTCCGAGGGTTGCCCATCATTATTTCAATTCACAAAAACATTTCCATATATGATTGTACGAACATTTCACGCATGAATGAATTTTATTCATTGGCGGTAAAATTGTTATTCAAAGTGTCTCAAAATAATGCTGCACCGTTTAGTAGGCAATTCCCTAATTGAAACGGTAGAGTATCATAGTTTGGAATGCACATAATACTAAATAGTCATGAGCCCGAATGTTCATAATCCCCAACAGGAAAATATAAATTTGGATGTAAATCAAGTATTCGGCCACTTTTATTCTGAAAAATTATTCGCGAACGCATACCAAGTGGGAGCAAACAATTTTCCATGATAAAAGTGGGCAATGACTTGATTTATAATCAAATTTATATTTTTTTATTCGGGACTATGCACATTCGGACTTACGAGTATTCGAGATTATGACTATTATGCTAATATGCGCATTCGGTATTATGATGCTCTACCAAATCAAACAAATACACTTTTCCTTGTGATAAAACGCTTTAAAATGCTTGTCTCTAGACCTTGCTTTATATATATAATGATGAAACGGAAAACCAATGACATAGATGTTTGTATTCGTTTGTTGAAACAAATATTAATGAATTCTCCAACAATCTCAACCAGCATATGATTTTGTATGAATAACATCAAAAAAATAAATAAGAGGAACAGACACTAACATTCAATTCTGTATTAATCATCAACATAGATATATTATAATGTTTGTTCATAATTACAATAAAAATATGATGGATAAAATGAAAAATCAAGGAAGAATTGCCAAAATGTAAACTTATCCTCATGTCCATTATTTATGTACCATTTCAGAGTGTAATCTGTGAGATCTCCTCTGGAAGCAATCTGAGATCTTTCACAGCTCTTGAATCGAAATACATAAACACATACTTTCAAAAAATATATAATCTGGTAAAAATCAATTTCGAAATATAAAAACAAAGGTCAACATGTGAGTTTGTATCAATTTTGACGTTATTTGTAAGTATCATCTGCAATATTTTTTTTTGAAAGAAACCCGAAATCAGTCAAAATCATCAGTCCTCTAACTTTCATATCAATGAGCGTGTGCCTGGAGGATTAGGGAACTTATTCATGACCTTGTGGAGGATTAATTTTGAATAAAACTCTTGAACATAATTATGATTATTATATCATTTAAATGAGTATATTCCAAAGTTGGAGAAATGTGATGTAAGTTGCCTTCATAGGAACTCCATAAAACTTTTTGCACAAGGGTAGCAATATCCAAAAGTGTAGTAGGTCAAAAAACATATCATAAATCCCTCCAATATCGATCGAGGCTGTATTGATACTGATCCTTCGCAAACAACAAAACACGATGAGGCTTATTCATAAAGTGATTTACCTAATGATAGATAAATTACATTATTTTATCTATGGCAATACGTAAAGAAATGGATAATCGAATATGTGTTGCTGAATATTTACCTTTGGTAATAAACATCGGTTTTGGGTTTTCTCTCAAAAATTGCAATGCAATTGTTTCAAACCACATGTATATATGGCCCAAATCGCGGACTGTCACGTTACATTCTACGTGTTTTCTTCACATGAAAGCTGTGATAATAACTAGAGTTCGATGTATCGAATATTTTGTATACACGCTTCTGAAAGTCAATCGGTTGAGTGACATTTTTGTTGGGATAAAAATGTTGTAGGCCTCGTTATTTGAAAGTAATTAACATTTGAACAATGACTGTTACATCAATCTGGAAGTAGGTTTTGTAGTTGCCTCACGTTTTCGAAAAACTCTGCTCTTCTAGCAAGTTATTTATAGCGTCAAGTGCATAATTCTCAAGCTTTACCCTGGTAAAAAAACCGGATGAGGATCCGGATAAAACCCGGATGCACCGGGACTCATTCCGGGTGCATACGGCCGCGTATACGGATTTTGCGGTGATTCGGCATCCGGTTCAATCCGGATCCTGTCTGGGTCTTGGGACCAAATATTGGTCAGGACCCCGGATGGAACCCGGATGAGAAACCGGGTGAAACCCGGATGCATTCGGGAACCTATCCGGGTTTATCCGGCCGCGTATACGGATTTTGCGGTGATTCGTCATCCGGTTTGATCCGGATATTTTACGGGTTTTGGGACCAAATATCGGTCATGACCCCGGATGAGGAACCGGATGCAATCCGGATGTACTCGGGACTCATTCCGGGTCCATACGGCCGCGTATACGGATTTTGCGGTGATTCGGCATCTGGTTCAATCCGGATCCTGTCTGGGTTTTGGGACCAAATGTTGGTCAGGACCCCGGATGGAACCCGGATGAGAAACCGGGTGAAACCCGGATGCATTCGGGAACCTGTCCGGGTTTATCCGGCCGCGTATACGGATTTTGCGGTGATTCGTCATCCGGTTTGATCCGGATATTTTACAGGTTTTGGGCCCAAATATCGGTCATGACCCCGGATGAGACCCGGATGAGGAACCGGATGCAATCCGGATGTACTCGGGACTCATTCCGGGTCCATACGGCCGCGTATACGGATTTTGCGGTGATTCGGCATCCGGTTCAATCCGGATCCTGTCTGGGTTTTGGGACCAAATGTTGGTCAGGACCCCGGATGGAACCCGGATGAGAAACCGGGTGAAACCCGGATGCATTCGGGAACCTATCCGGGTTTATCCGGCCGCGTATACGGATTTTGCGGTGATTCGTCATCCGGTTTGATCCGGATATTTTACGGGTTTTGGGACCAAATATCGGTCATGACCCCGGATGAGACCCGGATGAGGAACCGGATGCAATCCGGATGCACTCGGGACTCATTCCGGGTGCATACGGCCGCGTATACGGATTTTGCGGTGATTCGGCATCCGGTTCAATCCGGATCCTGTCCGGTTTTGGGACCAAATGTTGGTCAGGACCCCGGATGGAACCCGGATGAGGAACCGGGTGAAACCCGGATGCACTCGGGACTCATTCCGGATGCATACGGCCGCGTATACGGATTGTGCGGTGGTTCGTTATCCGGTTTGATCCGGATCTTCTACGGGTTTTGGGACCAAATATCGGTCAGGACCCCGGATGAGACCCGGATGAGGAACCGGATGCAATCCGGATGCACTCGGGACTCAATCCGGGTGTATCCGGCCGCGTATACGGATTTTACGGTGATTCGTCATCCGGTTTGATCCGGGTCCTGTCGGGGTTTCGGGACCAAATATCGGTCAGGACTCCGGGTGAAACCCGGATTGGAAACCGGATGAAACCCGAATGCACTCGGGAATCTATCCGGGTTTATCCGGGCGTGTATACGGATTTAGCGGTGATCCCTCATCCGGTTTCATCCGGGTCCCGTCCATGCTTCAGGATCAAATACCGGTCAGAATCCCGGATGAAACCCGGAAGGGAAACCGGATGAAACCCGGATACACTTGGGAATGCATCCGGGTATATTCGGGTGCATTTCGGATTTTGCGGTGACATGCCTTCCGGTTCAATCCGAATCCCATCCAGGGTATTAGGATCGAATATCGGTCAGGATCCCAACTGGAATCCGGGCGATGAACCGAATAAAACCCGAATACAGTCGGCAAACTATTCGGGTATATCCGGCATATACGCGGTTTCGTGGTGATTCTTCATCTGGCTCAATCCGAACCATGTCCGGGTTTCGGGACCAAATATCGGTTGGGATCTCGGACGAAAAACCGGATACAACCCGAATGAACTCTGGAATCTATCCGGGTGTGTACACGGGTTTTGTGTTGATTCTTCATGTGGTTTCATTTGGACCTTGTATGGGTTTCGGGACCAAATATCAGTCGAAATCTTGAATAAAACTCAGGTCCACTCGGGACACCATCCGTGCGCGTGTGAACGGGTTCAGCGGTGATCCTCTATCCGGTTTAATCCGGGTTTTGACATCAAATATCGGTCGGAATCTGGGATGAAACTGAAATACCCTCGAGACTATTTGTACGTGTATACAACTTCTGCATGATTCTCTGCCTGGTTTAATACTGATCTCATCCGGGTTCCAAAATTACGCGGAGAAAATCCTACACTAGTGAATACTATAGTATACATAGCCCACACAGATGGGGGACAGATCAACGGAAAACCAAATCAACGAAATCAGTGTTTGAACCGTTTCGTTGATTTGATTTTTCGTTGATTCATCCCCTATCCGGCCACACGACTAGCTCATGTTACACGAAAAACATCATTTGAACCCTACTGGTTACTGTAATGTTCAAATGATGTTTTTCGAAGTCTTCTTATCGATGAATTTTTCCCGCATCTTGTGGTGGCACTTTAATCGAAGTGTAGATGTTCGCTTGGAGGGTGATCAAGAGAAGTGAGAAACAGATATTTCCGTCTCTTGTACACCACAGCGGACAAACACACTCTGATTACAGGGCTGCGGCGATTCTATAAAAAAAATTTCATCATTAAGAGAATCATCCCTACGCTAGGAGTCTTCAGACCAGTATGTGAGACCGTAGCGTAGGAATACGACTTTCTGCTGCGGAGACCCTTGGTGACTCGTGTTACTACTGTAACCAGTGGTGCCGAAATGATTTTTTTTTTGCATACATCAGCTTGCCATGTGGGTTTAAGTACTCACAACTGTAGGATCTGTATGTAGATCTACGGATGGAATCTGTAATGTAGGTATTTGGAGATCAACGTGGATTTCGCAAAGTTGTCAATTCAGCTGAATGTGGATCCTATTTGGGTTTTCAGATTACACTGGAAAAATTTATATGGAAGAATTCCTATAAAATTATGAATATGAGTTATGAATTTTCCGGGCATTCACTGTTAAATGATGGTAAAAATCCCATCAAGTTTGGAATTTTAAGTGGAATTTATGGGGAGTTCCATACAAATATATAGGAAATGAATTTCCCATACAAGTGTATACGAAAATTCCGATTATTTTCCACAGTGTAGGTATCGATTAGAATTTCATACAAAACCCAAATGAGGACCCGAACACCCATTGAATCAGAGCTGCCAAATTGACACTGAGTTGCTTTCTCCTATTGAACATTCTTATTGATCGAAATTTATTATAAGTGCATCTATGAGAAAGAAGTGCCAATCAGGCAGTTCTTACTCCAATAAATTCAAGACTGTTTGCGAACTCTAATTTACATTCTCGTTTCGTTACATCCGAATAATTTGTATACAAATTATGGGAACAAATTATAAACCTATAGGTTTGAGGCGGTGATATTCAAACCCACCCATAGTAAGCCGGGATTGTATTCAGCTTTATCCTAACGCTAACGCAGATTTGGTGATGATTTTTTCCATTCACATTCAGAATAACCTTCCCGAGATTGAATAAAAAGCAATTTGAAACAAGAAACACTCGACAACAGGATGCCTATGGGAGTATGAATATTATTTGAATAACACCGATTTTGTTGAATAATTATATTGTATATTTTCTTTCCTTATAGATACGTTATCACATTCAGTATTACATTATTCCAAATAATACTTGTATTGAAACATAAAACAATAATTGTAAAACATTTCCACTGCTCTATAAATCATACGTATATCTCACATGTTTGTGTTATAATACAAGAAAAAAAAATAAATCATTCTTTCATCGGAAGAACAAAAATAAAATAAAATATTTGCATTACTTTATACTACAGGAATCTCTCGTAAAACTACCTTTAGAAACGGACAGAACCTCCATTAACATCTAATGAAATCAACATGTGTTTTTTTAAAAAACATATTGATTCCGTTGGATGTGAATAGAAGTTCTGTCCGTTTTTATCGGCAGTTTTACTGGAGATCTATCTCATCTGTTTCCCATCTGTGTTTCTCGTTCAGGAAATTGGAATATATATTCATTCGAACAAATGAAAAAACAAAATGTTTCACTCAATCTACAGAATCCACATCTGTCTCACTCGTGTATCACAAAGCATAAACTGAACATCTAAGTTTCATTGACAAAATAAAAATAAAATGATAAAATATTTGCATTGATCTACATAATATACATCTATCTTACTTATCTGTTATCTGTGTGTCACGCTCAGGAAATTGAAATATATATTCATTAGAAAAATAACAAAATAAAGTGTTTCCATTAATGTATAAAACCCACATCTTTCCCATTCTTGGGTCACAACACATAAAATAAACATCACAGTTCCGTTGAAATAACAGAAATAAAATATTTGAATTTATTTTAAAAATCCTCATATGTGTCTTATGCACCGCCCTTATTCGGAATCATCAGAGGTCTCAGATTCAAGTACCTGCAGGCAAAAAATTAATTCATACCAATAACAAATGCTAATGCTCATCATTTCAAGATTAATGCATGAATTTTCTGAACTATCATCCATCCTGCCTGGAAGGTTTAAGGGGAAGCCTCGTGTAAAATGAGATCTTTTGCTCTTTTTTCTTATTGCTTTGAAAATCAAATCAATATATGAAGAATTCTCAAAGGTTTAAGTCCGAACGAAATTCCTTGGGAAGTAAAAATTTATTATCATATTTGAGCTAAAATACATTGAGAAAAATGATAATGGTCTATCAAAAAAGACTGATTTCGGTAGAATGGCCCAGCTACAACGCCGCCATTTTGCTTTTTCCACTATGGCACGATATTTTCCATACCTTTGAACTTAAAGTATATTATGTACCTAGAATCAACTCAATAACTCCTCTCAGTTTTTTCTAATGAACCATTGAAAAACAGGTCGTTTACATGATGATACTGCTTGAACAATGTCTATTCGATTCCGTACCTCTGTACAACTTTCTTCTTCTTCTTCACTCGGCTCTTCTATAACTCCTTGATTATTATTAGTTTCTTTCTGAATTTCTTCTTTCTCAGTCTCATAAATCTCTGAATTTTCATCAGCAAGCTTTTCATCATTTTTTAGGTTTCTAATGTCAGTCACTTCCGGTTTCTCCTTATATTTCGTTTCTGCTTCTTCGTTATTTAAATCTGCTATAACTTCATTCTCATTTGTATTTTGTTTCTCTTCATGCTTTTTATTCAATGAAATGTTTTCATCTTTCTCACATGTTTTCGGAATCCCAATTCCCTTCTGATTATCAGTTTCTTTCTGAATTTCTTCTTTTTCAGTCTTATCAGTTTCTGTATCGTTATTTGTCAGCTTTTCATCATTGTTCAAGATTCTACTGTCAATCACTTTCAATTTTTTATTACATTTCCCATCTCGTATTTCGTCTTTGTTTTGGCTTTTTTCATTCATAAATTTCTCCGTATTTTCATCTTTTTCTTCATTTGTCTTTACAGTATTGTCCTCAGTTTCGTTATGTTTTCTTTTAGAAGCCTCGATTTGAGGATTCGTTTTTTTTTTCCTTCAATTTCGCATTGAATCTTTTTTTTTCATCTCTAATTTGTATATTTGTTCCATCAATGTGGTTATTCGATCTATTGCCAAGAGGACGTGCTGAACCATCTTTTCCTTTCGTGGCCTTATTAGAGACTCTTCTTCTCACTCTTGGAGGGCGATTAAGTTCCCAAATTTTTTTTGAAATGTAAGTGTTCACACTCCCGAGATGAAACCACTGTTCTTCTTCATTCAATTTTCCTTGTTTCAGCCAAAAGCGAGTTATATCTGACAAAACAAAATTTTTCCTTTTTTTTTAATTCTATCGAACCCCCTCCGTTTTTAAAAGGCCAATATTAATTCTGTGTACATGAAGGGTACAATAGAGATATAATGTCAACCATCCGTTCAATGACCGGGTACCCGGGTATCAATCCCAATCTAAAATGTGAAATTTTCCGATATCCTGTCGAAAAATTAATGAACGCTTGGATCCCCATAATTCAGGGACATTGTCTTTCATTGGAATTTTGGAATGTTGTTGATTGAATCAAAGTTATGGACTATCAAACTCTATGTCTTCCGTTCTATGACCGGGTACCTGCCCTGGTAAAAAAACTGGATAGAAAACCGGATGAAATGCGGATAACGATCCGGATAGAAACCGGATAACCATCCGAATTGAACCCGGATGGAACGTTCCGGGATTCCATCCGGGTATATCCGGGCGCTTATACGGATTTTGCGGTGATTCTTCATCCGGTTCCATCCGGATTCTATCCGGGTTTTTGGACCAGAAATTTTTTGGAATCCCGAATAAAACAGGGACAGAGAATCGAATGAGTTTTTTTCATCAAATTTGATGTCAGATTTGAAAAAATATCCAGTATTGGAATCCGGAAAGGATCTGGATAAAACCGGATGAAGAATCACCGCAAAATCCGTATACGCACCGGATGAAGACCCGGAAGTCCTATCCGGGTTTCATTCGGATTCCTATCCGGGTTTCATACGGATTCCTTTCCGACTTTTTCACCAGGGATATGGGTACTCATATTAATTAGTGCGGATAAAAGCTACGTTTGTGCACACTGAGAAAGGAATGAATGATCAATTACTGTCACTATTCCGATACCGCACACCAGTTCAGAAAGAGTTCGCAAAGAATTCAATTGGGACTGGAAGAATTCAATATGAATTCTCAAGAATTCTTTTTGAATTGTGCTGTGTGGGTTGAGATAATTAAACTCTTTGATGAATGACTAACAATGTTGCTGATTATTTTGTTCATTTCAACATGTTTGGATATGAATAATAATGATAAAGGAATGATGAGGGAAAAATTGAACACGTTATCTTGTTTTCTTTCGATTCATTCATACATTCTCCTTCAGTTTTCAATTATGGTGATTAGATAATGAAAAAAACCTGTGAATCAGTTCATCTAAGACATTCTGCACATAAAATGATGGAAATAGAATGTTGATCACATATATGTGGATAAATGACATACACGGTGTGATTTGCTCGTTTCGCGAACTTCTTCAAAATCACCTGTTATCTTATTTTTTTTTTTGTTGAATCAAAGTTCGCGTAGGGTAAATGAACTAGATACCTTGGTTAGAAAAAAACCGTTGATTCTCGCCAAATCTCACTGAATTACGATGAATCTTGAACAATGTTCTGGCCAAATCTCATTAAATTTAATTTGTCAGATTCAATGGATTCTTTTAACTAGGGTAGAACTCCAAAGAGCTTACTGAACTCAATAGAAACCTCGTTACAGTGAACGAAACCTTTCTCAGAATTGACGATCACTTAACCATCAATGTTTCAATCTCGATAATGGATATATCATGAATGTGACCAGTTTGTTGATATTTTTCATCGTAACATCGAAATATTGCGAAGAAATGAATTGAAAGAAAGATTAATGAGTTATAGATTTATATGTATTGAATTGAATGGAAGATTAATCAGGTATTTTTATACGTATTGAATTGAATGAATTTAGAACCAATGAATGAACAAAGACCGACTGCATGATACCAATGGTAACCACCTATACAGCAAACACACGTTCCAAATAAACTGTTGTTATATCACTGTTTCGAGATAGTGCACAATGAACTATCAAGGATTCTTCAAGAATTCTTCTTGAATACCATGAGTTTGTACAGAACTTATTTTAAACTGTCATAACAGGGCCTCTCCGAGAATTCTACGATGAATTCATAAAGACTTCTGGGAACACATTGGGACTATCATATATGGGAAACATCGATGTTCATATCCCAGGGGAATACATGTATTCTGTATCTGCAGATCTAAAATTCTATTGAGCAAGCTTGAGAAGTAGGCGGTTTGTGTGATGCAATACGTGGGTATCCGATCATTGAACGAAGGGTGGAAATTTGGTCATTGACCAGATGGTTAACGCAATCGCATTTTCAAAGAGAACATACCTTTCACAGCATCCAATTTGATTGGGTCCAAAGCTGGTTTCGCTGGTCTTTCCGAATTTTGTGACGCATGGTTTACCGTCCCTCTCACACTGTTTTCTCGGAGCACTTCAGGAGTGAAAATGTAGTGTGCCATATCTGTTATAAATATTCGGGGGGAAATATTTTTTCTGAAGCGTGTACGATCATACTTATCTTTATCGATCCAAATTCCCTTCCCAGCATGAATCTGAAAAATTGTGCATTGTAATCAACTCAAGTTAAGAGCCTGTCCAGACAGCAAAAAGGATCTGTTTGAATTCTTGAAGACTTTTGAAAGAATTCCTCAACAGTCCCCGTTATGACAGTGAAAATGAATTCAATATGAATTCAATGGATTCAAATTGAATACATGTTGAATGCCTGAAGAATTCTTCATGAATTGATAATATGAATTCTTTCTGAACATTAAATCGTTCATTAAGAATTCAATTTGAATTCAAACTATTCATAATCAATTCATATTCACTGTCATAACGGGAGCCCTTTGAAGGGACTCTTTTGCTGTCTGGGTGTTGACCAATACAAAGGAGATCAGAATAATTGTTCATTGACAAATAAAATTTACCGTATTGGATGCACAATCCACGTAACCAACTGGCATCTCTTCACCGGTCCTTATTTTTTCTTTCAAATTTGCAGCTGCTTGTTCAGCAGCGTTGTTGACAGTTGCTGAGAATGTTTAAAATAAATTATTGAGATGCAAAAAGAAGTAAGTTTCAGTGAGCGAAAAACTTCTGGATATACAAACTTTCAACTCCATCTGCCCAACCCATGAGTTTGGTTTGTAATTGTTGATTCAGCATTCGCAAGATTTTAACTTCCTTATGAGTTCCAAGTAATTGCCGTTTGAGTTTCATTATCCCATCCTGATCATTGACATTTGTTTTGGAAGCAGAATTTCCAGTGGTAATCTGTAAAATAATTTGATTCGATTAATAATTTTATTCATTCATAGAGATAATCAAGTTTATTCAAGAATTCCTGCCATCATCACATTTCCTGAATTCTATTTGTGCCAATATTAACATTTATGAATAAATAAAAAAGAATATTTGATGCAAATTCTCAAAACTCAAGAAACATATAATTTGTCATCTCGCGCCCTGTAAACATCTACCTTTTTTCGCGTATTGTTTTCGTTTTTGTTTTCTTCTTCCTCCATCTCCGACTCCACATCTGTAGATTCCTCCTCATTCACCTTTTCGACAATTTCTTTCTCTTTTTCTTCTTCTACTTTGTTTGCTTCCTCTTCCTCATCTTTGACTTTGTTCTTTTTCTCTTTTTCATCTTCTACTTTGTTTTCTTTCTCTTCCTCATCTTGGAATTTTTTCCTTTTTTTTCCATCTTCTATTTTGTTCCCTTCCTCTTCATATTGTTCTTGCTCGTCACTTTCTATGGATTTTGGATTATTGTGTTGAGGATTTGTGTTTCGAACAGAAAAATCTTCTTTTGACTGAAAACATAAAACCATGTTGGTTCAAATGATGAAATCATGACTCTGTTGGAAAAGTAAGATTGAATTCTTGTTGTTATGATGATATATATATGGGGTATCCTGAATAAGAAGATCCATTTGCTCATTTGGGACAATGGGAAAATGGATTTTCTTATTTGGAACACCCTGTATATATAATATGAAGTTTATGTATTAGTGATATGATTTTATATGTATATATATATATATTCAATGAAGTATTCAATTCCAACATTTATAATCATTTTTATGAACACACAAAATTTCTCACCTCCGTAATACTCGTTGACTTCAAATTTCCAAGTTTCTTCGATAACAGTCCAACTTTTTTTCGTTTCACATCAAGATGTTCCTATATTTGTGAACAACAAATTGTATATTTCTCATTTTTTTGAATCCTCATACAAATAAACACCCAAGCAAAAAAAACCTCAAAGAAAAAAATTCGCTGGAATATCAAGCTTCGCTGTTCTAGCGGAATTCGCATTTTACTGTAAGGACAGTAAGCAGGTTTGCTGACATAAATGAGAATTGTTTTCCTACGCTCACTTAATTGGTCTCCAGGTACATAAAAAAATTTTTCTTCAATTAAGAAGAATGCCATGGGAATTGAGTACACATGCTGAAACATGACCACATGACGAAAACGAAACACCAGTGAACTCCGTCAAAAAATTCGGTCAAATGCGGGGAGAAATGGTAAAAAACCGCACAAAAACGAATAAAAACGGACAAAGTTGTATAACATTTTTGTCTGCTTTTGGATGATTTTATCCGAAATTTTTCTCAGGGAATACTGTCCCGACATGACTGGCTCATGTGACGGAAAAGAAATAAGTCTAACACTATTGGTTATTGTTTAGACACGAATCATTCGTGTTTTCGCAATACCTGTATTGTGGAGACTTGACTGATTCATTCTAAACAATAACCATTAGTGTCAGACTTCATTCTTTTCGTCACACGAGCCAGTCGTGTTGGAAAACTAGTCACTGGTGTTTCGTTTCCTCCGTGCGCCTCAAAAAGAAAGAAAAAAGGAAAGTGGCCAATCGGCCTGCATTGTGGTACTTATAAAAATTATCTAAAATCAAAAACCAAGAAATTTTTGTGGAATATAGTATATTTGTGAGTGGTCGTACCAATGAAACCAATTAAAAATCGGAAATTAGAAAAATAGTGGACATGCACATTTTCGGTAGCATTTCCTTGCTTTTTCCTCACTCTTCAAAATGCTATTATCATCATCATAAACTATTCCTTGTAAAAAAGGAATCATCTAAATAATTCGTTTTCATTAAAATAAAATTTTTCTAATGAGAAATGTGCAGATTTCGAATTAGCTGTCAAAAATTGAATGATTCCAAATAAGTTTGAATCATTTTGGATCAGAGATTTGCACCACCGATCGGTTTTAATGATTTCGTTTTTACAGGGTTATAGCTTATGACTGGTTTGATGAAATCCTTCAACTCTATTATCCGACAAACGTTTAAATACGACAGCCCTTGTCTCGTATAATTTGTTTCATACAACTTAATTTAGGTCTACCTTTACAAATTCTACCATTCATATTTCCTTCCAATATTGTTTCCAATGAAGTATCATGTAATAATGTGTGCCCTATCAGATTATTTCTTCTCTCAACGACATATTTCAAAAGAATTTTATTTTATCCCTTAAAGTATTTCTTGATTTTCGACTTCTCCCATTCGCTTGTTTTTTTATATTTAAACTTTCTCTATCCATTTTGGAAGTATCCTCTGCTTCCAGATTCATACTCTAATCAATTTCATTTGGTTGAAAATAAAAAAAGAAAACAAGCAATTCATTCAGTCCTTCGGATATATCGTACAAGCAAAATGAAAAACCTTGGTTGTGAGAAAAACGTCTCTCATGTTTCGATATACGAATTTTGTGATTGAGAATAATTCTTTTATGTACTTTAAGACTCGTTTGATATAAGATTCGAAGAACCAAAATTTTTTATTTACTTCCTCCCATGAGACAAAAATTCGAGAAAATCATTTTAATTCATCAGTGTACCATCCGAGTGAACATTTCGTCTGCAAGATTTTTCCGAACTGAACTTATGCCGTGCGTTCAACATCTGCGGGAACAATAGATTTATAGTATAAGAATATGTATTTGGGATGTTCCAGAACCAACTAGGAGTTAATTGTTGTGTTTGACTGTTACTAAATATTACATTAAGAGAACCAAAAACCTGCGTACGTCCAGGGGACATCCACATGCGTCATTTCAAGTATTCCCTGGACGTACACAGATTTTCGTTCTCTTGGAGTACTAAGTTTCGCAGATTTTGAACACACGGATGGAACAGTCTGAAATTTTCAGGGAATAATCTTTGATACTTCACAAATTCGGGCTATGCATCGCAATTTGTGAAGTATCAAACATTATTCCCTGAAAACTTCAGACTGTTTCATAAGTTCGGTTTGGAGGAATCTTGCAGACAAAATGTTTACTCGGATGGTACGCTGGTATCCCGTTAATTCTATTTGAGAGTTTTGAGTGCACCCCTATTATTCACATTTACTTTCAATGGATATACGTTATATATCATTTGGGTGTGACATGAAGCAAACGAATAACATGAACAGAGAGAAAATATATTTTCTAGTCACAGATATATTATAGGAAAATTAACAAACCTTTGAATGTTGTGCTTGTTTCAGCCCCGAACTTTCTGCTTCCGAACTTTCAGTTGCTGATGCCAATGTATTATATGATTTGAATTTCACCCTCTTCTGATTCATGGTAGTCAAAACCTCTTCTTTTGTTTCTAGAATCCACCAATTCATTACATTAAAATTACATTACCTACTCATCATTCATGGTCTGGATTAACGTGAGCCATTTTTGGACGATTTCCGAATTTTTTTGGTTTCACACTCCCTGAAATGGTTCCAATTTCCAGCGAAATAAAGTACATAAACTCTCATTCCGATTAACTTCTCAAGGACGGGACGGACACTTTTTCCACATGATTTTTGACACCAAGGTCAAATCTCCCAGATATCTCAAAGAATCTTGCAACATTACGTTTGGATCAGTTTGGGTTTCTAAATTTTCCCCAGAAAAAAAAAACATTAGGTGAATGAATATCAAAATAACGATGTTACCCCATAGAAAGATGTAGGGTAGGTCAAGGTAGGTCGTGGTCCTCATATTCGGATTCAGCATCATCGAGAATCCTGGACTGGCCGGTTCCAAGCAAACGTGGGCATGTTCAATTTTCCGGTCGTTATATCCCTGGTTAAAAATCCGATAGAAAACGATAGGCTGTATCGAAAACTTATTGAAAATGATAAAGGATGTATCGTGTTTCTGATCAGTTTTTGATACACCCAATCGTTTTCTATCGTATTTTTTTTCCAGGGATTGCATCCGCCATTTTGAATTTCAAAAATCTTACTCCAAATTTTAGAATCGTGAGTGTTTTTGCTCGGTTTTCACACATTCATATTCGAATAACTCTTTTACATGTATTTCAATTTGAAAACTGTTCACCCTATTGAAAAGTATAAGGAAAACTGCTTTAGAAATAACTTAGTTTGTATCACTTAACATGTACAAGATTCAATAAAAAGCTTGTTATATTGGTACATTGCAATTTTGACATACGACATTTTGCTTCGGAACGGCAGTGTAATGGACAAAGGAAGTCAACGGGTTAACGGCAATATTATCGATAAATAAAAGTTTGAAAATTTGACTTTCCACGTGATTTTTTATGTGATTATGAGTCTTGAAAACGTTTTTCGAGAATATAAAAACAAGATCTCAACGAAAAACTTCAGAACTCATAGTTTTTGTCAAGGAGATTCGAATGGGAGAAAGAAAAACATAGGTCTTCGACCAAAAAACATTGAAAATCATGATCACCGTATGTGTCCTGTAATTTTGTTGATGAAAGAGTATTCTGCGGGTATCCGCATTGTACACTATTTTCAATATTTTCATCATTGAATCATGTCCATGTCTCAATATAACTTATTGTGCAAAAAAAGTTTAAGATGTTCTATTTATAAAATGAATTCACTTGGAATATGAAACACCCCACGGTGCTCCGACTTCATACGAAATCAAACGCTGGTGCTACCTCAAAGTGCTCCAAGTTCCAAAACTCCATGTTCTGTTCAAAATTCATCATTATGATTCGAAAATAGCAATATTTATTGCAATTATTTATAGACCAATAGAAGAGCGTGAAATACAAATTTTCTCATAAAAACTAATACATGAGCACATGATTTTGGAGATGTGCGCTATTGAATAACAAACAAGTATTCAATGAAAAAACATAAATATCATGGCATATCAACAACAGCATGATTCACACAATTCAATACATTTCAAACTCATTCCAAACACTTTGTATTTTTCCCTAATACAAGAGCAATGACTATACTATCATTGCTATTTGAAGGAGCCTATTCTAGGCTCAAGAAAAAATGAGTTTTGTCCCTATAATATTGAGAAACATTTTCTTGTCTCAATAAATCCTTTCTGTGAGTGAAAAATTAAGAAATTGGCAATAGGAATTCCGCAATAGATTTTCAAGAACATATGAAATGATTTCAATGATTTTTCGTGAATTCTGACATCATCAGATTTCACAAAACTTGATAAAAGTTTACCTCTCAGTACGCACTATGCATTTTTGAAAAATCTAGTTCTGCAAGAATGTACAAAGAAGTAAGTAATTTCATACGTTTTTATAAATTGATTATACATATATGATCAATGACAATTCTCTCAAAACAGTTATACACACTTTAAAAGACATTCTCTGTAGATTATCTATATCAAAAGTGAAAAATCAAAAATCGTTGTGAAATGACTACTCTTATAGCGCAGGGAAAATACATTTCCCTAGTAAATGTCCTACACTCAATGTTATAATATTATACGATTTTATAAATGTCTGTGATTGTACAACATTCAGCATAGAAGTACAAATGAAATGTATTTCTCCTGCGCTGAGCATAGTAATTTTACAACGAACTATGATTTTCCTCTTTTGATATAGAAAATGTACAGAAAATACTTTTTACAGAGCCAAAATAATTTATAAACTGTGGGACAAAATGATAAAAATGACACGTCTGGAAAACTAATGATTGGAAACCACACCGAACAAGCTTCTTATGTGAAACTTTCTTCACCAATGAAAATAATATAGAACAGAGTATGTCATAGAGTATGGTGAATACGAAATTCATGACATAATGCTTAAAATTCAATATTTTCCAATAACCAATGCTATTAAACGTCATCCACAAAAAATGAAAGCATGTACGATACATTATTTGCATACTAATTACAAATTTGTTTGCGGTGCAATTATTTTGAATCAGAAAAATATGAAAGAAAGTCCTTCCAACCTGCTGTATCAGATAAAAAGGTGGTTACCTAAATTTTTATTGAAAATTAATGTTTTATGTTATCCAATTCAGGGAAATTTCTTGCATCGAATAGTATATATTCAACGAACCACTTTCACTTAACCACTTTTTGTCTAGTACAGCAGTGAAGAACTGATGCGTTATTCATTCGGGCTTTTCCAACGAACCAAAGACATTTATCGACATTTACGAAAAGTTTCCAATATATGGATCCTGAAGATCAATCGAAGAGCTACTTGAAAAGATATGATATACATGTTCGAATACATGTTTCACTTCAATAATAAATATCAATACAATTTGAAAATTGGATAGGTTTTATTATATAAGTTGATCTTCATATTTATTTAATATAAAAACAACATTGAAGTAAAATTTCAATGTTCCGAAATAGTATTTGAAGTACTTACTACCGATCAGGCCAATAGCTTCTGTACATGTGGAATTTCCACATCGAACTCGAAATATTTTATTGTCTATTTTCGCAGGATCAAAATTTTTTATTTTATCCACAGAAATCACTTCCATATTTGGATGTTTCTGACCTGTATTTTTGCATGGTTTCACATATTTCACCAATACAAACATTTTTCTTTGGAATGAATATTCCAAATGTCTTCAGTGTGCTGTTATTGTGCTTGAGAAAATCGTTTGACTGACCTGTAAAGAATACAAATGTGGAATCTGTACTCCACCGGTGAGATACAAAACTGACTTGCCTATAGTTAAAATAATTTTTCGGAATCCCTCTTACTTATTGGACCTATTTTTTTTTTCTTTTTGATTAATTTGTTTATACTCCTTTACATCGCCTTTGATATTTAATAGAAACTTGTAAAATATTTTGAATTTTCCTGAATAAAAATGAAATGTTTTCAAAGTTTTTCAAATCGATTCATCCGGTATCATGGAAAATATGAAACACTGCCACGAAAAAAACATGTCTAATAAGCAAGAGAAATTAAATCAAGATAAATGATATTTTGATTATTTACATCGACACAAAAAAATGTTCACTAAGGTTATCACTCACTCACCGTTTTCACTTTGTGACACCGTTCACAGGTAACACTATGATCATTGAAGCACATTGAAGATCAATTGTCAATCATTAAGGAAACACGTGCTTGTTTGCAGAGCAACGGAAAAGACAACAGCCCGCTTCTTTCGAGTCTATATCCAATATGGCTGTCTACCCTACCAAGGGCTGCTACCGACTTCCGACACCGAGGGTGACCGTTCTTAGTACCTTGGTTTCTTGTGATTGGTTATTCTCTAATTCTCTTTTGGTAATAAGAACAAATGATTGATGAATTCCGTATCCGCGCGCACCTTTCTCTCTTCCTCCTTTCCAACCGTCTTACAACTTATCGTCAGTACTAGATTATTGTTGAACAAATCGAATTTGATAATTGGTAATTATTTGAATTCAATTTGAATTTGAAGAGTCGAATTCGGTATTGTTTCGCATATGAGAAACGTTTATGTCAAACGTATGTTATTTTATCAACGAAAACTCTTAAAAATCGGTGAGTTATGCTTTCGCGCGTGAACTGCAAAGTTCAGAGTGTTTATACTATATATTTGTGATGTTTGTTTTTTCTTGTGAATAACGTGTGATATATATATATATAGGTACTTGTATTGTTTACATACGTATGATTGTTTTCAGTTAATCATCGAACATTGAAAAGTAATAATTCAATCATACAGCGGCACTGGAACCAGGCAGAGATTTGAATATTTATATTGAGAGAAAAACCATTTTCATCTCCATCGATTACCAAGTAAGTATGTTTTATTCCCTGGTAAAAAAGTCGGCAAGGAATCCGTATGAAACCCGGATAGGAATCCGAATGAAACCCGGATAGGACTTCCGGGTTTTCATCCAGGTGTATCCGGGTGTGCACACGGATTTTGCGGTGATTCTTCATCCGGTTTTATCCGGATCTTTTCCGGATTCCAATACTGGATATTTTTTGAAATCTCACATCAAATTTGAAAATAACTCATTCGATTCTTTGTCCCTGTTTTATTCAGGATTTCAAAAAATTTCTGGTCCAAAAACCCGGATAGAATCCGGATGGAACCGGATAAAGAATCACCGCAAAATCCGTAACCGCGCCCGGATATAACCGGATGGAATCCCGGAACGTTCCATCCGGGTTTAATTCGGATTCTTATCCGGTTTCTATCCGGATCGTTATCCGCATTTCATCCGGTTTTCTATCCGGTTTTTTTACCAGGGTTCCTTTACATGAGAATTAATTCATATATTTTAGAAGAATAAAAGAAAATTCCAAACGATTTTTAATGGATTTTTTGTGTGTTATTAAATTGCATTATCGATCTGAATGAAAGTTACGTACTAAACTTTATATTCCAACAAATCTGTCCTTCGTTAGATTTCGGCTTACATTCAGATATCTTCATGACAAGAAACCTTGAAGATATTTGATAGAATTCTGGAAGATGTTTCATGAAAATCTTTTTAACAATTTTTTCGTATTCAGCACATCAATTATTTACCCCTGAAAAACATAAAAAATGTGTTTTCCTGAGGCTGCCATCCTCTAAAGGTCGAGACCCTGGTACAAAAAATTGAATAAAATTTTCAGACGTCTCATCTGGGTGTATCCAGCTGGATACACCCAGATGAGACGTCTGAAAATTCCTAGGATACGGAGATACAGCTTTCGCGGCGATTCTCCATCCGGTCTCTTCCGGATTCTATCCGGGTTTTGAGACTGAATATTGTTTGTAATCCCAAATGCAACCCGAACAAGCAACCAAATGTGTTCTGTCTGAATTTCATATGGGATTCTGAGAAATATTCAGTATCGAAATCCAGGTAGGATCCAAATTAAACTGAATAAAGAATCACCGTATGTCTCATAAGAGATCTTTTAGAATCCTATGAATTATCTTTGATATTTCTTATTGGTTGAACATCTTGCAGATTTCTGAATGCTAGTTGGAATGTTATTACTATCAGTGTTATGAGAATATTATTTTCATAATTTTAATCATCATATGGTTTTTCAAATTATCTTATTTCTAGAAATTCCAAGTTTGGGTCAGTTTTATCATACACAAATAGAGTGACATTTCATTATTAAATTTCATCTCAATCATTGATGAAAAAATTTTGATTCCCATTGAAGTTTTGCAACTTATTTCAGAGTGCAATGGATTCATCGCCACCGAGAGGGAAAAGTTTTCGACAATTCGATGATGGCAAAAAAGTACCACATCCAGATACAATTCGCCGTTGGAGTAATAGGTTGAATGATGCTTCAGATGAACGTAAGTGGTTATTACATAGACGAATAAATAAATATCTATCATCATATTCTGTTTAGTTAAGTAATACATTGTTCAAATGTGAAATGAAGCTGATGAAATGTTGTTACAGAAATAATGGATTTATGTAATGATGGCGCGAGTAGAGATATACAAGAAGAAGATTGTATGGATGTGAGGATACACAAAGAATCATCTGATCACGTAATGCAATCACAAAATGATAGTTCAACGAACATCGATGATCCTGGTGTACCATTGATTCAATCCATTGGAAATAACTCACCCATGTCTGGTGAGAAAACAATTACGTTTTTTATTCAATATATAGTGAGTTCCTCAAATTGGAGCTCGAAAAATGATCCGGCATTAATTCAAGGTCTCCAGTATCCGGGAATTGTACGAGGATTTTGTTTACTCGAAAAAATACGATAATTTTTTGATACATCGGAAATTTATGAGAACTTAATTAAAAAATGTTTCAATGTTTCTTCAAATATATTCTATTTTTAGTTATATCTTTCATGATATTTTTTAGGAACCTTGAGATACTTTCTAAAACAGTTTCATGATTCGAAAACATGTTCAATTTTCTTACATAAAACCGCGTTTGAAAATATGAAATCTTCAAAAAACAGCTTCGAAAAAAAAAGTGTACTTTGCAGTACGAAATGAAAATTATTGTAACATTATCAACTCGGGAAAATATTTTTTTTCGATATTAAGTTGAACATCAATAAATTGAAATACGTTCACTTGATTTCACGATTGTCGTCATATTGGAAAGTGTATTATATTCATGGTGGAAACAGGAGGTGATGCCAAGTACTCAACTCAGAGATGTTTCTTGCAGTACACTGTCCGATAGATCTACCTATGATAATCATGAATTAATAGGCAACACCAATCCAAAATTTCGGAATTGTACTGAAGAACAACCCTGACTCAACTCTCTACTAAAATATTTGAAGCTGAATCAATTGCGTTAATTCCGTTATTTTAGGGTTTTCGATTGTTGAAGGAAATGTATACTGCCGGCCGATTTTAGAAAGATAGTTTCAAGGAAAAAGCATTCAAAGTTTTGGAATAATTGTTATGTGATCAGCATTCTCTTCTCTATCATAATGATCCGCGTCTCTGTATCAATTGAAAACTAACCTTTTGTTATAAACAAGTCCGCCGGTGCACCATGGAATTAAAAATTTCCGCTCAAGTGAGAGACCTGAAATTTATAATTTTGGGAAGTTCAGAGTTATTTAGGAAATTGAACTCCGAAAAATATTGAGAATGTTTTCATCGTTGAGTGCTATCGGATATCATTCTTGAACTATTTCTACGGCTTTTGAGCTGCTGAAAAAAAATTGGGAGAACATTGTTTCCGAATAGATAGACCCCTTAACGGGATACCAGCGGTGATATCGAACCTCTCTTCCTATCTTGTGGACGTGTCCTTTTCTAACCAACGTGCTCGGTTGGTAGGCGCTGCTATCCCCTTAAAGAGGTCTTCCTCACATAAATATTGTCTGGAAAGTCAAATTCTGCCACTTCTGACGCCATAAATAGCGTGTCCGGTGTTTCCCTCTTCGCCGTATAAACAGAGATTTTTCAAGTCTCTCTTTTTGCCACAAAAAGGAAGATCTCAAACATCTTGTTTGTAGCACGACAAATGTCGGAATTTGATTTGCAAGTGGGTGACCAGAAAAGTGAGTCACTTCCTGCGTGTGGTCTTGCTTTCTGATTGCCCATAAGGAATCTCACCCCTTATATTTTACTGTATGGATGTTATAAATGAATTCGATGACTTATGTTATTTATTCTCATTAGAATTGCATACAGTTATTCCCTTTATTCTTTGTTTGTTATTAACGAATCAATTCGTTAGTATATCCCTGGTAAAAACACCGGATAGAAAACCGGATGAAATGCGGGTAACAATCCGGATAGAAACCGGATAACAATCCGGATAGAAACCGGATAACAATCCGAATTAAACCCGGATGGAACGTTCCGGGATTCCATCCGGGTATATCCGGGCGCGGTTACGGATTTTGCGGTGATTCTTCATCCGGTTCCATCCGGATTCTATCCGGGTTTTTGGACCAGAAATTTTTTGGAATCCCGAATAAAACAGGGACAAAGGATCGAATGTGTTCTTTTCAAATTTGATGTGAGATTTCAAAAAATATCCAGTATTGGAATCCGGAAAAGATCCGGAGAAAACCGAATGAAGAATCACCACAAAATCCGTATACGCATCCGTGTACACCCGGATGAAGAGCCGGAAGTCCTATCCGGGTTTCATTCGGATTCCTATCCGAGTTTCATACGGATTCCTTGCCGACTTTCTTACCAGGGATTTTTCTGATTTCATTTTACATTGTGATAAATATCACAAGCAACTTTTCCGCATGTACATCCATTTATCGTGATTGTTGCTAAATAATATGGAGGAAGATCCTCTTAATAACAAAAAAATAATGAATTATATCTCACTTTTTTTTTTTAAACAGATCGTATGTCTTCCATGACTAAACATACTGACAGTTCTTCCATGGAATTGAATGAAGCTCACGACAGGGATGCTATTGAAATGGTTGATTCTCTTCAAAACGTCATGCAGAACTGTGATAACTCTTCTGATGATGAAATTATCGAACCTGCTCACGCAGCATCTGGATTCATGGGTGCCGATCATGCACCGCCGTCTGTACCACCTCTGTTGAAGAAATATTTGGAAAGCCAAGATGTCGTCATGTTTAAGGAATCTGGTTTGAAAACATCAGAGGTAATGCTCATGATCCTTGGAATTTCAATTCGATTTTCTCTCACCTATAAATGCCGACGTGCTTTAATCGAAGCAGCAAAGATATTCGCCGGTCCAGATTTCACTCACTGGAATATCTCTGATTATTATATGTCGAAAATATTTGATCCGCCAGAAGAAGTAGTTAATTATTGTTTTTATTGCCCAGTATGTTGTCGGGGATTAACAACATCGACGAAGAAGAATAATTCCACAAATACAAAGAAGATTTGTGAGGAGTGTTTAGAAGAATACCAGTTAAATACAGCGTCTCCTAATTATTATATTTCCATAAATATAGAATATCAAATCAAGGCTTTATTTAGTACCGAAACCTTACGAAATAGTTTATTTGATAATTTGAGGAATATTCATTCACGTGTGCATACTAATAAAATTTCTGACGTTTACGATGGAAAACTTTATAAAAAATTGATTACAGAATCAACGCAATATGACCAACAACTCTTGACTTACACTTTTAACACAGATGGTGCAGCATTGTTTCATAGCTCCAAACAATCTTTTTGGCCGATTTTCATTATATTGAATGAATTGCCTCCACACATACGATTTCGTTATCCCTTACTGGTGGGTCTATGGATAGGAAAAAAGGAACCTTCTATCAAAATGATGGATTTATATATGGGTTCATTTATAAATCAATGTAATAAAGTCAATGAAGTAGGATTAAACTTGATCAGCCCCACGGGAGAAAGTGTAGATTTTATAATGAAGCCATTGTTATGCAGTGTTGATAGCATTGCACGACCACTTTTGAAAAACACGATACAATTCAATGGATATTATGGATGCTCTTGGTGCTATGCGCATGGAGTGTATGAACACGGTTGTATGCGATATTTGATGCAAGAAGAGGATCCTCCCTTAAGAACCCACAATGATTATTTACAGGATGTGAAAAATGCAAATAAGGAACTCGAAGCCCGCAGAAAAATAGCAGCTACAAAAGGGAAACCTTCCAGAAGTACGTTCGGAGGAGTGAACGGCGTGAAAGGATCTTCTGCTTTGATACAGTTAGAAGGCATAGATATGATATGGTCTTTCGTGCGAGATTATTTACATGCTGATCTTATTGGAGTAACGTCCTTGATGTGGACAATATGGACGGATCTTAAGAGTCCTATTCATCTTTCTCGAAGTCAGCAGGATCAAGTTAATAATCGCCTCATGAGAATGACTCCACCCCGTGAGATACATAGACTTGTAAGACCTATAACAACTGAAAAAAGCAAGTGGAAAGCTTCAGAATGGAGATCTTGGTTGCTTTTTTACTCAATTCCTTGTTTGAACGGAATTTTGGATGAATATGCCTTAGCTCACTTCAGTCTTTATGTAAATAGTATTTACACCCTTCTTCAAAGAGAAATAACTGAAGAAGAATTAAAAAAAGTAGAATATGATCTTACTCAATTTGTCGGCATATTCGAAATTTTATACGGTTCACAATATGTGACTTTCAATGTTCATTCATTGAAGCATGTAGTTGATTGTGTAACTTGCTGTGGACCTCTTTGGGCAACGTCTACTTTCCCGTTCGAAAGTGCGATATACTATTTAAAAGAATGTGTGCACAGTCCCAAAGGTGTGTATGATCAAATGACCAAAAAATATATGCAAGCTAATACGTTCCAAAGTATTGTTAGGGAAGTACCTATTACGCCAAGCTGCTTGTCATATTGTGAATCATTATTCACCAGGAATGAAGTGATCACGATTCACCGATCTTCCTGCGGAGATGTTGTAATGTTAGGCACTGGAAGAACCGATCCTGAATACTGTAAACGTTTACAAACTACTGACAAAATACTCACATTCTGTAGATGCATTTTCTCAAATATGGTCATACATTCGATCGAGTACACACGTGCCAACAGGAGCAATAATTCAATTCTTCAACTAGACACAGGAGAATTTGTGGAAGTACAAAAATTACTCCTTATTGGGGAGCATGCTTACGCAGATGTGGGTTATTTTGAAACTTCAACATTCTCCCTATCGTACAATCAAAAGGACCAAGAACTCCCCATTTGGGATTCTACAGAATGTAAACATATTTTCAAAGTTCGTAGAGTGGCGCGGGATGATGTAATCCCTATAACGAAACTGATAAACAAATGTATGCTGATTGACACGGATGAAGGAGAATACGTTTGTATGTTACCAAATGTTTGAGAAATTCAGTGAATGGAAGAAATTCAGCAGAACTTCATTCCAGGGACAATTTCGTTAATTCGAATGTTCTATAATTTTAATTATATTGTTCGCGATTCTTGACATTTTATATGAAAGATGAAGATGTATGAAACATGGATGTAAATATATATATATATATATATATATATATGTATATATGTGAATATAATATAAGTGTAATAATCTATAAGGACAAATATTCCCGCTGAAAATGCCAGGCAGGACCGGACAAAAAATTGTCAGGCTTTGAAAATTTTTTGTCACAGTCATTCCGGTCAAAAACTGACAAAGTTTCAACCGGATTTCATCCGGAATTACTAGAATTTTGTCAAAAGCTGACAGAAATTTTGATACCACATTTTGACAGGACTTTTCAATTTTGTAATTTCGGTTGAAATCCAGTAGGAAGTTTGTCAGTTTTCCACCGGAATTGGTTTGACAAAAACCTTTCAAAGCCAGACAACAATTATTTTGGACCCGTTTCTGCCTGGCATTTTCAGCGGAAATGTGCATTTCCAATAAGTGTTAGAGTATATATAATCATGTATAATATTCACCAAACTGCGTCTGATGAACACAGACGCATACGCATGCATACATACACCGATAATTCGTTTCACATGCCGAAATAAAGAAACTCGCAAACGTAGGGGAAGAAAGACTATACGTATTTCAAAGAACTTCAGGAAATGCGACTTTTCTCGGATTGGAAATTTTTTCAAAAACTAATGTTCAGCAGAAAACTTGATTGTACAATTGTGATTAAGGGAATATTGTTTCTTTGAAGCGGCATGTCGATATAGTATTATGAGATGGAGCCCTGAATTATGAGAATACTCAAACGATTGACTTGACACAAATTGGTATAAACCTATTAACACAGTTTTTGTAATTTTCAAATAAAATTTCTCACTTGTTACAAACTAATTACGTGTACTACTTTCTGCATGATTCCCGAATGGATCCGAATATACGTTCGTCTTGTATGTATGCTGTTCCGCTCACGTACCCGTCCTGTAAAAACGAAATCATTCAACCCAATGAAATGGTGCAGATCTCGTGTTTGCTGCCTAAAATTTGAATTTTTTCTTATCGGTTCTAATAAAAAATGATTCAAATTCTATGCTGGAAGTACGAGACCTGCACCATTTCATCGGTTCGAATGATTTCGTTTTTACAGGGCGGATACAACCATATACCACCCTAGTAACACAGTTATGTGAATGTTACATAAATTTTATGTAAGATAATGTCACAAGTTATGTAAAATGAATATCACATGTGACTCACCACTTCTAACTCATTTACGTAACCCTGTTACGTGATCACTGTTACATAAATGTTACGTGAATTTTATGTACCAGAATGTCACAAGTTATCTGGTATTTATGAATCTATTTGTAGAAGAATCGCACTATTCAATATCTCCACTTTTTTCAGTCTTCTTACAATTGGCAAGGATTGATGAATTTATAATGTAAGACGATAAGATGGAATAGCGATCTTTCGAGACCACCATCACGATCATAATTTGACTTTTCATACAATTCCATCATAAGCAATTTTTCATGATATATACATCGGTATTCGTACATCTGGAATCCATACCCCAAAAATTCATGTAACGATGTTATATAAGCGCTACATAATGGAGAATTTGAGTATGTAATGTCACGTCTGAGTAACACAATTACTTATCAAATACATAACATGTAAGTAAATTTGTCATGCCACATAGAAGGTACACGTTATATAACTGTGATGTCGCGTTGATGTGACTGAAGTGAGGAAAGTTGTGACTCCTATGTTATGGAATATGGACGTTTGGTGTTCACCGGGATACCATTTTCGCAAACTGACCTGAACATGGGTAAGGTGAGACAGGTACCCTGACGAAAATTTTTGTCATAATTCCTCATAATTTCTCATAGTCCCAATTCATGGAGAAAATATGAGAAATTCTATTGTTCTTTCTCATATTTTCTCCATGATTTGGGACTATGAGAAAATATGAGAAATTATGACAAAGCTTTTCGCCAGGGTACGTATCCACGATTCTCATTCGAGGAGTATACTAATTGGAAAAATTTTCCGAATTGTATATAATTTAAATATAATCAATACAGTTATTCATATATAGTTCAATAACACTGATATAAAATTCCCGAAAATTCGGGGGGTGGGGCAGCAACCTAGCACCCCCCTCGACCCTGAATACGTTCCTGAGGTGAAACAGGCTGAGATCCACATCATCAATGATGAGTAATTCGGGTCCTTATTCCCATATAATTACCGGACAAACCCGGATATACGTCCATCTTACACCTAGCAATTTCGGCTGCGTACCCGGATGAGCCCGTATACGATGGCGATCTTCCAAAACTGACCCGGAAATTACCCGTATGAGACCAGAAGGGATGCCAATCATGGATCGAAATCCAATTTCGTGTCCTAATTTCCGCATAATTACCGGATGAACCCGGATATACGTCCATCTCACACCTAGCAATTCCCGCTGCGTACCCGGATGAACCCGTATACGATGGCGATCTTCCAAAACTTATCCCGGGTATTACCCGGATGAAACCGGGAGAGATGCCAATCATCAATTACGTTTCAATTTCGTGTCCTAATTCCCGTGTAATTACCGGATGAACCCGGATATACATGCATCTTACACCTAGCAATTCCCGCTGCGTACCCGGATGAACCCATAAATGATGGCGCTCTTCCAGAACTTACCCGGATATTGACCGTATGAGACCGGAATGGATGCCAATCATCGATTACAATTCAATTTCGTGACCTAATTCCCGTATATTTACCGGATGAACCCGGATATACGTCCATCATACACCCAGCAATTCCCGCCACATACCCGGATGAACCCGTAAACGATGGCGATCTTCCAAAACTGACCCGGAAATTACCCGTATGAGACCAGAAGGGATGCCAATCATGGATTATACTTCAATTTCGTGTCCTAATTTCCTCATAATTACCGGATGGATCCGGATATACGTCCACCTTACACCTAGCAATTCCCGCTGCGTCCCCGGATGAACCCGTACACGATGGCAATCTTCCAAAACTGACCCGGAAATTACCCGGATCAAACCGGGAGGGATGCCAATCATGGATGACAATTCAATTTCGTGTCCTAATTCCCGTATAATTACCGGATAAACCCGGATATACGTCCATCTTACACCTATCAATTCCCGCTGCGAACCCGGATGAACCCATAAACGATGGCGATCTGCCAGAACTCACCCGGATATCACCCGTATGAGACCGGAATGGATGCCCATCATCGATTACGATTCAATTTCGTGTCCTAATTCTCGTATATTTACCAGATGAACCCGAGTATACGTCCATCATACACCCAGCAACTCCCGCCACATACCCGGATGAACCCGTAAACGATGGCAATCTTCCAAAACTGACCCGGAAATTACCCGTATGAAACCGGGAGGGATGCCAATTATCGATTATAATCCAATTTCTTGTCCTGATTACCGTATAATCACCGGATGAACCCGGATATCGCTCATCTTCCATCTAGCAATTCCCGCTGCGTACCCGGATGCACCCGTATATGATGCCGATCTTCCCAAACTTACCCGGATATCACCCGGATGAGACCGGAAAGGATGCCGATCATCGATCATAATCCAATTTCGTGTCCTAATTTCCGCATAATTACCGGATGAACCCGGATATACGTCCATCTTACACCTAGCAATTCCCGCTGCGTCCCCGGATGAACCCGTACACGATGGCGATCTTCCAAAACTGACCCGGAAATTACCCGTATGAAACCAGGGGGGATGCCAATCATCGTTTACAATTCAATTTCGTGTCTTAATTCCCGTATAATTACCGGATGAATCCGGATATACGTTCATCTTACACCTAGCAATTCCCGTCACGTACCCGGATGAACCCGTATACGATGCCGATCGAAAAAAACTTGCCCCGGATATGTCCCGGATGAGTCCGGATGGCATACTGATTATCAGTTATCAACGAATTTCGTGTTCTAATTCCCGTATGATTACCGGATGAACCCGGATTTACCTCCGTCTCTTGTTTAGCTTTTCCCGCCACCTGCCCGGATAAACCCGTACACAATGCCGATCTCCCTAAACTTGCCCGGATATGACCCGTATGCACCCGGATACAGTTTATTTTCCATTTTTATTAATCCCGGACGGTATCCGGATAAACCCGTATACATACCCGGAACAGAAAACGATTCCCGTAAAACACCCGGATACATCCGTATACTCCTCCGTTCGGGTTCCTGTTCGGGTCTTATTCCGTTCTCATCGGATCTCTTTCCGACTTTTTTACCAGGGTAGGATCAATGCTATAGATGAAATATTGAACACACTGAAGAAATTTCTTTCAATTCTTCAGAAGCAAGAATGTTAGGACTGTTACGTTACACGAAATGACTGTTACGTCACATGTACGAGTCACTGTGGTATTGGAAGTAGAATTAAACACTGGAATAAGATGTATTGTTTTATTTTGCATGTAATAACTTTTAATAAGATCTCTTAACCTCCTACATCTGGAAAATTATCAATAATCCATATAAATTTCGAAGGACCGAATAACCCTTGTACTATTGGGTGCACTTGTTGGTACGACTTACGAAATGCGATACTGTTCGAATTATAAATCGTATCCCTGTCGTGAAGTAACGAAACTCATGATTGCTCCATTTTTGACTTGAATTTGGTGAGCTGACGCTATGTCGCGGATACTTTTTGCACTACTGAACAAAGTAGGTGCGTTCAAAATGTGATTTATGTCAAGAAAATCACTTTCAGTGACTTCTTCGATAGCGATTTCAGATTTATTCAAATTAAATGCAGCAACAAAATCGGAAGCACCATTAACAATGCATTTATGAGATAAAATTTGCTTTCTTACGATAATTTTGGCCGTTGCGCCCATACCATTGATACAACCTTGAGTTGTTCTATAGAAATTCCTTCACGGTTATTGCATTTCAAGAACCAACAATCTATGTTAGCATTGTTGCACAAAAATTGCTGGACAAATCCATTACTGTATGTTGACATGGACGGACCAAATTCATGGAGAGCAACCACAGTTTCAATAAAATTTGCATGATGAGAGCACAGACACATGTCATGAGGGAGATCCTTATTTAATTTGACGTGATTTGGTCGGTTTTCACCAAAAAACGTGAGGTCCTTGACTGTCAAAAGCATATGTCTTGTTGAGAGTAGTAAGTTTTCTCCAGTTTGCAGATTTACATATTGCTTGACATGTTTCTTTTCAGGTGAAATTCTAGAAATATCATCACGCTCTTAAAGTTTTTAATTTCGTCAACAAGCTCAGTGATGGCATCATTTGGTTTCTGAACTCTACGTGGTAATATCATATTGACAAGCTCATTTTTGTCTCCATCGCTCATGTTCATAACGATTTTTGCTGAAACCGCTCTCTTACGTGTCTCAGAGACAGGACAGTTTTTCTTATCGCTTTACCAAGTGTTTGTGAATACCGATGAGCTTTCTCAACATCCCTGTCATTACATATGTTATTCCTGACGCGAACAGGTCCATCGGTTACTGATTGTACTGACACTGAATTTGATTTCAACTTTTTTCTGTGCCTTTTGACTCTTTCACGAATTGCTGCACGCCAATTTATAACAACACTCTTCAATTTTGTCAACGGCATTTCTTTTCCTGCTCCTTCCATCTTCTTCCGGCACCCCCTCTGGGCAGCGGCTCGTTTCTTCATGGAATCGTCAAATTTTTGGGGTTTTCCCAATTTTTGAACATCATTCTGGTTCCTCTGAGCCTTACTCAGGTTTACCTGAACATTAAACAGCTTTTCTGAGGTGAGAAAACCATTGCAGTTATGGTATCTGATTGTAAAAGAAAAATGACATATGACAATGTCACATATTTTGTATACCTTCAAACTCAGAACACAATGAAAACATCACTGGTTCAATTGTAGGGGAACTCGGGGCAGAACGGGATAGCGGGGCAGAACGGGAAATCACACTTTCTGCCACTGAAGAGTGATGCAACCTAGCCGACCGACGTTGAACTATGCTTACAGATGATAGAACCAACGCGGCCGCCATTTTGCTCAATTTGGACCAGGTCTTGGAAGTGAATTGTTCGTTTCGTGATTTCTGATGCGGTTTTTGTAACTGTTCGTGAATTTCATCGCAAGGTACGTTTGTAACCGTTAATGCAATGCTTTTGTGTGTCACCTATCGTTATAGTGCATGTAATTAGCTATAAAATACGCGTGTAGTATGTATAAATACGTTAGGTTTTCAATCAGATAAACACTCATAACCTAAAACATGCTCTCGGGGCAGAACGGGATACCCCGTCCTCCCCCGACATATTTTGATCGGAAAAGGTTTTTACGCAATTTTTGTGATTCCAGATGGTCCGTACGTGTAAAAGAAAGACAGACAGGCAAAAATGGAACGTCCATGCTATGGAATCAGCAGTGAATGTCGTATTGTCCGGTGAAATTGGGTTTTTAAAGGCGTCCAAGCAAATTGAAGTACCAAAGAGTACTCTTGAAAGATATGTAAACAAAGCTAGGGACACTCCTGACTATAAAATTGACAAATCAGATGGAAAATATAAAAATGTGTTCACACCAAAACAAGAAGAAGAAGAACTGGTATCATATCTGAAAACAATGGAAAGTCGGTTATTCGGTCCAACTATGAAAGATCTCCGATCATTAGCATATGATTTGGCAGAAAGAAATGGATTAGCGCAAAGATTCAACAAAGAAACGGGTCAAGCTGGGCAGGATTGGATTAAAGGTTTTCTTAGTAGGCACCCAACCTTGACTATTCGTACTCCAGAAAACACAAGTGGCGCCCGAGCAATGGGATTCAATAAGATCGCAGTTTCGAAGTTTAATTCTCTTCTTAACGAAGTTATTGACAGACACAAGCTGACTGCTGACAAAATTTTCAACTGCGATGAGACAGGCGTGTCGGTTGATCCAAAAAGTCAGTCTAAAATAATAGCTCTTAAGGGGAAAAGGCAGGTAGGTGCTGTAACATCTGCTGAACGCGGAGAAAAAGTAACAGCGGAGGTTTGCATGTCGCCATCTGGATCATACATGCCACCAATGCTTATTTTTCCGAGAGTGAAGAAAAGGCAAGAGTTTGAACTTGGTTTACCCCCAGGAGCTTGGTGTGAAGTTCACCCTTCAGGTTGGATGACTACTGAATTATTTGAAGTCTGGTTTAAAGAGTTTATAAAGTTCTCAAAAGCCACAAAAGAATCGCCTGTTCTTCTTATTGTGGATGGGCATTTGACTCATACCCAAAATCTAAAACTGCTTGATATAGCAAGAGATAATGGTGTGGTTATTCTTTGTTTACCGCCTCACTGTTCTCATAGGTTGCAACCATTAGATGTAACGTTTTTCAAGCCCCTGAGTCTTTACTACGGTGAAGAAGTCAGAAAATGGCTTAGAGGCCATCCAGGCAAAGTTCTTACACTCTTCCAAATCTCAACAATCTTTGGTGCAGCATTTTTACATGCTGCTACAATGTAAACTGCTATGAACGGCTTTAGGAAAACAGGGATATGGCCACCGGATCTCAACGTTTTTTCAGACGCAGACTTCCTGCCTTCTGCTACAACTGACATTCAGTTGGTGAACAATGAATGTTCCGCTGAACAGCTTATTGATTATCACGATCTCGGTGTGACAGCAGGCTCTTCATTGGGCACTGAGCCACCGAACAAGAAAACAAAACACCAGGGAAACTCCAGTAATGAACCACAACCTGAATGTTCATGGCAACAAGATTCTCCGAGAGCTTGTGTGAATTCTCATAAAAAGTCAGCTTTTCAGACGCCACCTGAAGCTTTGATACCGATTCCATTAATCCAGCAGAATATAAAGAGGACTTCAAGAAAAAAAGGAAAAACAGTCATATTAACAGACTCTCCTTATAAAAATGAGTTGCAGGATACTATTGCAAAAAAAAAGAAAAAGAAGGAATAAAAGAGCGCGAAAAGAGAGAAAAGGAATCAAAAACTGTCCCTAAAAAGAAGTTAGTTAGAAGAAACCTGTTTAAGAAATCAAAGTGCTCAAGAAATCAAAGAAGATGAAGGTAAAGGATAGTGAATCTGGTGTAGACGATGAACAGTGTCTTTACTGCGGTGAATGTTACTCTGTTTCTAATGAAGGATGGATTGCCTGTCAGAAATGTTGCAAGTGGGCTCACAATTCATGTGCAGGCATCGACAACGATGACGATGAAGTAATTTCAATTTGTGAACATTGCAAGGAGGCCAAGTAGGCGGAGTCTAGTTACTTGATAAAAAAAAAATAAAAGCGGCAAATTGTTGCGTCACAAAAAATCATTTATCTTCATTTGCGATCACTTTTTCATTGAATTTTATACTTTTAGTATCAGATGTAGACTAATAAATGTCTTTTTATAAGTTTCTGTCAATAAATCTTACAGTTTCTCAACTATTCAGTGGTAGGTATTGATAAAAAGGACCCTATCCCGTTCTGCCCCGGGTATGGGGCAGAACGGGAAATTCGCAACTTTTTTTAAAAGAATTTAAGAAACACGGAAGACGGTCAATTACAAGTGCTAATGCCACCAAATATGTTTGGTAGTGATATAAAGTCATGTTTTATGCTTCACTCTGATGTGAATTTTAATTCTTCAATTTTTAAACCATGGTCAAACCTCAAGTATCCGGTTCCGCCCCGGGTTCCCCTATTCTCGGAAAATTGACCAGAAATACTTTGAAAAATGAGTACTTTCTATATCATCAACGTGCAAAATGTCAAGTTGAAAGACTTTTTTGAAATTCTGACTGTTACGTTACATACAAAAAAGCGGTGGATTTCTTTGTAGTTGAGAATGCTGACAACCTTTTTTTCTAAAAAATTTCGCATACACACTTTTTACAAGTCTCACTCTACCGAAATTAACTGAATAGCACCAATGAAATAACAAAAGACCAATACTGCGTACCTTTTCGTGCGGCGTTGTATTTTTATCCATATCGATTCACGAAGAAGTAACAGTAAAACAGACTTTACTTTTTGAAGTAAACAGAGCGTCTCGCTATGACAGTTCTGTTGCTTGACATATGGCATATGTTTAAACGAAGAATGAGCCAGAACCCGCGAAATTTGGAATACAATTTTTTCCCCTCCGGTTTTATTCCTGGCGATTTGGGCCATCTAATGAAATTCATCAAATTCAAGGTACTTACGTCAACGATATTGAATACACTATTGGCTTCATCTTGGAAATAGTTGAGAAGCAATGTGGATGCGACTGAAATTTTGGGAGTGTTACTCCGTAAATGCTCAGCAGCTTGTTTAGAAGCTTGCAGTACGTGCTTCGTATCACTTGAAAAAATTGTATTTTCAGAGATTGGATTTTTTTGAGGCTTTGACTTTCAAAGGAATTGAATAAACTCGAACCTTTTTGATCGATCTGATTATTCCATATTCCTGTGACATTTCTTCCTAGAAGAGTATTTGCGTGGTTGATGAAAAATTCTGGAATTTTCAAAAACGGCCATCCATCTCAAATTTGTATAATAGTGCTTGAACGGTGAATAATTCAATGCCTTTGATACGTATGGGTTCCTTCAAATGAAGATCGGACTTATTCTTCATGTAATTTGTTTTCGAAAGTGACATCAAGGATCTGTTTGCGTTTGGACTCCTGAATTTCTTCTGTCTCTCCATCGGGGAATAATGGTTGATATGCCACGCATCCATATTCATCGTATATTTTCTTCTGTTCCTAGGGTCAGTGATCAATTCGATCGTCATTCTCATTATCGTTCGAAAGATCTGAACGTTTCTTCGAATTTTTTTCTTGCTTGGGTTTAATGTAACGAGGTCGTTGATACATCGATGTTATCAAACTGGGTTGACCATCACTTCAAACATGCCCATCAGTGTGTTCGATTATGGATGTTGCAGGATATTCACTTGATAAAATGTCAACAAATTTTTCGCATGCCGTCGTGAAAATTGTTTATTATTCTTCAGATGGGCACCAAGTAGTTGTATCAACATTCTCCTATCAAAAGGGGTTGCATGTTCTCCTTGATCCCATATTCTCGTCAAGTCAGAGATTTTACTCCAAGGAAAAACACACAATGTCATACTACTGTGTTTGACTGGAGTACGTTCAGGTACATTCGGAGATACATTCTCTATTTAAGGAGAAATAAAAAACAATCAGAAAGAATTTTGAGAATACTAGAATAGATAATATATGACATAAACTGAGGATGCAATTGTCGGTGTCTTCAAATAAGTCTTGTAGCAATTGGAATTCATACCTTCGTTTGTGCTGTATTTCATGATCGCATTTTGTTGTTGAGATCTGTTTTTATCATTTCCATAACCCGTCCGTTTTTCATCTTCTGCCAGAATGATAAATTCAGTTTCAGAATAGAGTTGTGCTAAAACATCATCCTCATCTACCCACGCACCATTCTTCGCTGATACAATCTTAAGATATATATTATGAATTTTGTAAATCAATAAGCCGTATGATTACGCTATTCGGATCATTTGATCTCATAAATGCATATCACAACAAAATAAGAAATGTGGATGATTAATAGATACTCAACTGTATACTTTTTCTCAGTTGGTAATTTCACCTGTCGCAAGCTGATTCGATCAAATCATCTGAACTGCGTTTGCATATTACAACCTTGTTGTCACGATCACTTGATCACTGTGAAAATCGGCATGGGGACTCTGAAAGCATTATGTGATTTCACTGAGAGTGAAAGGTTATTTCGAATATTCTTGAACAACGGAAACCTCTCTTAAATTTGAGATCATGCAAATGCAACCACGGAAACATGAGTTCAATTGAGCTAATATTCGATCATTCAACTAAATTCAGTTTCAGTTAATTACACAGGCCTGCGAATAATAGGGTCTTGTCAGGTGTTGGTGAACTGGAGGTCATTTCCGAAGTGAATTTTCACGTAGAATCCGAATCTGGAGTCAGAATTGCCCCAGCACGTCACGGTTTTGACATATTCGAGGTGATATACCCCAAAAATGACGTTTCTGGCTACTTTTGAGGTTATGCACAGGGCGCGCAAAATCTTTTCGACCTTCATCTCTAATTGCATCATTTAGTACTACCCTCACTCTTCAATTTGAGAGTTTGAGGGATCGATTTCGATTTTTCCTCCCAAAGTTATGGCTATTTGAAATTACGAAGTATATCCCTGTAACGTGATGAGTATTCCAATTAACTCTTCTACACAAAATTTTTCTCCTGAGTTAGTTTTCTTGAAAATTTTCGTTCGGAGGTTTTTGTGGACACAGAGTATGGATGCTATGCGAGAAAACAATGAAATTCACATTCCCAATATGGTGGATTCACAATGGCGAAGCAAAATCGCGACAAACCTATATTATTACCCATAAATTCGCGTATGAGGCGTTTTGAGGTTGCGAAATTTTGCATATCATAGAAACGGATGACTAGATTTTTCGAAATTCGAAATGCTGGGAACTAAACATGCTATTCTTACTGATTTTGTCAATAACATATTTCAACTATGTTTTCATGAAAATGCGTATACGGGATTTTTGAAGATCAACATTTTTTTCAGGTTCTTATACGCGTAGGATTCCCCTCGGCTGCTTCTGGGTGGACCGAGTAGCTCATAAGCGGACGAGTGGTTTCCTCGCTTTTCTTGATCCCTTTCTTTCCTATGGAAGCCTCAAGGAGGTTCTCCAGCAGAGAAGAAGGGTCTCCCGCCCCCCTTTTTTCCAACTCGTCGGAGTTGAGTGCGGTCTCGAATTACGCAACGACACTAGTTATCGCGCGTTCCTCAATCTCTCTCAATATTTATAAATTTCCTCTAACTCGCCCTCGTGCTCGCCTATTTCAATTCAACATTGTTCCGTTATTCAAATTCGGGACCACCTAATGAGATGAATCATTCTCATTTTCTTTGTATAATAATTGTGACGATCTGTGAAGTGAAGAAAGAAGTGTGAATTATATTGAATGTGAATTCAATTCATACGTGTCATTATTTCGCGATTGAACTCCTTCCTATCTCGATCCTCCTTTCTCTCTTTCTTCTCGAATTCCTCCTAAGATTACAATTCCCATCTCCTATTCCTAAAACATGGTCCTTCGAGCTGGATCTTTCCGGCTTTCCCTTCCTTTCCTATCCTGAAAAACATTCAGAACATTCAACTGTTCAATCGCGGTTTTACCGTTGAAATTCATCAACGATAGTGGCTGTCTATACACATTCAAACAGTTCGATAGTGTATGTGAAGTATTAGTGAAAATAATTCAATCGTGCAAATTTCAATACGATGAGATCATCGATGCCTACGTCTCACCCCGCTTCCGCCTAGAAGATCCATCATCGACGCTCTACGGTGTTTCTTCGTTGGATTCTTCTTCTCTCTTCGCCCAGGCAGTTCGGCACTTCTCTTTTTCGCACGGACGATAGTCATTGCTGTTGACAACACAAGCAATACCCTGCGATCTCATATATCGCTTTCCTCATCTGGTGAGCATTTTCTCTTTCTTTCTTCCGTCGTACGTAATCTTCATCATTCGTACATAACGGCAATACATATACACAGGGCGTCCCATTTGAAATAGGACAGCTGGATAACTCTTCAGGGGATGGAGGGGGAAAAAATTGTTCCAATAAAAGTTGTAGGGTTCAAAGGGGGCCATAACATGGTGACCTTGAATTTGACCTTGAGGTCGATTTTGAGCATAATTGATGGTCAAAGTATGTTTTTTCGAATTGAAAACCCTACGTTCGACCTCAGAAATGGAAAGAGCGGAAAATTTTACGTCTGGATATGCTAACATATCAGGTCATTTAGAGGTCATTTGGAGGTCAAAAAACCATTTCCTATGGATTTTCACGGGAAAGCCTCAAACGAGTTGTTTCTCTGACCAAAGTTATCAAAGTTAAAGTGGAACCCCACGTTTCGACCTTGAATTCGACCTTGAGAACGATAATGAATGCCAAATTCGAAACAATATTAAAAAAATTATTTATTTTTCCAGTTCGTCGTTTTATGATTACAGATGGCACAAATCCGTTGACGGGTAAGACACACTCATTGCAGGAGATGTTCGAATTGACCGCCATTTACTTCAATACATAACTCCAGCCGGCGTCGAAAGTTTCCAAGAACAGACTGAAAAACTTCTGCACGAATATTCGCAATTGCGTATCTGATGCGTTGTTGTAGATCCACAGGTGTTGTTGGTCGGTTGGTATAAATGACATTTTTGACCTAACCCCACAAACAAAAATCTAGAGGGGTGAGATCAGGAGATCTTGCCAGCCACAGTACAAATCCACCTTGACCAATCCAACGATTGGGGAAAAGGATATTTAGATAATCCCTCACACATCGAGCAAAGTGTGGTGGTGCACCGTCTTGCTGATACCACATCCTCTGCCTAGTTGCTAATGTCACATCTTCCATGAGAACTGGTAATTCATTCTGTAAAAACTGTAGATAATTAGGACCGTTAACAGTTCCATCAAAAAAATACGGCCCAATAACTTGATTGTCTAGAATTCCACACCAAACATTTATACTCCACCGATGCTGATGATCAACTTGTTGAGTCCAGTGCGGGTTTTGCGCTGACCAATAGTGGCTATTGTGACGATTCAACAAGCCAGTACTTTGAAACGTTGATTCATCACTGAAAAGAACATATCGAAAGAAATCGGGTGCTTCGTTCGACCTCTGTAAAGCCCAATGGCAAAAGTTAACCCGATTCTGCATATCTTGTTGAGATAATTCTTGGGTCAGTGTGATGTGGTACGGATGATATTGAGCAGCTTGTAGAATTCTGTGTGCCGTACTGCGTGGAATACCCAAATCGCGTTCAATATCACGTAAACTAACATGAGGGTTCATGTGTATTATTGCTGAAACAGCAACGCATCTAGGGTCGTTGAAGTTGAAACCTTGATTGTTTCGGCGTTGACCAATCCTTCCTTGTCGACAATTTCTATCGACTTGGCGAATGACTTCTGGAGAAGGATGATGCTGCCGATCTCCAAACCGCTCTCTGCACAATCGAGACGCTTTTTGATACACTCCGCGACACTCACCCAAGATCATTAGGATATCAACACATTCGTTAGGTGAATAAACCATTTTGAACCCGCACTTACACCGTAAACGATGGAAACTCCTTAATGATCATTTTCGTACTGATACGAAGAATAAACTCTGAAGGTTAGTTCTGTTCACTTTCAATTCAAGGTCGAAACGTGGGGTTTCACTTTAACTTCAATAACTTTGGTCAGAGAAACAACTCGTTTGAGGCTTCTCCGTGAAAATCCAGAGAAAATGGTTTTTTGACCTTCAAATGACCTCTAAATGACCTGATATGTTAACATATTCGGACGTAAAATTTCCCGCTTTTTCCATTTCTGAGGTCGAACGTAGGGTTTTCCATTCGAAAAAACATACTTTGACCATCAATTATGCTCAAAATTGACCTCAAGGTCAAATTCAAGGTCACCATCTTATGGCCCCCTTCGAACCCTACAACCGTTACCTTAACAATTTTTTCCCCCTCCATTCCCTGAAGAGTTATTCAGCTGTCCTGTTTCAAATGGGACGCCCTGTATATATTGATACGTATTATATTGATACGTATTCAAATTCATTCCTATCTCGAACGAATTCATCGCTACCTCAGTATATACATTCCCACTCCTACCTATATACAGGGTGGGGCATTTAAAGTGTCGCGGGCGTTTTTTCCAAAAATAAAGTGAGATACGAGAAAATTTTTTGGACAAAAGTTGTAGGGTACCGAGGGGGACATCCGATGGTGGCCTTGGCTTTGACCTCAAATCTCATCTTCAAGGGCATTCTGAGATCAACTCTTGTTTTTTAAATAGCATCTCATATTTTTTACTGCAGATTTGGATTCTAGGTCAAAAACCAAGAAACTTTTGTCTGAACCATTTTCCTGAAATCCGCAGAAATGGCGCTCTAATCGATATTGTTCCATTTAAAATCTGACATTCGAATAACTCGAAAACGAAGGGTCTTGCAAAAGAATGTTTCGTACAAAAGTTGTCAATACACAACACATTTCAATCGTCTACATTACCACCATTCAGAGCTCACGCGATGTAAACAAACGACGGGGTTCAGTGAAAATTCACGATTTTGAAAGTCAGTTTGTCAGTTACATTTGATTATTACTTGGTTTATGACAAATTGAAAATCATGGATATCCGATACACGGTTTCTGAAAAGATCGATATGATCTACATTGACGGTGAAGTGCATAAGAACCCCAGACAAGCATATGACTTGTATGCAGAACGATTTCCTGAAAGAACAACGCCATCCATTAGGTATTTCCAACGCATTACAAAATTATTCTCAGAAACGGGGAGTGTTACAAGGGAAAAACGACATCGAATGAGAACTGTTAGCGGAGAAAATGCGGAAGTTAATGTACTAGCTGCAGTACCCAATAATCCACACGTGAGCTCTCGTGAAATTGAACTCCATTCGGGAATTTCTCGAAGAAGTGTTCTTCGAATACTGAAACGTCACAAATTCCATCCGTATCACATTTGTTTGCATCAAGACCTTCACGGTGATGGTTTCGAAAATCGTGTGCAGTTTTGTCGATGGGGTCTAGCGCAAATGCACAATAACAACTTCATCAACATATTATTTTCTGATGAGTCGACGTTCACCAATCATGGTCAAGTAAATCGACATAATATGCATTACTGGGCGACAGAAAATCCAAGATGGTTACGTCAAGTAGAGCATCAAAGACAATGGGCTGTGAATGTATGGTGTGGTATTTTTCGATCTCGAGTAATTGGACCGTACTTCATTGCAGATACGCTAAATGGAGAGAAGTACAGACATTTCTTAGATCAAGTACTTCCAACATTACTTGAAGTCATACCCAGATTCAGTATGGAACAATATCGATTAGAGCGCCATCTTCGCGGATTTCAGGAAAATGGTTCAGACAAAAGTTTCTTGGTTTTTGACCTAGAATCCAAATCTGCAGTAAAAAATATGGGATGCTATTCAAAAAACAAGAGTTGACCTCAGAATGCCCTTGAAGATGAGATTTGAGGTCAAAGCCAAGGCCACCATCGGATGTCCCCCTCGATACCCTACAATTTTTGTCCGAAAAATTTTCTCGTATCTCATTTTATTTTTGGAAAAAACGCCCGCGACACTTCAAATGCCCCACCCTGTATATATATTCTCATTTCTATACACATATTCCACCTCTATCTATATATTTTTTTTTCTCTTATCAAACGTGACAAACAAATTCATTTTCGGTCGAAATGGATGAAATGGAGAAATTAATTATCGAACAAAAAGATACGGCTCATTCTATTTCCCGTATCGTCATCAATTTGAAGAAGATGGGCGAGGCAAAAATTACAAGTGGCATAGTATCGGCTCGCATTGACAGACTCCATTCCCTTTGGAAGGAATATATATCCTTTCATGCCAAATTAATTCTTTTCGATGATGAGGAATCCCAATCTCACCCTCATTTCACCGAATCTCTCCATGATGCCACTGAAGATGATTATCTAGAACAATTAGGTCCTTTATTGGACATGCAATCAGCGCTGTCTCCTAGTTCTTCTGCTTCCACCACTCAATCTCTCTCTTCTGCCGATCAGGAAACAATTCCCATCTCAATTCAACCGCCTCGACTTTCTCTACCGACTTTTTCAGGTAGATCTCAAGAATGGAGAAATTTCCGTGACCTTTCCAGTCCCATGATCGTTACTCGAAAAGACATCCCTGATGTGCAAAAATTACATTATCTGAAAACTTGCCTAATCGACGAACCGGCTCGATTGATCGGTACGCTCCCAGTTACGGCTGTCAATTTCACTGTGGCATGGAAGACCCTTGAAAAAAGATATGACAATCCTCGATTGTTAATTAACGCTCACGTCGCTGCACTCTTCGACATAAAACCGTGCAATTCCGAATCGGCTTCCGAACTTCGTCGGGTATACAACTCGACAGTTGAAGCTCTTGGAGCATTAGATGCGTTGGAATGCCAAACCACCAATTGGGACGTACTTGTGGTCTATATGACGATTTCCCGTCTCGATTCTCGTACCTGAAGAGACTGGGAAACCTCTCAAGGGGATTCTTCCGCCCCCTCCAAGCTTTCTGATCTGAAAGGGTTCCTTGGGGTTCGTATTCGTGCTTTGTTCCTATTCGAAGCCATGGAACCTCCTTCAAAACAAATTCTACAAAACCACAAATCAAATAAATCCCTCCATTCGAATTTATCTTGAACACATGGGTCATCCCGTACTTCTCATGCGTTTCACGCGACTTCTCGACCCGCCTCCTTTTCGCCATCTACCTCTAGTTCAAGGTCTGTAGCTTCAAATTCTGGAAACTTCAACAAAACATGCTCATTCTGTCAACAAGCTCATTACATCACGAGCTGCCCAAATTTCAAATCCAAACCTGTCAATGAGCGAGAAGACGTGGTTAATTGTTTGAGACTTTGTTCCAACTGCTTGGGAGCGCATCTCTTCCGGGATTGCTGCTCTGAAAAAAGATATCTGGACTGCAGAGGGAGACACAACACGCTGCTCCACTTGGAGACTCCTACCTCAAGGGAAACTTTGATTCTGACTACTCAGCCTTCCAGCAGTGGAACACCCAGACGTCAAGGAGAAGAATCTTCCATTGGTGCCCCAGTGGTGACGCACATGGCCAGTTCGGGCAGGCCAGCTCGATCAATTCTCTTGGCCACTGCCAGGGTCCAAATACAAGGACAGGATGGGAACATCATCCAAGTCAGGGCCCTTTTAGACCAGGGTTCTGAAATTTCATTTGTTTCAGAGGCAGTTGTTCAACTCTCAAGGCTACCCAGGACTAAGATTTCGATACCTCTTATGGGGATAGCGGCCACAACTACTGGTTTTGCCAAATATTCTACCAACGTGAGACTCCAGGCTCGCCACAATCCCAAACTAGATCTCACCGTCGATGTTCTAGTTCTGCCAAAATTGACGGACAAACTGCCGACTGTCCAAGTTCCGGAAATCAATCCCGCCTTGCTGTCCGACGTGCCCTTCGCAGATCCTGATCATGGTCAACCATTGGGCGTTGGGATGATTATTGGAGCCGATCTCTATGGACAAATCCTACGTCATGGTTTGCGTTCCATTCCAGGGACGAATATCATTGCTCAAAATACCGCATTTGGTTGGGTTTTATCTGGCCCTACTGAGTGTCGTTCCTCAATTTCGAACTCCCCACCTCCTCTCTTCACATTACACTGTATTTCTAATTCTAATCTTTCGCAGATCATGGAGAGATTTTGGGCGGTGAAGGAGATATCTTCTCACGAGAAATTACAAAGGCCGGACGATGTATGGTGCGAGCAACACTACGCCAAACTTCATAGACGGGACGAATCAGGCCGTTATGTTGTCCGCCTGCCCCGCCATTCTGATATGCCTCACAGTGCTGCTGAAACCAAAGGGATCGCCACAACATCCTATGCCTATTTGGAACGACGTCTTGGCCGAAACTCGGTGTTGGCCGAACAATATAACCATTTCATGGCCGAGTACATTTCCCTAGGTCATATGCAAGCGATACCTGAGGGCGAGATTACACCTCCTGATACCTGGTCCATACCACACCATCCTGTAATTCCAAGCACTGGCTCGAATAAAAAACTCCGCGTGGTCTTCGACGCTTCTCGTCGTTTGAGTTCTGGCAATTCACTCAACGACTTTCTCTCTGGTCCCGTCTCACAAACGGACCTTCCCCTTCTTCTTCTCGATTGGAGACGCCACACCTTCGTATTCTGCGCCGACATTGTCAAGATGTTTCGGCAAATCCGAATGCATCCCACCGATCAGGACCTGCAGAGAATCATTTGGAAAGATTCTCAAAACTTCCCGATCGAACACCGTCTCTTCACGGTAACCTACGGGACAAAATGTGCCCCTTTTATCGCAATCAGAACCCTCCATCAGCTAGCCATGGACGAGGGTCATCGCTTTCCTTTGGGAGCGCACGCGCTCGTAAAAGAGTCATACGTTGATGACATCCTTTCCGGGGCTGAAGATCTCCAAACCGCTGGAACAACCCGAGATCAATTGATTCATTTGCTCCAAGCTGATGGATTCACTCTCGATAAATGGTCGGCCAATCATCCAGAATTATTGGATGTTCCTTCCTCCAGCTCTGCCCGACCAATCCACAGTCTCTGCTTCAACAATCTGGAGCCCGTGAGAACCCTCGGAATAATTTGGGTCCCTCTTGATGACTCTTTCAGCTCTCCAGTCCCTTCAATGTTTGAATCAATAAATTCCGAAGACTATCGTCAGCCAACTAAACGTGTCATCTTGGCCTGTCTTGCGAGAATTTTTGACCCTTCGGGTTGGATTTCTCCCGTAACGGTCATCGCCAAAATCCTCATCCAAGACCTATGGTTATTAGGCTTGGAATGGGATACTTCTCTTCCGCTCCATATTCCCCGAGTGAAAGCAAATTGATGTTGGAGGGATCAAGATGAAGTCCACATTGGAAGTCCAGGTAGTGAGACGATCCTGTAACTGTACTGGATCACTCGCAGATGGCAGAGATCCATATCTAATCAGGCAGATTGGAATCTTTCAACATTTGACCCATGCGATGAGAAATGTAGGTTCGATCAAGGAACAGTACAGTAGATGGAAGAATTAGGGAAATTCGAGGAGAATTGAGAATAGGAGCACCCATAAATCAGACATCCAGCACAGATTCAGGTTGTAGACATTCCATCCAATACAATATGCCAATTCGAATCCATCAGGATTCGAATTGGCATATAAGTAATCCACTTCAAATCAAGATAAGAGAGAACTTGGCAGAATCAGAGATTGATTTGTAACGACGATCAAAAGATTCGGATATCTAGCTGGAATGCAGGGCCAATATGGCCGTATGATTCCTATAGAACTTCGGACAGATTTAGGCGTAACAGAAAAATCCATGTGAGGTCTAGCAAAGACATTAGGAAAATCTATTCTAGACAAGTTTAGCTGGATGTGTCGCAGGTATGAAAAGTCCGATGGAAGTACAGCTCAAATCCGAATTCAATCAACCTCAATGTAATCCATCGGGATTTGAATGGCATATGAGACATGTGGTTCGAATCAAGATAATAGAGAACCTAGCAGAATCAGAGATTGATTTGTAACGACGATGAAAAGATTCGGATGTTCAGCAGGAATGCAAGTTCAATATAGCCGCATGATTTCTATAGAACTTTAGAGAGATTTGAGCGTACAATTAAAGTCCAGGTAAGATCCAGCAAAGATATTAAGGGGATCTATTCTCAACAAGTTCAGCTGGATGTGTCGAAGGTATGGAAAGTCCGATGAAAGTACAGCACAAATCCGAATCCAATCAACCTCATTTGGATCCATCGGGATTTCAATGGCATATAAGACATGCGGTTTGAATCAAGATAAGGGGAACCTGGAAGCAGCAGGGATTGACTTGTGACGACGATACAAACCATTCGATTATTTAGCTGAAATGCAGGTCCAATATGGCCGCATGATTCCTATAGAACTTGAGACAGATTTGGGCGTACGAGGAAAGTCTACGTGAGGTCCAGCGAAGATATTAGGGAGATTTATTCTCAACAAGTTAAGCTGGATGTATCGAGAGTATGAAACGTCCGATCAAAGTACAGCTCAAATCCGAATTCAATCAACCTCATTGTAATCCATCGGGATTTGAATGGCATATAAGTAATCCAGTTCGAATCAAGATAAGAGGGAACTTGGCAGAATCAGAGATTGATGTGTAACGGCGATACAAAAGATTCGGATATCTAGCTGAAATGCAGGTCCAATATGGCCGTATGATTCCCTATAGAACTTCGGACAGATTTGGGCGTAAAAGAAAAATCCAGTTGAGGTCCAGCAAAGATATTAGGAAGATCTATTCTCAACAAGTTTAGGTGTCTGAAGTTCTATAGAAATCATGCGGCCATATTGGACCTGCATTTCAGCTAGATAATCGAATGGTTTGTATCGTCGTCACAAGTCAATCTCTGCTGCTCCCAGGTTCCCCTTATCTTGATTCGAACCGCATGTCTTATATGCCATTCAAATCCCGATGGATTCCAATGAGGTTAATTGGATTCGGATTTGTGCTGTACTTTCATCGGACTTTCCATACCTTCGACACAACCAGCTGAACTTGTTGAGAATAGATCCCCTTAATATCTTTGCTGGATCTTACCTGGACTTTCATTGTACGCTCAAATCTTCCTAAAGTTCTACAGAAATCATGCGGCCATATTGAACTTGCATTTCTGCTAGATATCCGGATCTTTTGATCGTCGTTACAAATCAATCTCTGATTCTACCAGGTTCCCTCTTATCTTGACTCGAACTGGATTTCTTATATGTCATTCAAATCCCGATAGATTCCGATGAGGTTGATTGAATTCGGATTTGAGCTGTAGTTCCATCGGACTTTTCATATCTGCGACACATCCCCCTGAACTTGTTGAGAATAGATCTCCCTAATATCTTTGCTGGACCTCAACTGGATTTTTCTTTTACGCCCAAATCTGTCCGAAGTTCTATAGGAATCATACGGCCATAGTGGACCCGCATTTCAGCTAGATATCCGAATCTTTTGTATCGCCGTTACAAATCAATCTCTGATTCTGCCAAGTTCCCTCTTATCTTGATTCGAACTGGATTACTTATATGCCATTCAAATCCCGATGGATTCCAATGAGGTTGATTGGATTCGGATTTGTGCTGTACTCTCATCGGACTCTCCGTACCTTCGACACATCCAGCTCAACTTGTTGAGAATAGATCCCCTCAATATCTTTGCTGGATCTTACCTGGACTTTCATTGTATGCTCAAATCTTCCTAAAGTTCTATAGAAATCATGTGGCCATATTGAACTTGCATTTCTGCCAGACATCCGAATCTTTTCATCGTCGTTACAAACCAATCTCTGATTCTGCCAGGTTCTCTATTATCTTGACTCGAACTGGATTTTTTATATGCCATTCAAATCCCGAAGGATTACAATGAGGTTGATTGAATTCGGATTTGAGCTGTACTTTGATCGGACTTTTCATACTCTCGATACATCCAGCTTAACTTGTTGAGAATAAATCTCCCTAATATCTTCGCTGGACCTCACGTAGACTTTCCTCGTACGCCCAAATCTGTCTAAAGTTCTATAGGAATCATGCGGCCATATTGGACCTGCATTTCAGCTAAATAATCGAATGGTTTGTATCGTCGTCACAAGTCAATCCCTGCTGCTTCCAGGTTCCCCTCATCTTGATTCGAACCGCATGTCTTATATGCCATTGAAATCCCGATGGATTCAAATGAGGTTGATTGGATTCGGATTTGTGCTGTACTTTCATCGGACTTTCCATACCTGCGACACATCCAGCTCAACTTGTCTAGAATAGATTTTCCTAATGTCTTTGCTAGACCTCACATGGATTTTTCTGTTACGCCTAAATCTGTCTGAAGTTCTATAGGAATCATACGGCCATATTGGACCTGCATTCCAGCTAGATATCCGAATCTTTTGATCATCGTTACAAATCAACCTCTGATTCTGCCAAGTTCTCTCTTATCTTGATTTGAAGTGGATTACTTATATGCCAATTCGAATCCTTCAATTTTCTAAAGGATCTATCCTCCATTCAAATCCCTCGCAGCATCAACTTCTCCGCTTCCGCCTTGGCTGTCCAACTTCATGGCTTCGCCGATGCATCCAGCAGAGCCTTTGCTGCGACTATATATATTCGCATAGTTCATGCTTCAGGTCAGTGCTCGACCTTCCTTTTGGCTGCGAAAACGAAAGTAGCCCCCGTAAAAACTGTAAGCATCCCACGTTTAGAGCTTTGTTCTGCAGTTCTCTTAGTTCGACTCTTTCTCCATGTTCAGCAGAGTCAATCTTTCTCCTCTCTCCCCATATTCGCGTGGCTCGACAGTAAAGTCGCGCTACACTGGATCCACAAGCATCCAAGCAGTTGGACTACCTCTGTAGCCAACAGAGTCTCCCACATCCAGACTTCAATTTTAAACCTTCGCTGGGGCTACGTGCCTACCAAGGAAAATCCCGCGGTTCTGGCAACCCGTGGAAATTCTCCTGGCGAATTGAAAATCTCAAATCTCTGGTGGCACGGTCCAACTTGGTTGAAAGAACCCAACGATTACTGGCCTCTGCAAGCCGATTTCGTGGACTTAACCCCAAATGAAGAAACTCGACCTCAAACAGTCATGTGCGTACAAACTACTCACGATTCCTTCGAAATTCTATCACGATTCTCTTCTCTGCATGAATTACTACGTGTCGTAGCCTACTGTGTGAGATTTTACAATCTTCGCAGAGGCCTACTATCTCAGCCACTACCTCCATTCATCTCTGTGGACGAAAGCCGGGACGCTGAAGAACGTCTGATAAAGATGGTTCAGTCAAGAGCGTTTTCCAACGAAATCACGACCCTCAAGGTGAATTCATACCTCCCATCTCGTAACCCCTCGAGTAAACTCAACCCATTTCTCGATAGGGAGGGTATGTTACGAGTAGGAGGAAGACTACAAAATACTTATCTCCCTTTCAATGAGTGCCATCCTCCTATTCTCCCGAAATCAAGTCCGCTCAGTCATCTCTTCATCGCCCACGCTCATTCGCAAGCCCTACATGGGGGCACTTCTATAACTTTGGGGTTCTTACTAAAACGTGTGTGGATTGTTGGTGCCCGAGTTCTCGTAAAAGCGCACATTCGCCGGTGTGTACTCTGCTTCAAGCAACGTCCTCGAGTAGGACAACAACTCATGGGTAATTTACCGGCACCACGCGTTCTTCCTTCCCGGCCTTTCACCCATACTGGTTTGAACTATGCAGGTCCCATTTCATTATCAGTCAGTACGGGACGGGGTCAGAAAACTTACAACTTATATATCTCTCTCTTCGTCTGCTTCTCCACCAAAGCAGTGCACCTGGAAGTCGTTAGCGATGCCACCTCTCAGGCTTTCATTGCGGCGTTTCGACGGTTTTCTGGACGTAGAGGACTCCCCACTGAACTATTTTCTGACAATAGTACAACCTTTCGAGGTGCAGATTCCGAACTCAAAGCTCTTTTTCGATCCTCCTCCGATTTTTACTCCGAGACCTCACGGCTCCTAGCTCAAGACGGAGTTGAATGGAGTTTTATACCGCCTGATGCCCCTCATTTCGGGGGTTTGTGGGAAGCAGGGGTCCGATCAGTTGAAGGCCATTTGCTGAAAGTGATCGGCGAGCAACGCCTCACCTTCGAAGAAATCCCTACTGTGCTCGCTCAAATAGAAGCTTGCCTGAATTCAAGACCTCTGTGTCCCCTCACCTCTGATCCGGACGACTTGTCCGTCCCAACTCCAGGGCATTTCTTAACCGGCTCATCTCTGAATTCTGTACCCGAACCCCCTCTCACTGATATTCCGGAAAATCGTCTTTCTCGTCAACAACTATTGCAACGAATGCACCAGCATTTCTGGGTTCGTTGGTCACGTGAGTACCGACACCACCTTCAGCGAAGAACCAAATGGCGAACTCCACTGGAAAACTTTCGCGTCGGCCAACTTGTAATCGTTCAAGATGAATGCTTCCCTACCTCTAAATGGCCCCTTGGTCGCATTGTCGCAACATACCCCGGTACTGATGGTCGAGTTCGAGTAGCTACCCTACGTACCGCTACCACGACTCTCAAACGCCCTATCTCTAGTTTATGTTTATTACCGTTGCCTCTCCCCGATTCTGAGCCACCCGCTGACGACGAAGGCGGGCGGAATGTTCAGGTTCTTATACGCGTAGGATTCCCCTTGGCTGCTTCTGGGTGGACCGAGTAGCTCATAAGCGGACGAGGGGTTTCCTCGCTTTTCTTGACCCCCTTCTTTCCTATGGGAGCCTCAAGGAGGTTCTCCAGCGGAGAAGAAGGGTCTACTGCCCCCCTTGTTTCCAACTCGTCGGAGTTGAGTGCGGTCTCGAATTACGCAACGACACCAGTTATCGCGCGTTTCCCAATCTCTCTCTCAATATTTATAAATTTCCTCTAACTCGCCCTCGTGCTCGCCTATTTCAATTCAACATTGTTCCGTTATTCAAATTCGGGACCACCTAATGAGATGAATCATTCTCATTTTCTTTGTATAATAATTGTGACGATCTGTGAAGTGGAGAAAGAAGTGTGAATTATATTGAATGTGAATTCAATCCATACGTGTCATTATTTCGCGATTGAACTCCTTCCTATCTCGATCCTCCTTTCTCTCTTTCTTCTCGAATTCTTCCTAGGATTACAATTCCCATCTCCTATTCCTAAAACACCATTCACGGATGTGCCATTGGAATCCGCAAATGTGAAATGGTGGATTCAACGTGGCTGCTTGAAATTAAGAACATCGTCAAGAAGTTTCCGAATTTTATCAAATTTCGTGGCCAAAGGCTTTTCAGACGGTTTTCAGGACTACTTTCAGTTTGTATCGCAATCGAGAGAAGGAATTAGTTGAGTATTCTTCTGCAGGTGAAAACTATGTTTCTTGCAATGACGTTGAGGGCTTGATTCAAAAGTTGGGAATACTATATGGAGCCAATCAATGGAGATTATTCATGGATCCCTCGAAGACAAGCTTGAAAGCAGTTTCATTGCATTATACAAATGAATATGCGTCCATACCTATTGCTCATCCTGTTTACTTGAAGGAATCATATGCGAATGTTGAAACTATTCTTGAAATAATTAAATATGACAAACATAAATGGCAAGGATGTGGGGATTTGAAAATTATTTCCATGCTTCTTGGACAACAATCGGGTTACACAGAACATTCGTGTTTTATATGGCTATGGGATAGCAGGAATATAAATGAGCATGACGTTGAGAGAAATTGGCCTCTCCGTAGAACGCTGAAACCAGGAGACCCCAACATTATTCAAGAACTATTGGTAGATCCTGGAAAAATTCCGTTACCTCCGCTCCATATTAAGTTGGGATTGATGAAGCAATTTGTAAGAGCTCTTGATCGTAACGGTGCATTATTTCAATATCTTACGGATAAATTCTCTCATTTAAGTGAGGCAAAGATGAAAGGAGTATTTGTTGGACCACAGATACGACAACTAATGAGAACAACAGAAGTTGAAGATGTCATGACATCCGTCGGAAGAGAGGCCTGGATCAGTTTTAGAAAAGTTGTTGGAAGATTTTTAGGCAACAATAAATCTAGTAACTGGAAAGAGCTGGTTGAAGACATGATTGAGAAATTCCACAATTCACGCTGTAATATGAGCGTGAAATTGCACTATCTACACTCTCACTTACAATGGTTTCCAGAAAATTTAGGTGATGTAAGCGAAGAGCAAGGTGAGCGATCTCATCCGGATCTCAAAGAGATGGAAAGGCGTTATCAGGGTGAATGTTTTCCAACAATATCAGCTGACTACTGCTGGTATCTTCAACGTGATGATATGAACGTTGCACATAAAAGGCCTTCTGAATCATAATCTTTACTGCATAAAAAAAAAGATTCCATTAGTCGGTCTGAAGTAGTTTTAAGCATGTTCAAATATTTAGCTCAAGGCCGTAAGAGGCTTTTGCCTCACGTTGAACCAGCACCCTGAATCGTGAGAGGCGAGGGGTCTCACGTGAATCCAGCACTCCGAATCGTGAGAGGCAAGGGGACTCACGTTAATCCAGCACCCCGAATCGTAAGAGGCGAGGTGACTCACGTTAATCCAGCACCCCGAATCGTGAGAGGCAAGGGGAGTCACGTTAATCCAGCACCCCGAATCGTAAGAGGCAAGGGGACTCACGGTCATCCAGCACCCCAAAGGGGACCCGATCCTATTACGTCCACGTCGTTGTCCCTGGGTAACGCTAAACATAGGACAGTTTCTCAGTCGCCAATTGGGAAAATTGCGATTCCAACTTCTGCTTGGAGCAGGCGGATCAATTCTGATCGCGGATTCGTTATCAGCGTCTGAAAAGCCGTTGTGCACGAAATTTGATGAAACTTGGAAACTTTTTGACGATGTTCCTAATTCCGAGCGGCCACGTTGGATCCGCCATTTTTCATTTGCGGATCTCAATGGCACATCCGTGAATGGTCATCTTCAAAAATCCCGTATACGCATATTTATGAAAACTTAGTTGAAATTCGTTATTCACAAAATCAGTAAGAATAGCATGTTGAGTTTCCAGCATTTCGGATTTCGAGAAATCTAGTCTCTCATGTTCATGTTATGCAAAATTGCGCAACCTCAAAACGCCTCATACGCGAATTTATAGGTGATAATATAGGTCTCTCGCGATTTTGCTTCACCATTGTGTATCTACCATATCGGGAATGTGAATTTCATTGTTTTCCTGCATAACATTCATACTCTGTGTCCATAAAAACCTCCGAACAAAAATTTTCGAGAAAACTAACTCAGTAGGAAAATTTTGTGTGAAAGGGTTGATTGGAATACTCATTACGTTACAGGGATATACTTCGTAATCCCAAATAGCCATAACTTCGGGAGGGAAAATCGAAATCGAGCCCTCAAACTCTCAAATTGCAGAGTAAGAGTGGGACTAAATGATGCAATTAGAGATGAAGATCAACAAAATTTTGCGCGCCCTGTGCATAACCTCAAGAGTAGCCAGAAACGTCATTTTTGGGGTATATCACCTCGAATATGTCAAAACCGTGACGTGCTGGGGCAATTCTGACTCCAGATTCGGATTCTACGTGAAAATCCACTTCGGAAATGACCTCCAGTTCACCAACAACTGACAAGCCCCTATTATTTGCAGGCCTGTGTGATCTTCAGAAAGCCTGGAACTTATTGCCTGCCATCCTCCATACCATGCCCAAATGATTCAGAAATATGTACCTGGAGAACTGTGGAATTTCAACTGTCCTGGTAAGAATAAATCCTGGAAGCGCGACCAAAGCGTAAGCTGAGAGTAATTTAAGCGTAATAAGCGTAACGAATGGTTATTTAGGCGTCATTTAGAAATCAATCCGAACATTTCCAGGTTTCATTTGTTTCAATAGCTACTTCCTCCACTTTTGGATTCTCACTAGTGCGCAGTCGTCATAACGTCAACCAGCTCTTGAAGAGTCTTCGGATGCAGTTGAGCTCACACGGGAAGATCGGGATTATTATTTCCTCCCAACATTGGAGTCCAGAATTTCATTCAGCACCCTTGAAAATCCCTAGAACTCGTGTTACACATAACAATATGATTTCGTTCATTAGAACCGGAATGACTAAATTCACGTGTGTCATAGTGTATTCGCCATCTTGAATTCGTTTTTTGACGCCAGGTTTGGATTCTTCACCCTCCGAAACCCCCAGGGCCCATGTTTCATACAAATCCGTTTACGACTGCGAAGTTGACTGGATTCACGTCCGCTATCTTGGATCCCCTATCATGAATTCGGGATTCGACCCCAAATTCGAATTCAGCACTCTCGAAAACCCTTAGAACCCATGTTTCATATGAATCTGTCAACAAATGCGAAGTTGACCAAATTCACGTCCGCCATCTTGGATCTGCTATCATGAATTCAGGATTTGACCCCACATTCGAATCCAGTACACTCGAAAACCCCTAGAACCCATGTTTCATACAAATCTGTCCACAAATGCAAAATGGACTAAATTCACGTCCGCCATATTTGATCCGCTACCTTGAATTCGGGATTCGACTCCAGATTCGGATTCAGCACCCTTGAATCCTTTAGCACGCATGTTGCATAAGAATCCGTCCATAAATGCCAAAACGACTGAATTCACGTCCATCATGCGGATCAACCATCTTGAATTCGTTTTCCGACGTCCGATTCGAATTCGTCACCCTCCGAAACCCCTGGAACTCATGTTCCATATCAATCTGTCCACAAATGCAAAATTGACTGAATTCACGTCCGCCATTTTGAACCTGATGCCTCGAATTCGGGATTTGACTCCAGATTCTGATTCAGCACCCTCCGGAAACTCCTAGGACCCATGTTTCATGATAATCCGTCGATCCGAGCCAAGATAACGAATATTCAAGAATTGCGGAGAAAATGAGGTATATATATATGTGTACAGCGGAGAGAATTTCCTCCGAGATCACCTATTTTTTCAGAAGAAAACGAAGAAAAAATAGAGGGATTCGTACGACTGCGATAAAAACAGAATGGTCCTTGGGGAAGGGTTTGAAGAAGGTCCTCTATAAATTTCATCCAATTTGGTCCACTCGGTCCAGAGTTATCCCAGGTACAGACAGACAGACAACCTCATGGATTATCAATCAGTATTGCATGAAATGAGAAACTATCCAATTTCTAATCGGATTACCCAAGTATTTTAGAAGACACGGTCAGAGCGTACGATAGCGGGTGCCATAGGCACTCCATGCTGGTATACTACGTTTACCGATGAGTGCCTGATGAGAAGTCGAATGAGTTACCCACATAGCACGAATGCCTCAGTGGTATATCCAGAACATCCTGACAATATTACAATATTTCTAGAATGTTGTAATATATTCTGGAGATATTGCTTTGACATTTATGCTATGTGGTCAATGTTCAGTCCCAAGCTTGAGTGTTGAGATTCGTCCGCCTTCGAATTTCAGACCATTGGTCCAGTGGCCATAGATCTGAAACGCCCATCCCACTCATACCAATGCAATGGTATATACTTGTGAACATGTGATACGTGGATGTTGTCACATGTCCGTACTTTAACGTCCGTATGTAAGGCCGTTTCTTCGGATCTGTGACTACTGCATGGGCCTCCTGTCTTACGGATACATATTGAACTGTTGAATATTCTCACCGTGAAGGATGAACTTACATTCGACCAATAGTGTCATTTTCCAGGTCACTCAGACATCATGACCCATTACTCACATGATATTATATGAAAAAGCATATCGTGAACCAAAATTGTTCGTGCCTGCCCCCGAGGCACCTTTACGTGGTAACGGCGAGCAACAGGTCACTGGCAAATCCCTTGGGTGAAGGCGTCTAAGCCGTTATGGCACCCACAGAAAAAAGTACGATGCAGGGACTCGGAAACCCGGTATCAGCGATCGGTCAGCGTGAGCAAGCGGGCCCGCCATCGTCATCATCATGCGACCGCAGCTCTGATTTGGTAGAAAACTTGGCTTTGTGAGAGTCAAATGCTACAAGTTCAACATCAACTCCGTGGTATCAGCGATTGAACAACTCTTGTGTTGTTTGTGGATGATATATCATCACGAATCAAGGAAGGCAATTGACCAATGTACCTCAAACACATCACAAAAACTGCTACAATATAGATATCAGTGGAATGGACAATTCTTGGACTCCAGAAATATTATGCGCCACTTGCTCCCTGCGAATCACGGGGAAAAAGAAACAGATATTCGCTTCCCCTACGATCTGGCGAGGGCCAGAAGATCATGACACTGATTGCTATTTCTGCTTGACCAATACATTTTGGTACAACAAACAGAATAACTCTCAAATATCTCATGCATCTGTTCAATCTGTGACTCATGCTGTTTTGATCAACATCGAGCAGGTTGAAAACGAACATCAGTTAATTGAACATTGTTGTTAATTATTCCACTCTTCAAAGCGAGAGAATAGCGAATAATTAACATACGATCGTCAGGGATAACGATGGAGCGTGCCGGTCATTCTTCGCGTGGTCCGTGTCGAATAGGAGGGAAAGGAACGTATTCTTTTGAAAATCACTCACCCGATTTTGTTGACAAATAAGTTTAATTAACAGCAGAATGATTCACAATATTTACGTTTGAATACAGTATAATTAATATAAATTCACTACGATAGCAACGCGGAAGCAAAACGCGTAACAGAGAGAGTAAGCAGCGTGCAGAAGTAAGGCCACGTGAAAAAGGGTATCAAAAGCAATTACGTGCGTTACTCTTCAACTCGATACCGGGAGTGAGTGTGTGAAGCGTCGGTGACTCCTTTCCCCCCGACCCTTCCTAATTACAACATATTAGATTCATATAGGTCTATGTTCGATGTTCCTGGAGGAAGGGGCATATAATAACCAGGTGCGCCTGGAAGAGAGCATTGACTACTGTCAAGACAATTATGCAAGTAAGTATGTTAGATGGTGTTGCAGGTAGTCTGCAGGAGTTTCCAAAATCGCACTCCTCCAACAGGCGCATACGGCCTTGAATTCAAGTTCTCCGCTTGGAGTTCGGAAAGGACCGAACAGATGCCTACTGATGAAATGTGTCCTGAAACCGAAACTAATGATACTGATACAAGAATGTCATTTGAATAATTCGAAAATCAGCAAGCTGAGGAGCTGAATGAATGGCAAAAATCAGAAGATGGTCAACCAGGAAATTCCAATGGTTTTACTCAGGACGAGCTAAGTGACTTGATTCGAGATGCAGGAGTTTCGAAAGGAATCTCTGAACTCGTAGCTCCTAGATTGAAAGAGAAGAATTGTTTAGCCCCAGGTACTCCAGTGAGTTTCTATCGTGATCGAGATCGCCCATTCCGGAAATTTTTCTCTGCAGCAAAGGGTTTGGTTTATTGCAATGATCTTGAAGGACTAATAAATGAGTATGAGAATGAGAGATTCTACCAAGACTCGGCAGATTTTGAGAGAACATATCAAGGAGTTTGGAATGTGAACATGATGTCAGACTATTGTTGGTCTGCGAAAAGACACTCGTCAAATATACACAAGAGGAAATCCCTCCGCAGATCTTCGAACAACAGAAAAACACGTCGTACATGAATTTTCAGTTCGTAGCGAGTATACGACTCCGCTACACAATTCCGTTTGAGGAATCCAATCATCCGACCAAAAAGATTCCAGTATAAAACGTGTGAACTTCAATTCTGAATCAGAATTGCATCATCATCCGCAATTTCATCCATAGTACGAAGGAACCCTTGGAAAATGACCGCAAATAGATGTGAACACACACATACTCACGCGCCCGCCTGAGTTAACACAAAACTACGTGCACGCACACGCATCATATATGTGGATGAGCAAATACATACGATTCCATACACAGCACTCACATATATGAATCTACACACACGAGCAGGATAAGAAGGCGGGAGGGGGGATTCCATCAAAATTGAATCATTTGAATTGAGCTATTTGCCTTCCATGTGACATTGATTCTAACGCGACAACGTCATATCAATACCGGATCCGTAACCAGCTCACTCCAAGGCATAAAAGTCAATTGGTTTGAGACCTCTTCCTAACGAAGATATTAGCCGGGAAATCTACATAAGGACCCCGCCTTTATATGACCTCCAAATGACCTTGGAAGGTTATTTTGACTAACAAGCCAATGACATATCTGGATGTGAAATTTTCCGTTCTTTTAGAATCCGGGGTCAAAAAAATCATATCACGTGGTTTAAGGTGTTTGACCTTCATTTGACCTTGATCCTGACGTGATGGAGTCATGTCGACACCGGGATTGTAATCAGTGACCTCAAAAACATAAAAGTCAACCACGGTGAGAGATGCTCCACCTCAATTTCATTTTGTGGCCCTGTATATTCAGCCAGTGGACGCCACAAAAGTATGAGAAATTTCCATTGCGCGCTCATCAAAGAACTCGCTTTATTTTGTAAAATAATAGTCGAATCGATTTCAAACTCTCTAAAAAGTTTGCCCATACAGTGACGAACAACTCTGTCCCTGGAAGTTTTTTGTAGCTCATATTTTCCTCGATACTTTTTTCATGTGAAGCATGGAAAACATAGTTTTCACTTCTGATTAAAAAATTGATTGATAGTTATCAACTTTTACGATTTTTTCTAAGACTGTCATCTTCGGGGAAGTATTGCGAATCAGAATCCGCAAGATTCATTATGATAGGGGTGAGTCCGGTGGTATCGACACTTCGACAGTACCGACACCCTATGATCCTGGCTCATTAACAATAGAAGGGAATAATGTGATCATGTATACTCTGGAAGGTTGCGATGAAGCCAAACATATTTCGAGTATGACATTTTTCAATTGTTATTGTAGCAGTTACACGACGTTGAATATTTTTCTCATAATCTTGGCTGCCGGAACATAATTTTGGATCATTGATTACTGTTGTTAAGGCAAGCAGTAGTTCTTCCGATAGAATGTATCTTTTCTTCAAGTCATGAACTATTTTTCAAGGCTTCTTGTCATATTCCAATAATGGTGACAGAACCAGGAAATCAGGAAAATCTCAGGGATTTTTATTATTCTGGACATCTCAGGGAAATCTCAGGGAATTTCGAAAATGAAATTGGGAACTCGGGGAAACGTGTGGCAAGTCGAGTTTCAAATTGAAATTCGGTATTGCCATTGTTTTCTTTCTGCTTTTACCTAACTCTGAACTGATTCTTATGGAAATCTCACATTGGAAATAATACATATAAATATAATTTATGATTTTTCTTTCTTATCAAAATGGAATTAGATGGAGGGAACATTTAACAATTTTTCAATACAGAAAATAGCTGATATCTAGAGGAATATAAATAAATTGTGGTAATCGGTCAGATTTTTTTTAATTTTTCAAGAATATTTCGAGATTATCTAATTCTTACAGTTCATCTGTATTCCTCTAGTGGATAAATTTGAACTTTTTTCTGTATTGGAAAATTGTTGATTGTTAATTATCCTTTCCATTCAATTCTATTCTGATAAGGAAACAACTTTCAGTGCTTTTTTCAAAAAATCACAATTGACCAAAATTTATCCAGTAGGACATAGGGAGTGAGTTCGTAACTTTCACTACACAAAAATTTGAAAAATCAATCAATAACCTGATAGCACATGGAAAATTCTTTCTCAAGAACAAGAAATAGAATTTTTCAAGAACTTCTTTTGAATTTGATGAATTCAACAAGAGTTTGGGGGAGTTCAATGTTTGAGACATTAACGAGTCCTGTGAGAGTACTGAAACAATTTTGAAAGTATTCTCACAGTACCCTCATAGTATTCGTGAATGTCCTAAACATTAAACTCCTCCAGAGTTCATTATAAATTCATCAGTTCGAAAAGAGTTCTTGAAGAATTCTATTTCTTGTTCTTGAAATAGAATCCATCGTGTTTCATCTGGGTACAGATCTCATACAGCACGTCTACTCTGTAAATCCGAATCAGTAAAAAGTACTGAGAATCAGTGAATTCCACTGGCGAATCAGTCCTGAGTCGTCCACAGTGGACGACTTAGGACTGGTTGGTCAGTGGAATTTACTGATTCTCAGTACCTTTCACTGATTCGGATTTAGAGAGTAAATATGGCATCCATCAAGTATTCAATGGATATTGCAATATTCGTCTAATATTCTTTTGACGTCCATTGGATCTGCATTGGATGTCGAAAATATCTCAGATATCCAATTCATATCCTTGTGCCGTATGAGATTTGGCTTGGTTCGGAAGGAGGATACAAAAAATGATGAAACAAACCTCCAGAAAACCTCTTATTTATACACAGTCACGAATCGCATTGTAGTTGTTCTCGAAAATTTTCACGAATACTTTCCCAGTAAACATTTTTGAATCCCTCTTTTGGATCACTCTAGAAGATACATTGAAGCGATCCAAAAGATGCCTTACAATGTTGCGTGATACATCTTCTATATACATTTAAGATATCTATGTCCCGTAAGATTTCCACAAAAATGTTTATTGGGTTCCCTTTCATCATATGAATTGTGAAATAACCCTGCTTAAAAAGACCTATTAGAACCGATTAGAAAATTTTCGCCTGAATTTGATCGGTTCACGTCAAGGAAGAGGTGATCAAAATCTCGTTGATGTTTCACCTGTATTCAAGTGGTCCTCACTCTCTTTTTGAAACCAATCGAAATCTATTGACCTTGAGCGGACGGGACTAGTCTCAAGAGGGACCACCCTGGGAAACACCATTTTTTTTGTTTCTCAGGGGGGATTTGGTGTGTTGAACACAGGAGAAATGGTAAAAAATTCTTTGAGTTACCCCTCCTGTAAAGGTTAAGGAGGTAGCCTGGTGTAAAACATCAGAAACAAGCACTTTTTTGTGGATGTATTTCAGAAACAACTGTTCAGCATATAGTTTTGCAATTTGCAGCATTTCTTGTTCGCATATTGAAGAATTCAAATTAATTCTTCGGTGCAGTTATGTGAAAGTTTAAGCAAGGTACAGCAGCAAATATGGAAAAAGAGTGAAAATTCACTCTTATGGAGTGAAAACTCACTCTTTAGGTGTGAAATCTCACTCTTGTTGGACTTGCAGTATTTTCACACTTTAGGAGTGGATTCTCACTCTTTAGGAGTGGATTTCCACTCTAAAAAATTTGGAGAGTAATTTTTCTGAAATGAAAAACAAAAAGAGGTGTTTGTCTTTTCATGTTCTACGTCAGGCTATCCCCTTGAAAGATATTTCCTCTCAGTATTTGGTTGGATTGTCCAAGCCACCAACATCCTCAATGTTTGAGAGCCCTCGTTATGTCAGTTCCGAAAGCATTCATGAAGAATCCTTGATTATTCTTTTTGAATACCAGAGATTCATAGAGGACTCATTTTGAACTGTCATAACAGGGACTCTCAGAGAATCCCACGATGCATTCATCAAGAATCATGGCCCTGAAGACATTGGCTGAAATCTGTCGGCCAACTACTGTAACTTCTCATTCAAAAATGTCACAGTATTTTTCACGACAGAAATCGATTGAGTATTTTCCAATTGTTCATTTGATTCTCCTGAATTTTTCATAAAAAACTTCCCGTAAAAACTTACATGAGTTGACTGATAGATTTCAGCCGATGTCATCAGGGTCATTGAAGAATTCTTTATAAATATATCGGGACCAGCGTGCTGTGTGGGCTTGCAAATTTCATCAAGTGCTGGTAAAGAGGTGATGACCGAATCGACCAAAAATTTTGAAAAATTTGTTCCCACGAAAATGATCTGGAACTAAAAATGAATCAGGTTATGGAAATGAAGTTTATTTTAGATTGACTTGTAAATTCTACCAGATTTTCTAAGATGAGATATTTAACAACAGTATGATATTTATGAATTTGTTTTGATGTATTATAAAAATCTATCTCATGTCCAGTCGATACATTTATCTTGAATTCATCCACCTACGTGCGATTTCGAATTAGAAATGACATACAATCCGATATCCCTCTAAATACATGAAGAATCATTTTCAGATCACCCTCCTCTTGATAATCCATGCGTGCCATATTGATATCTAGTACAAGTGAAATGAAGTAGTAAAGAAGGAGTAGAGTAGTGAAGGCTCTGAAAACAGCCTAGTTCGCAAACATCACAAAGTTTCAACGTATTTTGATTTATCATCTGGAACGTTAATTCTTATTGTAGACGGAGGTGCAATATTTGAAGTGAAAAAAGTGCTGTGATTATGATTTGATATTTATTTGCCAGTGATGAGAAAATGTAACTGCGTATTGAATTAACAAGATTGCATCAAAATCATTTTTATCGTTTGAAAATATATGAACTGAGATGGAACCTGTGGTTTCGATTCATAAATACAGTAGAACTCCAATTATCCGAATCAATTGCGACCAGACCCCATTCGGATAATCAAATATTCGGACAATCGGATTTTTCACGGGAAAAAGGGATTTTTTGAAGGAAGGAAAACTATACATACTCAACTGTGCGTCCTAAAAGAGAGAGAGAAAAAACCGTTCTGGAATGGATTCGGAAAATCGGCGATTCGGATGATTGGAGTTCGGATAATTGGAGTTCTACTGTATTACTCTCATTTTGTCATGTATTTTACCAGAGCTGGGTTCGTTACGTAATTTTGTAATTTCTTACGTAATATACCTGGTTTCTGAAGTATAATGTATGTAAGATCCTTTAACCCTCCTCAAGTGCAAGAAGCTGATTTTGCACGTAAAATACTCAGTTTTTCTTACATCCCTATCAAAAACATCCAGGTGAGTCCCATGGGAATCTACATGGGAATTTCTGGAAATTTCATGGGTACCCATTGATTTCCATGTGGGTTCCTAGGCAATCTCAGGTGTGACTCGCGGGGACTTCTGATGGGGGTGTCATGAACCATATAAAATACTTGGGAATATATTATTATATCAACTCTGCACGGAGAGATATGTAGAATTGAATTTGCTATGGTGCTTTGTGATCGAAGAACAGGCTGAATATACGCAGTAAAAAATTTTGTATTGAAAACTGTCCACTCAATATTCGTACCGGAAGTCAACACAAAAAATTATCAAATTGATAGAGTTTCAATGTAAATTAACACTTTCGCGCCAATTCCACACATGCTTTGTAACAATATTCGAAACGAATTTTGAGTGGACCGTTTGGGACATCCGCATGTGTTGAAAATACACAAAATTTTTTACCCTGTAGACACCTGATCACATTTACAATCGTCTTACAGTAAATTCCATCGGAAAGTCAGTCCGTTCCTCGGTTTCAATAATCACGTAGTCAATTCAACTATAAATATCTCTCCGTGTGCGTTCAACGATGAAAATTATCAAATTTTATGCTTATCATCAAAATTCTATTTGCTGAGTCAAAATAATTGATACTTGAGCGTTGGAGAACATTTTATTTGTACATAATATAAAAGTTCACAAACCTCAGGGAAATTTACAAAAAGTACTCCTGGAGAACCGGGAGTTCTCAGGGAATTTGGAAATGAGATTTTTGTCGCCACCCTGCCTTCGAAACATGAAAGAATGTATGAATGTCGGTACTGTACGACACTTCTCGGAGAGCTTGATATTTTGATTTTTGAATTTGTCAATTCAATTTGTATTCGATGTTGACCTTGAGGGAGATATCATATCGATCTCCAATCAGTGATGATAAAAGTATCTGATCATGATCTCAGAATTGAGAATTTTTTCACAAAATCAGAATTATACTGGAAAATGCTGAGGGTGTCGGTACTGCTGGATTCTCCCTTACATCGAAAAATGCCCGAGTTAGAACGAGTTCAATGTTGGAAAAAATTGAATTCTGGATCGAAAAGAAGGTGCTCTTTTTTTTCTTGGAAAGTATCAGTCATAAAACGAAGTCGTAAACGGAGACATATTGATTTTCCAAGCCATATCCCCCAGTGTTATTAGATTTTTCATTAGATTTATTAGAATTCCGATTTTATTTTTCGACCCCTTTTGAGTCAACTTTGAGTATACTTCTCCACGCTCCCGAGCGTTCACCCGGTTCTTGCATGAGTGTACTCAATTGTACAGATTTTCTATGATGATATGGTTCGAAGATACTTCTTCCTCGAACCTGATTTCTCGCACAAAATTTCCCCGAACAGAATTTCCTTGGGACAAAATTGCCAGAGTATTGTGTGGGGGAATCTCTTCCCGAGAGGATTTTGTTTTGTTGTTTTATTTTATTCGGATTACGTGACCCTCGAAGCATAAGAGAAGTGCGGCCAGTCTACCCTCTGGTTCATCACACTCAGTTTGTTCTGTGTCCCTGTGATATTGTTCAACGTTGAAGAATGCACTTCTCCTCCTCGAGAGTTCATATAATTATTCAAAAGATGATGTTGAGAGAAAGATATCATCGGAAGTGGAATCCGAAACCGGGTTATCCAAGCACCATGCAAAAACGTTACTGACTAAGCCATTACGCCATTGGCACCACGAAAAATGTTTATTGCATAAGCTGCGTTTGAAAGTTTGAGGTATTTTTCCTCTGAAGTCAGTAGGCATTAAACGCTAATACATGAAGGGTTGAACATCTCGAAGCAGTACTAAACTTACATAAAGTCTCGTCTCGAAGTCAATTCCCTAGGTCGTACCCTCCCCCCACAAGATATCGAAATGTTAGCTGAGTAATCACAGAATTGATGTCTGAGTTGGTCCAACAAAAACAGAATAAGGACATCAGAGATGTAGATTAGACCGGAGCGAAAAACAAAAAGGTTTTTAAATGGAATCGTAATAGTGCGGAAAAGTTGCTACTCGTTGACACAAACACAGGGAAAAAAAATTTTTAAAAGGTTG